>JARHVA010001610.1:615000-1060000 GCA_037957365.1 Torreya grandis
TGAATGGGTCAAAATAAAACTAAGTCATTGACAAAACCTACAACTTTCTATAAATAGGTTTCAAACTTTCCTTTGTAACTAAGCACAAAATGAAACCCTGGTTTTATCTATCTATCCCTAGATAAAAAAATACATGGCCATTTAACAAGGGTTAGGATTTATATGTATTTGACCCTATGGATGGGCTGAACCCATCTCTAGGGTTGATTACATATAATCTCCTATATTTTTAAAAAATCTATTCAAAAATACAAAGACCCAATTCAAAAAATTTAATGACATATATAAGAAACAATTTATAAATCATTTCATAATGATAAAGCCATGAATTTTAAATCAACAAACCCTACCTAAGAAAATCAATCTAAGTTTGTCCAAGATCCCAAATTATTTTTCTGAAAACTCTCTCCTCATCCATCACATGCTCCTTAAAACCTTCTCCCCTTCATATATCTCCTTTAGATTGAGTTATTAATGCAAAATAAATTAACAACCCCCATGAAATTGGGTATCCCATAAATGAATCTCATTTCTGTAATAATTTTTTGGTTTTTTTGGCATGGCAGTTGGCCATAACCTCACTGCCAGTCAATTTTTTCAACAAACAAATGTAATGCTAGAGAAAACATGTAATTTTCTAAAAGTCTCCCCTTGATTCTAAAAATCATTGCTACAAAAATGCCTTGTATCCAATTTTGTTCAATGCCCTAGATTCTAGTGAATATGTTTTTTTCATAATCAACTCAACATTCTAGAAAAATATTGTTATTTAAATTTTAATAAACCCATAATGTTTTATATTTAAAAGTATAACCTTTATTAAATCAAACATAGATCTCTAATTTATCCCTATACTTCATCACACAAATGTCTTTAATTAATACACCAAACATTTGAATAACTAATGCTTAAAACATGCCACCCATTTGACCCCTATGGTGTTTAGCCACTTTAAACTAGCATAAAGTTACAGATAAAATCAAGATAACAAAATGAGGTAGTCATATAAGACCAATCCCAAGAAAGTACCATTCTATAAAACATTTTATTTTTGATTCTGCACACCAATATGACCACAAAATGGTATTACTACACAAGTTATGACAAATAATTACGTAAATTATAACCAATAAGACACTAGAATTATGTAAGCTCATCAAAATCAATGCATGCAAAGATTAAAGTAATATGTGACATAATCAATGAAATATAAAAATCATAACCAAATAGTAATAAGATTTTGTTGTGGTGTGTGTAGGGGTTTTAGTCTCATTCTCCCATTCCCCAACATCTCCATCTACTCCATCCTCTTTGATGATATTGTCCTTCGATCATAGTATGAAGGATGGAATCCATCATGCATCTACCTCAGTGAAATAAATAGTAGTTAGAACATATCATGAAATAATCCATAATAAATTATTGTAAGTAAACAAACTAAATAATCATGATCATAATGTACCATAACAAAATATGAATAACTAACAAACAAGTTAATGATCATGATGATAAGTAATATATAATTGTCATAAATCAATATATTGCAAATCAAACTTCCTAACACAATAATTTAACCAATGATTAACCATAAAATATATAAATTAATAGATTAATGAGTCTAGGGGAGAATCAGGATGTAATATCTTTTCCCTTTAAAGCTGAACATTGCTCCGATGACACTTATTTCAATAAAAGTTTTGAAATAAAATAGTATTCAATAAAAAATAAACATAATATCTAACAAAATACTAAGCAAACCAATGTTGAACAACTTATAAAAATATTCAAAGTCTTCCTAAGTGGTATTATATTTAAAATCTTGGTCGCACTAGACTTTACACTATGACACTTCTCTATTTCACAAACTAAGTTTACAAGTTTCAATTATTCTAATTGGTTCTACTGTAACCATCCTATGATTTATAATCTATAAAGCATTCCAATCCAATGCATGAGAAGGATTGGAAGCATCCTTTCTAAGATAGGAAACATGAAAAAAATTATACATGAGTGCTAAAGCTGGTGTCAAATCAAGCCTTTACATCACAAGAATGACAACTTCTAAGACCCCAAAGGGTCCCATAGATATAAGAGATAATTTGGCTGATTTCTCAAATTTATTTAAAATTTTATATGGGTTAACCCATAGGAATAATTTGTCTCCCATTAAAAACTACCTTGTTATTCTTTTTAGATCAACATAGCTCTTCTATCTATCATTGGATTTAGCCAACCTTGTCCTTATCAACTTAACTTTCTCTTCCATTTCTAGAAGCATAAATGGACCAAAGACTACCTTGTCTTCTAGTTTGTCCCAATTGATTGGTGTTCTACACCTTCCTCCATACAATGCCTCAAATAGAGCTATTTTCAAAGCTAATTGATATGAGTTATTCTAAGTAAACTTAACCAAAGGAAGATATTATTACCATTTGTATTGTTAGTCCATGTAATACATTCTTAGAAAATCTTTTAAAAAACCTGATTCACCTCTTTATTTAACCATATATTTCAAGATGGTATGTTTTAATAAAGTTAAACTATGTGACCAAAGCTGAATTAAGAGTCAACCAAAATCTATAAGTCATTTTGGGCTCCTATCCAAAATAACATTTTGCAAAAACCCATGCAATCTAAACACTTCTATCACAAACCTGAAACAACCCCAATTTGTTTTGAAATTAACTTTCAGAATATGCAATAGAACATCAAAGTTCCCACTACATAAAATCACTGTAGTGCAATACATCAAAACAAATTTATAGGAAGTACTAGAAATGCACAACCAACATCCCAATTATCCCAATGGATAAGACTATAAGCAACCAACAAAGAATTAAGCAAATCTCAAAATGCCTGGTTAGCCAAAATATTTATAAGAAAATAAGGTATGCTATAAATGCAATACCTAAGCATGGAGTTATAAATGACCAAACATAAGGGTCCATCTCACTAAATTGTTTAGGCAAGTCTAACACATCATGAGATCAGTAGGTGAAGGTTTCTAATTCCTTGAGAGAGCCAACACAATATAGAAGAAGAGGCCCAAAACCTTTGGAGAATCATCCAAGTGAGGACCACTTCATGTCCTACCCCCAATGATCACCATACCATGATCCAAGGTCCTTTAGGGAATATTAGGCCTTCATTATCTTAATTGATGAAGGTCACACACACAAGATATAAATCCATGTAGAACTAATTATTCTTAATAGCTAAATGAGACAACATGAACTAAGCTTAGGGTGGATGACCTTATATATATGAGCATCTCAACGACTAATAATTCAATTGGTATTATAAAATTAGTTACTCTTGAAGCTACAAGATCACCATCCCAATAGCTAACCATAGGGGTCCCACACCTAATGTTGCTTAATTATCCTTTAGTTATCCTACCATGTTATTGAATAAACATAGATATTTATGCCATTCAAATAGCATGTGTATGACCACATAAGCTCATTATTTAAATATTTTTAGGCTTTAGTTTGTGTGTTAAGGAAAATTATGATTAATTAAGTCATTTCCAAGGTGGATTAGTTAATCACATAACCAAGTGTTAACATTAAGGTTTCCATAGCTTACTAATCCTCATCTTCATTATAGGATTATTTACCAAGCACATGGATTATTCAACCCTTAATAATCACATCACAAGGTATACCATGAAGTTCATGGTCAAGGATAAGCTTTAATTTTAAGAATACATAAATAATATGACCGATGACTATCTATTCTCATATAAGTATTAACAATAATTTATCCAACTCCCCTTAAACAAGAGTTTCATTATAACATTTGAATAAATAAAATTTAAGAGACATGTCATATATCAAAAACACTATGACACCATTAATATTATAATCCATGATCCAAAACATGGTCCCTGTAAGAAGATTGTCAATATGGCTTACTTCATTGCTTAAGCAATAGAAGTAAGCTCGCTTAGAATGACATTACAACCAATAACCATTCATTACTAGAATATAAGAATGAGAACTTAGTGATTCAAATCATCAAGAGACTAATTACATCATCTTATTTTTATCTAGGATTATAAACATGATAAGACCATGTGTTTAGAAACAATGCTATAATTAAGGGATGTCTCATGTCATCATAGCAAACTGATTACATAAAATAAGTATAATTATTTGTTTCAGCTAAGGTTATAAACCATGCAACCATAACTCATAAAATGTATTAATAAATTAGCATTAAGGAATATGCCTTTAATCATATAATAGGTTGTATACTTGGATACAGTTATTGATTTAAACCCAAGTCTATCACATTACCAATCATGTCCAAAATAACATCTCACATTAAAATTTAGCTATCATCAAACTAATGTCATAAACAAGAGATAGGTCCATATGCTACATAGGCAATCTATGTTGTGTGAATGTCATCAATTAATGTTCATCATAAATTCTTTAAATTTCTATACACAACTCCCATAATGTGATTAAACCTCTACATATTTATGGCACATCATAAGGCAACATCACCATTCTTTCATTTAAATTCAAGGCTAAAGGTACTATAGTTTTAATTTTTCTAATAATGACCTTTTTACCATTTTGTGCCTACCTAAAATTAGTAAATATATATCTTACTCATGTACATAGAATAGTATAACAGAATGCATTATAAGTGCACTACTGCTCATATGGTAAATAGAGTCAAAATAAATTCACACTAAAGAACTAAATATAGTTGGTTAGATATATAAGAATCAAACAACTATCCTCAAGGATGCCTCCAATGTCAACACCAAAATTAATAATGTCCTTTTTCTAGCATAACACTATTAAAAAATTGCATAGTGTAACAAGATGAACTACAATATAAAATGAGTAATCATATACAATCCACAACTCTAACATCATATGTCAATAGGTAAAAAAAAGAGATGAGCCACCATAAAAAACTAGGTACATCAATAAAGAATGATGAACACTGAAAAGGGAACACCCTTCAATACCAACCCTATGAGCCCAAACATTGGTGGTCCTTACCACCCCAACCATTATCTTGGTGGAGGTTTTTGACAACCAAGGACATAGACGAGGTAATAATTATACACATAACACTGAGCCATTAGTAAGGACTTATAAAAACCATCAACAATGATAAAAAAGTAAGATAGTAACATAAGACCATAACATATGGCTAAACCAGTTAGCTTGAGAAATGCCCAAGGTTTACATTGGGTCTTTAAAGAGGATGAATTACAATGTAAATCAGAGTATATTAAATCCAATCCATAAGATAGTGGGCGTAGACAAGGTCTAATGCCTAGCCCAAGGGCTTCTCCAAGTGTGAAATATTTTAAACTCAATGGGATCAACCTAGAACAATCACATTAACTTAGTCAAGTTGAATAGAGAATGAATAACATTCATAACAATATTTAACAATTTAGTTTATTTTAGGAAAACATGAATAACTAGTTTTTCAAGAGGAGGAACCCAACAAAGCTTCACATGTATACACACACACACATACCCAAACATTAATAAAAAAAAATATAAATGAATTTATCTCAATTATAAAGTATATCTAGATAATCAAAATGTGTTAATTAATATTCACACACACACACACACAGTTGGCTAACATAAAGTTCCCAACCATAGGGTGATTAAAATAGAACACATAAGACACTTACATACTGAGACTTAAAATATGGGGAATCCTAATTGATTATTTAATTTAAATATATAAATATATATTATGTACATAAAATTTTTCCACCCAAATCACTAAAATAAAGGTCAATTTAGTTACACCTCCTTCCTGCATACGCCCTACTCTACTTTTCCTTTGCCATACCATCTTCCTGTTACACAGCCATACCCCTACCCATGCCTTCTATCCTATCACCATAATGGCATATCCCTCCAGTCCACACTACATTGGTGTAAATCCCCATCCAAAACAAATAAAATTATATATATATCCACCTCTCTTCTATTTCAAGCCATAGTAGAAATAATTAAACATATATAAATATTATATAACCAAAAATAATAATAACATCCAAATAAAATAATGAAATCCTTAAATCCAATATATAAATGACAACACATTACATAAGTAATGACAACATTGTTATTAAATAAATGTTAATTGATGGAATTGTTAAAATAAATAATTAACAAAACATAAATGATTATCAAACAACAATAATAAAATCATTAATGATTAAGAGTTAACAAAATCATTAAGTTGATTAATAAAGGAATTAATAAAAATAGATAACATAATAATGATAAAGTCAACAAGGTTAATAACATAGTGATAGTAATAAATAAATCATATACGTCAGTTGGAGATCGATAATAAATAATTAATAAATAAAGTTATTAAATAAAATGATTAACAAAAGTATGGAGCTATCAAAATGATAATAGTCATCATCAATTCACTTAAGGTAATAATATTAATAATAAAAATCATTAAAATGATAAGGATTACCAGAAATGTAAAATCGACATGAAGTTCCATGAAATTAATCATCCATAATGGGGGTTGCTATGGATGTTCTCTAGGGTCAAGAGACCCACATTGGTGGAGATGAACCCAAACTAACCTAGCTATAAATGAATACTCATATGAATCAACATAAGCATCTATGGCACCCTTAAAGGACAACCAAACATAAAGGTATAATCATCATCACATGAAGGATAGGCAAGAGAATCAACAGTGCCAAAACCCAATAAACTAATGGGGAACAATAAAAAAATATGCATGTTCATAGTAGGGCATGATGAATAACATCAAACAATAATAACATAATGGAATATACACAATGGTGGATCAATAACATATAGTATATGCTATACCTATCAAAGTGACCTTTCGACTACTCAATCACCTGCATATATACCCAAGATTTCCAAACCCAATGTCAAGCCTAGATTATAACTTGGTACTTGCATCCACCAAATGAGACATCAATAATACTTAAATGATGTCGATATATCAATAATAAAGTAAAATAAATCATCAATCATGAGTAATAAATTAGTATAACCATCTATAGTTGAAAATGGAACCATAGTTAGTCCTAATAACTGTGACCTCAAGCATGCCCTATGAACATATCCTATAGCTATAAGAGGAGTCAAAGTCAATATGCATCTAGTAAAACATGATATATTAATGACATATAGTAGTGTAACTAACTAAAACAACATATACATAAAGCAGGATAAAATGAATCCATTGTAGGTAGCATGCATATCAAGATAGGCTAGATCCAATGTGAGCATCAACCGTGACATACATAACACATCATCTATCCAAGGTACCTAAATTGTAATCATCTAAAAATATAACCAACATTAGTAGTCATCAGTCCAAGTGCTATCAAAACATGTTAAAGTAGGCTCTATTTTAGTATCCAAAGGGGCTACAAGTTAGTTTGTAATATCCTCCCCTCCTTAAAGAGGACTTATCTTGACGACCAATAACAAATCAAGTACAAAGTTCTTAGTAAAAATATAACAAAACTAATCGATATTACTACACAATCTCTTCACCCATTATGGGGTGGCAATATCTTAGCAATATCTTGCTAACATTCTTATTTGTTATCATCTGGATAGCCACATTATCTAAAGCATTAGGTCAATTAATAATCTCTTTCCCATCTTCACATGTCCTTTACAACATTGAAGGGGGAAAAATAGTACTTAAATAGTACTATCACGATAAAACATTCTACAAAATCTCACAACTTGACTAGAACTTTGATACTCTCATGCCTTAAAAATTCCATCAAAACCATTAAAATACATTAAAAACAAGCTACAATAGGTTCACCAAACCCAAAATTCCTACATTAGTTAGTAAAAATTTCCAAGGAAATAACTATTAATTTCCATGTAACATTACTAAAAATAACCATCCCAACCATCTAGGAAGGTAGTCATAAAGCATATAGAGTACACATCATCCCAAAGCATAGTAGCTATGCTTACCTTAATAAGCTCCCTAGCAAGGTACCAACAACACTCCCAAGCAGGAAAATACAACTAAAGAACCATAAGATAAAAAGTGATGTCTAAATCATATCAGTAATTTGAAAATGTAACTTGACTAGGATCAATGTCATTTGTGTCAGCACACATAGACCACACATAGACCTGTAATAAGAGGTCAACAAGCATAAAATCATCCAATCCCGCTAGATTACAACCAGAATCTAAATCAAGAGTGTAAATCTTCCAGCTAAGACCTTATGCCACATGCATAATCCTTAGAGAATTCATGACAAAATATCATAACACAATGGTAGTAATGCATATTATTATGGTTACTCCACTACATCATCAACTATTTAAGGGTTAGTGCAACATCCTAGGCCAACCACCTTGAACCATGGAGAAGCCATACCAAACATCACATGCAACCTAAAGGATTACAACATGTTCTCTAACATAGACATAAGTTTGCACAATGGTCCAAGGATACTGATTTCACTATACAAAAATAGCCATTTGAGGGTATCACCTAAATTTTATCACTCTTTACAAGATTCGAGTGGGTACCTATGATTTTAAACACCACCTAATCAAGGTGTAATGCTACTCTATCTAAGAAAAAAATCATCATACATTAGAGTAATGCTTCTAAAATAAAACATAAATATTCATCCCAAAATATTTCTAATAGGTATAATAATAACAATACCTTATCAAAAGCATGGTTTCACCTATAGGATAACACATGCATGCATTTCACCAAGTACCACCCTTGATAATTTGCATAAATTTTCAAGTCTATAGGACCAGTTAGTGCTTTACAAAGATAACACAATAAAACTTCACAATGGTTAATTTTACAACAACCTCCACAACGTGGCTAGAGGAATGCTAAAACCATAAAGTGACCATTATGCATTAATATTCCATGGCTAATTCATGGCACATGTAGTGCACACTCTGAATTAATTAGATGGCTACTTGTGTAAAGGGGAAAATTGGATTTTTAGCCTATGAGAGATTCCACTTTCTAGCCCATACCCAGTCAAAATCATTGTGGATGTAGTACTTTTCTACCGTCAACCTCATACTTGCACCAATACTCAATGCTAGAGTAGTGAATGTGAGATTACACAACATAATACAACATTATACCTTGGAAAATTCAATCAAATAGAATTTGGTTTCATGCAGAAAATACATTACACAAGTGGTGTATGACCATATTATCACATACCAAATATGTTAACAACACATATCACATTTATTACAAGACATGTACATAAAATATTCCTATAATAATTTTAAGAGCATAGGTCAAAGTAAGGTTTACATGATTGGTTTCAAAAGTGGGAGATCATTTTACACAATTAACTTTTACATTAGTCACATATTCAATAGTTAATAACATACAATAATGTATGTAAAATTCTCATACAAGAACATTGATATCAATAAGGGAAGAGAAAACTCACAAGGTTATTACATACACATAGGGCATAAAAGATACCAATTTACATGATTTGACATAGTCAATGAAATGTAAAAGTTCACACAATAAGGTTGATATTAAAACAAGTATATGAAAGTCCACAAGGTCAAACAAATTCACAAGTATAATAAAGACACAAAATTACATGCTTTAGCAAGATCAAATAAAAGCAATAATTATACAACATATAACAATTCATATATAAGGAGGAGCCACATGAAAATAGATCAAACATAAATGACTCAAATAATTATGCCAAGGTACTTTCACATCATAATGAATAACACACATGGTGGTGAAGCACAAGGGTCCATGACTTTCATTAGGTCACCAAACGTCTAGATGTCATCCAAATGACACCAATAACCATTATAAAATACCGATAATTAGTCCCAAAGATCTCAAATCATGATCACCTTCCTTTCAAGAAGGTTGTGTTCCAACAAGGCCTAAAATCTATTTGCATGCGTTCTGAAACTTTTACCATCAATGTTCATATGTCATGGATAGATGGATCATGCTAACCAATATCAATAAGATATCCCCAAGACTCTCTAACTTGCCCAAGTAAGTTAGTCACACTCACCTGCTAGACCCTCCAGGACCTCTCAAGATATTATACCTTGGCATCATTGGATAGCTTGCCCATGCAAGCTATCAATGGCCACTAAGGTATTATCTCATGATTCCAACAACAAGCTTACATTACCATTCTTCTAGTTGGCTTAATATAAAAAGTTAACTTTAAATAGTAATGCTTACTTTTTTGCAACATCACTTTTAGGAAAGGGTGAACTTAGCCAAGGTACAGGGTGAATGTTATAGCACTACCATGGAATTTACAAATTTTCACAAAAAAAGGTTCAATTGAACTCACAATACACATCCTCAGGGCTGTACGACATATTTATATCACAATAGACACCACATGAGTATCAAAATATAGCCAAGCTTTTAGTTAAGCATCCTCATAGATGTGTAACTTAGGTAGAATCAATGAAACATCCTCATGGGTATAACATATCTATTTTCAATAAGACAACCTTATAGAATCAACCTATCCATGATCAATAACCATCATCGATGTAAACACATATATGATAAAAAACACCATGAATGAAAATAGGAAATAAACATCCTCACATGATTATTTATTTTCAGCCTTTAGGAGCTACAATGCCACATGCTATTCTATATAACTCAAAGAGACCAAATACATAAATAAAATCAAGTTCTTAATACAACTCAAGATGATCCCATAAAGCAGAGATCCCAAGCCTTGCTAATTTATCCAAGTAAATCTAACACCCTTACCCTACGTATCTCTCTAATTTTGAGGTCAACCCTTGGTCTTCCTAAGGTCAGGGTGTTCTAAGCATCTATTGATGACTCACCCATACAAGTCAACAATGGATACCAAACATCATTTACTCAATTCTAAGGTGAAGTGATGATCACCACTCTTCCATTGACTTGCCCATACAAGTCAACAGTTGATTAGTGATGCTTGCCCCAAATTTAATTGATGAGGGAAGCTTTGACCCAACCAGAGCCATGAGTAAGCATCATAATACTACCTATGTAAATATACAAATTATTGTATACACACACACATACACTTTCTATAAAAGACAAACTTATGACACTTCAGGCTTATATAAACAAAGTACTAATCCACTCATTCAAGAGGTTAAGTGAATTTATAAGGGTCACCACATGACCTTATCAATCATATAAGATATATATTAATTAATACAAGACATATAAATCTAGCCCTGGTTCAGTATGAAATGCTAAAATATAAGGTTCCAATTCAATCTTATCAAGACAACATAGACATACAGGTGGCCTTTTGCCATCATCATGAATATGAATACACTAGAGAAATAAGCCTCCATAAGGATATGTACATCTACACTTGGTGTATTTACAACCACCTAAAGTGCATTATGGAAACATAATCTTGTTCAAGTGTATGCAAAACCACATAAAATCTCAACTAGCTTTTCAAGCACATGCCAAAAAATAGTACAATGTGCCCAAACTCATCAAAAACCTCTAAAACATAAGATCTGATACCAGATGAAACAACCATAATGTTTTTTGAAATTAACTTCTAGAATATGTAATGGAACATCAAAATCCCCACTAGATAAAATCATTATAGTGCACTGCATGAAAATAACTCTACAAGAAGTACTAGCAATGCACAACCAACATCCCAATTGTCCCAATGGATAAGACTATAAGTAACCAAGAAGGAATTAGGACATCCAAGAATGTCTAGTTAGATACAATATTTAGAAGTAAATAAGATATGCTATAAATTAAATACTTAAGCATAGAGTTTTTAATGAACAAACATAAGGGTCCATCTCACTAATTTGCTTAGGCAAGGCTAACACATCATGAGATCAACAAGTGAAGGTTTCTAATTCCTTGCTAGAGACAACATGGTATAACATAAGAGTCCCAAAGCCTTTAGGGAATCATCCAAGAAAGTACCACTTTATGTCCTACCCCTATTGATCACCATACCATGATCCAAGGTCCTTTATGGAATATTATGCCTTCATTATCTTAATTGATGAAGGCCACACACATAAGATATAAATTTACATAGAAATAATTGTTCTTAATAACTAAATGAGACACCATGAACTAAGCT
Source organism: Torreya grandis (assembly GCA_037957365.1). Classification (NCBI taxonomy): domain Eukaryota; kingdom Viridiplantae; phylum Streptophyta; class Pinopsida; order Cupressales; family Taxaceae; genus Torreya; species Torreya grandis. Next base: position 627,161 of record JARHVA010001610.1, read on the forward strand.
CAGGGTGGATGATCTTATACATGTGAGAATCCTAATGACTAAGTATTCAATTAGCATGGAAAATCCATTACTCCTCAAGCTATATGATCACCATCCCATGGGCCAACCATAGGTGTCACACACCTAATGTTGCTTAATTATCCTTTAGTTATCCTACCATGTTATTGAATAAATATAGGTATTTATGCCATTCAAATAGCATGTATATGACCACACAAGATCATTATTTAAATAGTCTTAGGGATTAATTAGTGTGTTCAGTAAGGAAAATTATGATTAAGTAAGTCATTACCAAAGTGGATTAGTTAATCACATAACCAAGTGTTAACATTAAGGTTTCCATAGCTTACTAATCCTCATTTTCATTCTGAGATTATTTACCAAGGATGTGGATTATTCACCCCTTAATAATCACATTATGAGGTATATCATGAAGTTCATGGGCAAGGGTAAGCTTTAATTTTAAGCATGAAAATAACTAATATGACCAATGACTATCTATTCTCATATAAGCATTAAAGATAATTTATCCAACTTTCCTTAAATAAGAGTTTCATTATAACATCTAAACAAATAAATTTTAAGAAACATGTCATATATCTAAAACATTATGACAATAATAATAGTATAATCCATGATCCAAAACATGGGTCCACATAAGATCATTAATCTAGCTTACTTCATTGTGTAGGCAATATAAGTAAGCTCCCTTAGAATGACATTATGACCAATAACCATTCATTACTAAATTATAAGAATGAGAACATATTGCTTCAAATCATCAAGGGACTAATTGTATAAGCTATTTGCATCATCTTATTTTCAGACAAGATTATAGACATGATAATACCATGTGTTTAGAAACAACACTATAATTAATGGACATCTCATGTAATTGTAGTAAACTGATTTCATAAAATAAGTACAATTATTTGTTTCAGCTAAGGTTATAAACCATGAAACCATAACTCATAAAATGTTATAATAAATTAACACTAAGGAATATGCCTTTGATCATACAATAGGTTGTATACTTGGCTACGATTATTGATTTAAACCCAAGTCTATCACATTACCAATCATATTTAAAATTATAGCATCTCACATTATAATTTAGCTATCATCAATCTAATGTCATAAACAAGAGATAGGTCCATAGGCTACATAGGAAATCCATGATGTGGGAATGCCATCAATTAATGTTCATCACAAATTCTATAAAAGTCTTTACATAACTCCCATAATGAGATTAAAACCTCTAAATATTTTTGGCATATAATAAGGCAACACCATCATTCCTTCATTTAAATTCAAGGTTAAAGGTATTATAGTTTCAATTATTCCAATAATGACCTTTTTACCTTTTTGTGCCTACTCATAATCAAGAAATATATCTCATGCTCATGTACATACAATAGTATAACATAATACATTATAAGTACCTACCACTCATATGGTAAATAGAGTCAAAATAAATGCACACCAAAGAACTAAATATAAATGGTTAGATACATAACAATCAAGCAACTATCCTCAAGGATGCTTCCAATGTCAACTTCAAAATCAATAATGTCCTTTTTCTAGCATAACAATATTACAAAATTGCATAATGTAAGAAGATGAACTACATCATAAAATGAGTAATTAGATACAATCCATGACTCCAACATCATATGTCAATAGGTACAGAAGAGAGATGAGCCACCATACAAAACTAGGTGCATCAACAAAGAAGGATGAACATTAGAAAGGGAACAACCCTCAAAACCAGCCCTATGATCCCAACCATTGGTTGCCCTTACCACCCTAATCATCAACTTCGTAGAGGGTTTCAACAACTAGGTACTTAGGCAAGGTAAGAATCATACACATAACACTGAGCCACTAGTAAGGACTTATAAAAACCATCAATAATGACAAATAAGTAAGGAAGTAACATAAGACCATAACATCTAGCCAAACTAGTTAGCGTGATCAATGCCCAAGGTGTGCATTGGGTCTTTAAAGAGGATGACTTACAATATAAATCTAAGTTTATTAAATCCAATCCATAAGATAGTGGGTCTAGACAAGGTCCAATGCCCAATCTAAGGGCTTATCTAAGCGTGGAATATTTTAAACTCAAAGGGATCAACCCACAAAAATCACATTAACTTAGTCAAGTTGAATAGAGAAGGCATAACATTCATAATAGTATTTAACAATTCAGTTTATTCTTGGAAAACACAAATAACTAGTTTGTCAAGAGGAGGAACCTGACAAGGCTTCACATGTACATACACACACACACACACACACACACACACACACACACACACACACACACACACACACACACACACACACACACACACACACACACACACACACACACACACACACACACACACACACACACACACACACACACACACACACACACACACACACTCAAACATTAATAAAAATCAATATACATGAATTTATCTCAATTCCAAAGTATATCTATATAATCCATAAGTGTTAATTAATATTCACACACACAAAGTTGGTTAACATAAAGTTCCTAACCATAAGGTGATTAAAATGGGACACATAAGACACTTATAGACTCAGTTTTAAAATATGGGGAATCCCAATCAATTATTTAAAATGAATATATAAAAATATATTACCTACAAAAAAATAGCCCACCCAAATCACTAAAATAAAGGTCGACTTAGTTAAGTTTTGAAATTGTAATGATAAAATGCATAGATTCATCAACCATGAAAAAATTATGCTCAAGTCCAGAGTAAGCAACCATGGATTATTAAAACCCCTGAAATGGTTTTCCATAATCTAATAAGTAATTCACTCCATAGTTTCTACAAATAATAGGGATGGGGTATGACAACCCATCTGGATTTACACAGGTCAATCAACTAGAAAGGGAATGCTATAATTTTGAAGTCACTGAGTCAAGGTGTAGGCATTATAAAATTAAATTCATTATTTAATAATAGCTGGAAATAATTAAAGGTATCCAATGGCATGACATTCCATGAGAGATGAGGTTAAATGGCTCATATACATAATCATAACACCTATTTAAGTAAGGTGAGACTGTGACATAACTTAATGAGATCAAAATCTCATAATTCCTATAAATGTAATATATTACCCAGTCCAACTTTAACAAATAAGGTAGCTATAAAACTAGGATATAGGTTTATGTTGTCTAGGTCATGGCACTTGTAGTAGAATGAGAGAAAGTAAAAAGTATTTATAGTTCATTTTATAGAAATAATTTAATTTAGCCACATTTCTCCTCTACCTATTTTTTCTTCTCCTTCCTACATTCATCTTTCTCTCTCTTATCTCACCACATCCCCATTTCACCTCTTCCCATCTCCTCTCCATGCATACCTTCCTACCGCTATGTATCTCCTCATTTTATTTTTATGCCTCTCCCTTACAATTCCTAAGGCTGAGCCCTTTTCCATCTTTCGCACACCTCCTTCTTGCATACACCCTACTCTACTTATCCTTTGCCATACTGTCTTCCTGATACATGCCCATACCCATACCCATGCCTTCTATCCTATCACCATAATGGAATCTCCCTCCAGTCCATGTTATATTGGTGTAAATCCCTAGCCAAACAAGTAAAATTAAATATATATAAATTATTATATAACAAAAAAATAATAATCTCTAAATAAAATAATGAAATCCTTAAATCCAATATATAAATGATAAAACATTATATAAGTAATAAAAACATTGTTATTAGATAAATCTTAATTGATGGAATCATTAAAATAAATAATTAACAAAACATAAATGATTATAAAAAAATAATAATAAAATCATTAATGATTAAGAGTTAACAAATAATGTAGTGATAGTAATAAATAAATCATATACGTCAGCTAAAGATAGATAATAAGTAATTAAGAAATAAAGTCATTAAATAAAAGGATTAAAAAAAGTAAAAAGATATCATAATGATAAAAGCCATCATCAATTCACTTAAGGTAATAATATTAATAACAAAAATAATTAAAATGATAATGATTGCCAAAAATTTAAAATCAACATGAAGATTCAGGAAATTAATTGTCCATGATGGGGGTTGCTATGGATGTTCTTTAGAGTCAAGAGACTCACATTGGTGAAGATGAACCCAAACCAACCTAGCTATAGATTACTACTCATTTGACTCAACATAAGAATCTACAACACTTGGAAAGGATAACTAAACACAAAGGTATAAACCCCAACACATGAGGGATATGCAATAGGATCAATGGTGCTAAAACTTGATAAACCCAATGGGGACCAATAAAAAAACATACATGCTCATAGTATGGCACAAACAATAACAACACAATGGAATATACATAATGGTGGCTCAATATCATATAATACATGCTATACCTATCAGAGTGACCTTCTGACTACTCAATCACCCACATATATACCCAAGATGTCCAAACCCAATGTTGAGCCAAACTTGTGGCCTTGTGATTGCATCCATGAAATAACAAATTAGTAATACCTAAATTATGTCGATATATCAATAATAAATCATAATGAACCACCCTTCATGAGTAATAAATTAGTATAACCATCTATAGTTAAAAAAGGAACCAAAGTCAGTCATGATAACCGTGACCTCAAGCATGCCCTATGAACATATCATATAGTTACAAGAGGAATGAACATCAATCCACATCTATTAAAACATAATATATCAATGACATATATTAGTGTAACTAATTAAAGCAACATATACATAAAATAGGATAAAATGAATTTGGTGTAGGCAATATGCATATCAAAATAGACTAGATCCAATACAAGCATCAAACATGACAACATAACACATCAACAATCCAAGGTACCTACATCATAACCATCTAAAACTAGAAGCAACATCAGCAGTCATTAGTTTAAGTGCTATCAAAATATGCTAAAGCAGGCTATAGTCTAGTATCTGAAGGGGCTACAAGGTTGGTTTTTGACAAAACCTCTTTGCAAGCATAGATGCATCATCTGATATATTATGAAGAATGAAGTGAGATATCTTGGTGAGTTTATCAACAACCACCAAAATCATGTCATGTCATTTATAGAGATTGGCAAACCTTGGACAAATTCCATTCTAATGACTTTCCACTTCCATTTTGATACTGTATGTGGGTATAACAACCTAGTAGAATGCACATGCTTGGCCTTAACTCACTAAAATTCTAAACATTATGAAATAAAATATGTTGCATCTTTATTAAATCCTTTATAGAAGTATAATTGCCTTAGCTCTAATAAAATCTTAGTCACACCTACATGACTTGAATAAGGAGAATTGTGTAGTTCCTTGAGTACTAAAATTCAAATTCTCCTTGTCTAGTACATAAATCCTTATTTTTTACCTTAGTAAACCATCATTATTTAACCTTAATCCATTATACATAGGATCTTGAAGAATATAATATAATTCCATCTTTATCTACTCATAAAATTCATTTCTTGAACAAAATTTAGATACTTAATTATGAAAGGTACTCTTGATGGTATCCAAGGCTTGTGTATACCTTTGACAACTAAGGGAATCTACAACCCTATTTTCTTTGCATTTTAGGTAGTTAATAATGAAATCAAAATCTGACAATAACTCTAACTATTGCCTCTGGCATGCATTTAGATTAGGTTTGGTGAAGATATACTTGAGCTCTAAGTTATCAATATTGAGCTCAAATGATTTTCCCAACAAATAATGCTTTCAAAATTTTAGGGAATGAACTATTGTAGCCAATTCTAGATCATGTGGAGTAAAATTTGACTCATATGAATTTATCTTTCTAGATTCATAAGTTTCAACATAACTTTCTTTTATAATAACTCCTCCAAGACCATCTCCTAAAACATCGATTATTACTAAGAATCGGCCATTTAGACCAATCAACATTGATGTCGATGTAAGCCTTCTTTTTATCTCCTAAAAATATTCCTCACACTTTTTAAATCACACAAACCTATGATTTTTCATTGAAGAGAGGTAATAGGATTTGTTATTTTTGAAAATTTTGGGATAAATTTCTTGTAGTATCTAGAAAAACTCATAAAACTCCTAACTTCATTAACATTTTTGGGTGCCGACCACTCCATAATGGATTTTATCTTTGAAGGATTCATGAACATTCCTTTTTCAAATATAATTCTCCTAAGGTATTGCACCTTTTTATGGAAGAAGGCACACTTAAACATCTTCCTATAAATTTTATGTTTTCAAAACCACTACAGAACCAACTTCAAATGTTCTAGATGCTCCTCCTTGGATTATCTATAAATGAGGATATCATCTAGAAAGACCAACACAAAATGATTTAGATAATCCCTAAACACACTAGTCATGAGATTCATGAATTCTTCAAGTGCATTTTTTATCCCAAAAGGAATAACTATGAACTCATAATGCCCATAATGAGTCCTAAAAACTATTTTCAAAATGTATTTCTCATGAATTCTTAATTGATGGTATCTTTCTTGAAGATTAATCTTTGATAAAACTGATGCTTGATGCATTTGATCAAAAAGATCATCAATGCAAGGTAGAGGATACCAAATTTTTATGTTTTCCTTATTTAACATCTTATAATCAATACACAGGCTAAGGGTTCCGTATTTATTTTTAATGAACACAATGAGTGCACCCCATGGTGACACGCTTGGTCAAATAAACCCTTTGGATAACAACTCTTGTAGTTGAGCCTTTAACTCAACCAATTTAGTTTTCATCATTATATAGAGGGCATTAAACTATGGTTTAGACCCTAGAATGTTATCAATTGAAAAATCTAATTATCTCATAGGGGGTAAACCTAACAATTCTTCAAGAAAAACATCCTTAAAATTTTGAAGAAGAGGAAAATCCTCAATGGAAGATTCCTTTGATTCCTCCATCTCATTTATCTTAACAATAAATGTTTGACACCCATTTCTATATGATGTATTTAATTGAATTATAGAAATATATCTAAGTTTCAACCCCCATTTACTCCCTAGATTTGAGTTAGTTTTTCCAAATCATCTACACATTCTACCTTTTTAAGGAAATAATCCACCTTAGCTTTATGCTAAGCTAACTAGTTTACTTCTAACATCACATCATATGACCCTAGTGGTGTTACAAATAGATCCTCTATCATAGTGAATTTAGGTAGTTTGATCTTAGCTTTGACCAAAAATTTATTGACTTAAACTTAGATTCATTCATATATTAAACTAACCATGTATTTTCCATAATTCCAACTTTTTTGGATAGCTTTTTAAGCATTTTAGGAGCGATAAAATATTTACTAGCTTTGATGTAAATAAAAATAAAATTAGATGACCAAATAAAGTACATGACAACTCAATTAGAGAAGTATGAAGCTTAGTTTGATAGTTGTCAATAGTTGCATGAATTTTTTGCTAAAGAAATCCTTATTGTGGAGTGAAACCTTTATTTTTACCATCTAACTTCCCTTGAGTACATTCCATAGCATAATGATCACCTCCATAAATTAAGCATCCACCTAGAGGTCCCTTAATATCAGATTATTGATTTCCCTTGAAACCTCCCTTGAAACCATTTCCTAGATTCATGTTCCCTAAATCATTGCTAAACTTTGCGTTCTTATTCTTGATTTGATTTTTAGATTTTCTACTCCTTTTCCAATTCTTATTTTTAAAATTAATTTTAGGACCTACAAAATTTTTATTGAATTTATCTCTGACCTAAGCAAGTGACTTCAATTTCTACTCCTACTCTATTAATATTTTGAATTCTTGATCCATAGTGAATGGCCAATGCACATCCAACTCACATCTAATTTAGGTTTTTAATCCCATAATGTATTCCCTGATGTGAAACCTCTCATATGATGAATACTAAGGAACATATTTTAGGATCTTGGTGAATTTCTCCTGATATTTGTTCACTAAAGGTCTCCTTGTTTTATATTTTGAAAATCTATCATCTTTTAGTCAAAATATAGTTCGACAACCATCATTTTCTGAAAGAGATCAATAATTATTCCCACATGGTGGTAGTATATTTGAGATTCATCTCTAAATTATTGTTTACCCACCATGTTGTTGCTTCACCTACCAAATGATAAGTTACCCAAACTACTTTTGTGACTTTAGAGTAATTCCATATTTTTAAATACTTCTCTATCTCACTTAGCCATGCTTCTACTCCATATCCCAAAATGGTTTCATCAAACTTGGGTGGATTAACTTTCTTCATGTCTCATGTAATCTCTACAGCTAGATGAGCTCTCGCATCTTGTGGCACCTCCTCTTACCAAGTCCATCTCACATATTTTTTTAGTGTCATTAATATCAAATTAATTCAAACATAATTAATACTAAATCAAAGGATTCAATTAATATATTTCCATATAAAACTGCCAAAACACATATGAATACAAGAAATCATATAATCCCATATATTTCACCATATTCATCTAAATAGTACAACTCAGCTAACTAATCATAATCATAGATTTTTAATTAAATCAACTAATTTATTCATAACATAAGAAAAAATGAAATAGTCTAAAAATTCCTATCATGATATTAATTCACAGTTGCATGCTTCCTCATATAACTTATTAATGACCCATTTCCATTTAAGATTCATACATATACAATATTTTTACCATGTAAATACATAGATATACACATAAATATAATTAAATAATGTATCATAATAAGAAATATGTCACTAGATATTTATCCATAACATAAGTGTATGTATTTATTCATATTAACATATCTAACATTCAATTTTATAAACATACATTATATATAAGGTAAAGCTTCTTGAAAGTGATTGTTCATCTATAATTAAAATTATATAGGATTTATCTTGAAGGCTTCAAATATTTAAACACATTTAGGTACACACACACACACGCACACGCACACGCACACGCACACGCACACGCACACACACACACACACACACACACACACACACACACACACACACACACACACACACACACACACACACACACACACACACACACACACACACACACACACACACACACACACACACACACACACACACACACACACACACACACACACACACACACACACGGGTCTTATGGAGTTTGTCCACTAAAGATGGGTCAATGTACAAACTCCATAAGACCTGTGTGTGTGTGTGTGTGTGTGTGAGTGATTAATATAAATATCATTTTAATTAACTAACCCAAGGTAACTTATCTCAACAAGAATCTTAACTTGCTCAAAGCAAACATACAAGTTCATTTATAAAACACTATTATAGAGCCTTATATTTTTTTATCATAGTTATTCAAATACTCAGTCGTATAGCCAAGGCTTAGGCCTATATGTATTCATCCCTATGGATGGGTCGTAACATCCCTAGGGTTGATTACATATATTCATATTTTAATTATTTTTATATTTAATTTAATAATTCTTTAAAATATTCAACACATGCAAAAAAAATCACAAGAATACCTAAAGATACCCAAATTCTTCATTTTAAACACAAAAAGAGTGAAATTGATATACCTTCATGCATAGAGGCTTATTTAATAAAAAATAGAGTCATCCTCATCCCAATGACACATATAATAATAAATGAGAAATATATCCAAATGGTTCCAAATAAAAATTAATCATTGACAAAACCTACAACTTGCCATAAATAGGTTTCAAATTTTCCTATTTAGCTAAGCTCAAAATGAAACCTTGGTTCTATCTATCCCTAGATACATAAATACACAACCTTTTAACAAGGGTTAGGATTTATATTTATTGAACCCTATGGATGGGTTGAACCCATCCCCAAGGTTGATTACATATAATCCCCTATATGTTTTTAAAATCTATTCAAAAATACAAAGAACCAATTCAAGAAGTTTAATGGCACATATCAAAAACAATTTATAAATGATTTCATAATGATAAAACCATTAATTTTAAATCAACAAACCCTACCTGAGAAAAATATTCCAGGATTGTCCAAGATCCCAAATTATTTCTCCAAAAACTCTCTCCTCATCCACCATATGCTCCTTAGAACCTTTTCCCCTCCATATATCTCGTTCAACTTGAGTTATGCATTCCAAATAAATGAACAACCCCCACAAAACTTGATCTCCCATAAATGAACCTCCAATTTTGTAATAATTTTCTACATTTTTGGCATGGTGGGTGGCAATATCCTTACTACCAGTTAAGTTTTTCAACAAATAAATGTAATGATAGAAAAACCATGTAGTTTTCCAAAAGTATTCCTTTTATTCCAAAAATCTTTGCTATGAAAATGCCCTGTATCCAATTTTGTTTGATGCCATAGATTCCAAAGAATATGCTTTTTTCATAATCACCTCAACATTCTAGAAAATATTGGTATCTGACTTTTAATAAAACCATAATGTCTTCTATTTAAAAATATAACCCTTATTAAATCAAACATGGGTCTCTAAGTTATCCCATAAATTTCCTCATAGAAATATGCCTTTAATTAATACATCAAACATTTGAATAAATAATTCTTATAAAACATGCCACCCATTTGAACCCTATGGTGCTCAACCACTTTAAACTAATAGAGAGTTTTTTATAAAATTAAGATAACAAAATGAGGCATTCACACAAGACCAATCCCAAGAAAGTATCGTTTCATAAAACATTTCATTTTTTACTCTACACACTTGTAGGACCATAAAAGGATATTAGTGCACAAGTTATGACAAATAATTATGTAAATTATAACCATCAAGGAACTAGAATTATGTAAGATCATCAAAATCATTACATGCAAATATTAAATTAATATGTGACATAATCAATGAAATATCAAAATAACCATAACCAAATAGTAATAAGATTCCACCATGGTGTGTGCAAGGGTTTTAGTCTCATTCTCTCATCCCACAACATCTCCATCTACTCCATCCTCTCTAATGATACCTTCCCTTAGCCATATTATGGAAGGTGTACTCCATCTTACATCCATCTTAGTAAAATAAATATTAGTTAGACAATATCATGAAATAATCCATAATAAAATGATACAACTGAACTGACTAACTAATCATGATCATAATGTACCATAAAAAAATGTGAATAACTAACATATAATTTAATGATAATGACTATAATTAATATATAAATATCATAAATCAACATATTTTAAATCCATCTTCCTAACACAATAATTTAACCAATCATTAACTATAAAATATATAAATTAATAGATTAATGAATCTAGAAGATAATCATGATGTAACAAATTTAGTCCTAAATCATGTTATGATCATGTAATTAGGGTGAAGGGGCTCAAATTAGCTCTAATATCATTCTTGATTGAATTAGTGGACTATTTGCCTTATTTTTTTATGACATTTAGGTTGATTGACCCTCAAATTACATCTTATATGGTCACAATTAGGTTCATAGTGTTCAATTTTGTCTAGATTGCATCACTAATTTTAGAAATTAACTATTTGGCTCAATATGTCAGGAAATATCAAATAATTTAGCCCCAATTCACATCATATAGTCATAGTTAGGTTTAAGTGGTTCATATTATCTCTAATTACCTCTATGTTTGCATTAGTGATAAAATTAGGGTTTATTAAGCCACATGTTGCATCATATACAATTGATTAAGCCATAAATTAGGTTCATGGGGTTCAATTTGGCACAAATCACATCTATAATTACATGAATTGACTAATTGGATCAATTCATGATGGAATTATAACTAATTTCGCTCCAAATCACATCCTATTCTTTAGTTACATTGAAGGGGCTCAAATTGGCCTTAGATGCATCCATGATTTAATGAATCAACTATGTGTATCATTATATGATGACATTAGGGTCAATTTCATTCCAAATCACATCATATATAATTAAAACTAGGTTCATGTGGCTCATTTTATCTAGATTTATGTCACTTATTGCACCAATTGACTAATTAGCTCAAACTATGATGAAATCAGAGTTAATTTAGCCTCAAATCATATTTTATAGTCCCAGTTAGGTTTAAGGGTATCATATTGACCATAACTACCTCTAAAACTAAACCAATTGACTATTTCATTCATTATATGATGACATTGGTGATTATTGAGTCCCAAATCACATCCTATATAGTGAAAATTACATGTCATTGAACCAAATGATTCTTTTCTTTATTTTCTAATGAAATTGGGGCTGATTAAGCCCCAATCACATTTTATAGTCACATTTATGTTGAAGGGACTCAAATTATCCCTAATTATCTTAGGATTGAACCAATGGAATATTTTGTTTATTTTATCATGAAATTAGGATCGACAACCCAAAACTACATCCTTTATGGTCAAAATTAGGTTAATGAGGCTGAAATTAGCTCAAATTGCATCATTAATTGGATGATTTCACTCATTTATTGAATATATCAAGAAATTTAAGTTTATTTAGACCTAAATCACAAATTATAATCAGAGTTAGGTTCAAGGGGTTAAAATTGGCCCTAACTACCTCTGCCATTTAGACAATTGAGTCTTTTATTCATTCTATGATGAAATTAGGACTGGTTGAACCCTAAATCATATTCTATATAGTTTAAATAAGTTTCATAAGCTCAACTCACCAAAATAGAATCATTATATCCATTACATCTTTTGTAAGGTAGTTTTTAATTTGATTCACTCCACTTTAAAATAAAAAATATAAATTGTAAATGTGAATAGATAGATACATAAACATTAACACATATATGTGGATCTATTTTTTTGGTGCTATTTTAAAGTAACATGTACATTTTATAATATGTACATGTTATAGTGCATACATGATTTTTCATGTGCAATTTCAAAAAACATGATGTTTGGATTGGAAATGGCTTGGTTTCCCAAGCCTAAGGCCTAGACCTGCAAACACACATTTGAATCTAAGTTTTTTGATAGGAAATAAGAAAATCCAAATTTTATTGTAATAAAATCTATGAATTTTCATGAGACATTTCATTAAATTATTAATATGATGTTAATAAAACCCTCCTCCTTCCAAATATACATTTTTTTTATTGGACTATTTAAAGGTTTCCATCCATGTTGATTTATAACTATGGATTTTTTAGCAGATCATATGCCACAAATGTTCATGCATATATATTCTTATGTATTTTTTTTCCATTGATCCAAATGAAAATAAAATTATATGGTCACAAACTAGGACTAATTATATACACATTAATAAAAAATAGGTATTTAGGGGGGCCACATGGCCAACTATCCATTTTTTTAGTTTTCAAGATCTCCTTACTTGTAAAATTAATTAAAAAAACATTATTTAAAAAAAAAAATATAGGTCATAAACTAGATGATCTTATCTAAATTTACATCAAAGGATTTCAAACAATACTAAATGATGCTAAAAAAATGAGGGGTCACACAGACATCTATAAACTTCAATTTTATTTAAAAAATAAGAGTTAATCTTCAAAATTTAGATGTTTGACCTATTTATACTTGACATTTTTTTTAAATAGTGTTTTATAAACCAAACTCGACATGCTACAATTCATGTTTTTATACCATTTTCAAATTGTGAGTGTAGCCATATCAAATAATTTATATAAGTTAATATTTCATGATTTTTATAAGAAAAAAAGTCCACTACATGCCCCTTTTAATCCCGCATATTCATTCACTTACCCATATATGTATATCCAATTAGATCCAACTATTGTATATAATAATGATGGATATTTAACCAATATGTTTATATGAAATCCTACTACATGTGTTAAGAAATTCGTGTTTGTGTATCTTATCTATAGAAAAAATAAGTAAGGATATTTTCAAAGTTCTATTATCTCATTTTAGAGGAGACATGCTTTCCATGTTCTTCGATTTATTTTTCAATGTTTTGAAATCATAGAAGAGAAACCTAGGTGACCTCCTTATCTCTTCATAGAAATTAGCCTTTGGCCCAAATTAATATTATATTTTTATTATTATAATGTTATCTCCATTTTTTAGAGGGATCCCAACCATGTATATGTAAAATTTATACCCTATCCATCATTTAGAGCCCTCCCAAGAATGGAGAGGACATATCCATGGATTGGAGGGATACTATCTATTGAGAAGATAAAATATTCCCCTAGCTTTTCTTATATCCTTCCCAACCATATTCCCCAACATGTCATATGAGTTCACATATTGAGAGTGATAATAAAAGTAGGTTCCCCTCCCTCTCCATGATTTTGGGGTCTCCTAACCATGGTTATAAAAAAAGGATCCCAACTATGGAGAGTACATATTTATATTCGAGAGCCCTCCTAATGATGGAGATGACATATCCATGTTTTGGAGGGATACAAACCATGAAGGGAGAAAAAAATCCCCTATCATAGTTGGGAGCCATCCCAATAATACATCCCAACATGTCAACTAATTTGCCATATTGAGATTTTCAATTAAATTATATTCTCTTCCATCTCCATGATTGGAAATGATCCCAACCATGGAGAGGACATTTTTTTCCATCTTCATAGTTTGGATCGATCTAAACCATATAGAGGAAAACTAAATTTTTGGGGGAATTACTAACCATAACAATGAGGAAAACATTCCCTCTCCATGGTTGAAAACCATCCCAACCATGTATTTATCCTATCCATGGTTGAGAGCAATCACAGTGATGAATAGGACATTTTCATGTAGGGAAGGATCCTAACTATGATGAGTGTAAAATTTTCCCTTGACATGGTTGGGAGCCCTCCCAAACATGGAGAATATTATTTATGGTTTGGAACGATCTCAACCATGGAGAGGGAAAATATTTTCCCCCACTATGGTTTGGATCTCTCCCAACCATGGAGTGGAATATACATGGTTTGGAGCCTTCCCAACCATGAAGAGGATATTTTCATGGTTTGGAGAGCTCCCAACCATGGTGGGGGAATTTTTTTCCCTCCATATTGTTTGGATCCTTCCAAAACATAAATAATATAACTTATCCATGCCATCATCCTCTCTATGGTTAGAAGGGAACCATCCATAAATGGAAAAATATTTCCTGTACCATGGTCTAGATCCCTCCCAACTATGGAGTGGATTCTATATAGGAAAAAATACCCCAATTCATGGCTAGGATCCATCCCAATAATGGAAGGTATTATACATGGTTGGAAGATATCCCAACCATGAAGATTTTTCCCTCTCCATGGTTGGGAGCCCTTCCAACCCTAGAAAGGATATCTCCATGGTTGGGAGTGCTCCCAAGAATGGAAGGGGAAATATTTTTCCCTCTCCATCGTTGGTATCCTTAAAAACCATGGAGAGAACAAATAAATAGTTGGGAGGGATCAAAACCATAATAAGGGAAAACATTTTTCCTCTCCATGGTTTGGAGACATTTCAACCACATAGAAGATGCATTCTTAGTTAGGAGGTCTTCCAACCATGGAGAGGGAAATATTATTCCTTTACCATGGTTGGGATCCATCCCAGACATGTAGGGGATTATCCATGGTAAGAATCCCTTATAGAAATGGAGAGGGAAATAATTTACCCCTAGATCCCAAGGTTGTGAGGGATGACCCCAAATAACAATAATAAAATGGTTATTTTATATATGTACATGCATGTGGTATGGTATACATATTATTATATTTATTATTTAGATAAATGGATTGCATCAAATTTTTGTTTATTTTTTTTTATTTCAATGGGACTTAACTAGTTGTATACCATTTTGATTGACTGGGGTGACCATATCCCTTGTGTTTCATGATGAAACAATTAAATGCCAAGTGTTTTTATAAATTGAGATCAAGTCTTACTTTCTTAGTTAAAATGGTCCAAGAGAATTTTTTCATTGACATGCATTTAATATCCTATAATCATTGAATTCAAATTGACCAAAATATTATTCATACATTTTGTGAAACAATTGTTATGTTTGTTGTATGATTCAAACCATAACAAGTTTATATAAAATGAAATTAAAATGCAATTTTGATTATAAATTTTGGATCTTCCTTGAGATATCTAAAAATTAATAATTTTTGGTACTTTTGACCACAAAATCTCATAAAAATAGGATATGGACATTTATTTAATCAACATTTCCCTATAAATACTATATGTGGACTTGTAACTACAAGATTTGTCAAATATAAAACACAATAAAAGCTTACATAGATAAGGTATATTCCAACTTGTTGCATTAGCTCAAAAAAATTTAATTTTTAATTTATGTTTTGGTGACTATAATATACCTAAGGATAATATGGGCTCCTTATGAATTTTTTCACCCTAATTAATAATGGCACTTGGTTTTATAATGATAGAAAAAATTGGTTGCTTAAAAAATTGATGCTTTGCATAAACTTCTGACAATAAATACATAAAATAAAACTTGAATTTTTGTTATATATGTGTTTGTGTTATTAAATTGACATGTTTTAGATCACCAAATGTGATCCATAATATTGAGAAAGAATGGATCACAATTGGTGATCTGAAACATGTCAAGCTAAAAACACACACAATTATATGGAAATAATCATTTTTTATTTTATGTATTTATTGTCATAATTTTATGTCCATAATTATTTTATTTCCCTTGATGATGGATCAAGGTTGGTGATATGAAACACAACATGTTAAAAACACACATAGTTATATCAAAAGCAACACATTTAATTTTTATGGATTGTGAAAGTATAAAATATGTTTGTCAATGAAAAAAACTCAACACAATAAATATATATTTGGAGAGGGATGCAATAGGAAATGAAATAAAGTGATTATTTTTGTCTTTATTATAAAATTATTATTGCATATAGTTAATGATAACACATGTAAAAACTAAGCTTGGCAATGACATAGGAAAACATGATGAAATTTTGGCATTAAAAATTGTTGGATTGTAAAAGTTAATTGAAAGAAATGCATTATATATGTTTGTCAAGGACATAAAACAACAAAATGAAATGATATGTTAAAAAAATAAGAACCATCAAAAAATTGATGAAAATAATTGCATAAAATGAAGTTTTAAATTACAAAAATCAACATAATAAAAATATATAAAATGGGGATGCAATAACATATATTATGATACCATCCTTTGTAAGCACTATAAAATTTTCAAAACCAATTGTTGAATTTTTGTGGAAATATAAGAGGAATACAAGATAGAATTGAATGCTTAAGTTTAAATAAATATTATTTAGACTAGATCAACCCCTAATTAATATTTTAATGTTTTAAATAATATAACTATTTCCATAACATTGTAAAAGATATTACATTATGTAATACATAGTTTAACTAAGGTATTAGTTATATAATACATGTCAAAATCCTATTACCTCAGTCAAATTGTGTATGATAAGTTGGAATTATTTATATCATATCAGTTCTTATTTTGAACCACATGCAACAAATTTTATCTAAAATGTTATACATCTATAATAGTTTCCAAAATTTCAATCATATTTAAGTATTTGTGTCAGGCTCATGCATAAAATAAGACATTATCCTTCAATTGGATAATAGGGTGAAATGTCTTTGCTTGGTAGGATAAAGTAATTGAAGGTTTATTTTATTTTATTTACAACTCCTAAGATATATCATAACTAAAATAAGAAAATAAATAAAATGGTTTTGAGCCACCAAAATAAGAATAAAAATGAATCGACTCTCTATGATTATTAATTTATCTCTTTTTTACATAATTAAATTATTTAAAAAATTTAAAAATAATAAGTATTCTTAACAGTAATTCAATCTAATGATGTATTATAAACAATGTTTTTAATAAGAACAATTCTCAAAAATTGGAAAATTTCACAATTTTTTATCTCCTTACTTTTTCCCTCTAGAATATTGGAGGGAAATGGGGTTTATTTCAAAGGTTGGTTATTATTTGATCACATTTCTTTGAGTATTTCACTAGTTATGTTCTTCCACATTTTGCATTTTTAATAGCATAGTTATAGCTAAACCGTCTTAAAAAATTGGCTTTTGCTTATGCTAAGATGTATTTCCATGCCATGCTTAAACATTTACATATTTACAAGTATGGTAGGGTTGAATCTTATTTAGAACAAGAAAAAAAAACTAAATACAATTCTAAAAATATACGTAAGAAGAATTACCATACTGTTTAGTTTGAAGTTTAATGTTTGCTTCTATAATTTCTATTTTATAGCCTTTGCTAAGAGTATTTGGCTATTTATAAGACAATTTTTTTGAGGGTTAGAATTTTCCATGTTTTCATACGAATATTTTTTTATCTTAGAAACAATTATAACCATAGTGGAAACTCAAAACATGTTATTGAACCTATAGTTTTGATGCATCCACTATAAGTATAAAACCTATTGGCAAGTTGAAGGAGAATTTGTTCTTGTTCCCCTGATCATAATACAAAGACTTGAAAAGTATTTATAATGTGGAAAATATAATAGATTTATTATATTTTAGATAAAAATTATTGCATTTGATAAAAATAAGAAATGAAAATTAAATAAATTGTTGCATTTTCAAATTGAATAGATTACTAGGTGAATATATAGTTCTCATGCATGCCACTATAGGTTTAAAACCTATTTACTACTTAAAGGAGAATAATTTATTATTCCTTTGAGCATGCCACAATACTTGAATATCAATGAGAGTGTGTAAAATATCAAATATGTATCACATTTCTAAATAAAATATTGTTTCATTTGACTCAAAATAAGAAAGGAAAACTAAACAATTGTTTATATTTTCAGACTAAGTATGCAGGTCATTATAGGTTTCAAAAATATAACTAGTTTAAGGAAAATGAATTATTAGTCCCCTAACCATGCCACAAATACTTGAAATTGATTGATTACATGTAAAAAATAATGTCTTATATTATAGAGAAATTTTATTGCATTTGGTTCAAAATAAGAAAGTAAAGTTGAACATATTGTTTCATTTTTAAGTTGAGTAGATTAACATGTGAATATAGATTTCACATGTAGGCCACTATAAATTTAAAACCTAATGACTAGTTGAATGATAATAAATTATTTTTCTTGTGACCATGCCACAAATACTTGATAATGAATGAGCATGTGGAAAATATAATAGATGTCTCACATTTCACATAAACATTGTTGAATTTGGTTCAAAATAAGAAAGGAACCCTGAAGAGGTTGTTTCATTTTTAGGATGATTAGACTAATAAATAGTTAATACTAGAATTAGAACCCATTATAACCAAAGGAAAACTAAACAGATTATTGCATTTACAAGCAAAGTAGATTAGTAAGGAGATAATGCTCATTCTTATGTATGGCTATTAAAACCATTAAAGGGGACTTAATATAATATCCAAATAATTGGATCAAAATATGCCAATGGGATTATTTTTACATTTGTTTCAAAATAATAAAGTATAACTAAACATATGAGTGTATTTTTTATGACATAAGATGTACCATACTATCTAGTTTCAAATTTAATTGTCATTACCAAATGAATATATAGTTATGATGTATGCCCCTATAAGTTTAAACACTATTGTATAGGCAAAGGATAATGAATTATTTCTCCCCTGAGCATTCCATATTGAGATCATGGAAACCAATTATAACCATACTAAAAACACACCACATGATAGAAATGTTATGGTATAAATGAGACCAAGCCACACACATTTTGATCGATGTATACTCAATGTGAAGATATATAAAAAGGAAACATAACCATAAATACTTGAATATGATTGAGTGTGGAAAAAATAATAGATGTCTTACATTTGAGTGGAAATTTGTTGTATTTCATTCAAAATAATAAATTAAAGTTTAATGAATTATTTAATTAATTATATCCACCATTTAAATTTTAAATGGGAAGGATACTAACCATTAAAAAAAATGGTGAATACAATAAATGTGTCAATCTAGATGAGGTTTTAGTAATGGGCATTGCTATAGAAGATGGTATTATTCGGGGTGATGTGAAATACCCACATAAAATCAAGATTCATGGAATGACAATTAATAATTCATTTTCACCAAGTAATATCAACTATTTCATGGTTAAAATCATTAACTAAATCACCATTTATATCCTAGTGAATATATGAAATATCCAGAACAAAAAAACATTCAATTTCATTATTTGTGTTTTTATGCATTTGTTCCAACTTATTACATTAGTTCAAAGATTTTTTATTTTAAATTTATGATGGGGTGATTATAATACCCCTAAGTAAAATATGGACACCTTGGGATTTTTTTTGAATGTTGATTAATAGTGATGATTGTTTGTCTAGTAATGTACCACATAAACTTATAAAAATAATTACACAAAATATAATATGATGATTTTTGTATATGTGTGTGTGTGTGTATTTAAATCTACATGTTTTAAATCACCAATAGTGATCCATAAATAGGTTAAAATGTATTTCTCTTAATGATGGATCATAGTTGCTAATCCGAGATGTCAAGTTTTGAATACACAAAATTATAACAAGAGCATTAAATTATATTTTTAATGGTGTTGAAAGCATAAAATAGGTTTGTAAATAAGAAATAATTAGACTAATAAATATGGATTAGAAGGGGATATAATATGCAGTGAAAACAGTGATCCATGAAGTTATTTTTAGGAAACTATTATTTACATATAATTGATGATAACAAAAGTACAAATTAAGATTATTGATGACATAATACAACATGATAAAATTTATGATTTAAAAATCTTGGCTTGTAAAAAAGTAATAGAAAAAAATGCATAAAATATGTTTGTTAAGGACATAAAACAATAGAACAAAATTGGATTTCAAAAAACTTGACAACCCACATACACTTAATGATAATAATTACACAAAATAAGTTTGTCAGTTACAAACATAAGCATAATAACTATGTATAAAAATGGGTATGCAATAGAAACTATCATGCTACCATCCTCCATACACACCATAAAATTTTCTAAAACTAATAGTTAAATTGTTATAGAAAAATAAGAGGTATACAAGAGAATCTTGAATGCTTAGGCTAGTTGACCAATATTTAATGGTTTAATTAATAATATTCAAGTTATTCCATAGTTATTTAGTCCATTATATTCAAGGAGAACATGAAGTAATTATTACTCAATTGGCCAATAGGTTTTAAACATATAGTGGTGTGCATTAAAATTATATATTCACCTAATAATCTACTCATCTTGAAAATGAAAAAAATATGTTTAATTTTCCTTTCTTATTTTTAATTAAATCCAAAAAAAATTCTATAAAACATAACTAACAAAAATTATAGATGAAAAAATTGTAAAATGATAAATCTGACCTTGTTCATTCCAAAGTTAAATCTAACTATAGTGCTACTAAAATTCAACCTTATAATCCACCGTAAATTACTTGAAAATATGGGAGCTTTGAAATAGGGAATGGAGATACATCTTAGCATAAGTGAAAGTCTGGTTTTGTAAGATGATGTAGTTTCAACTATGCTCATATACATGTATAAAAAATGTTGAATCATAATTTACATGAATAGTTTGAGAAGTGTGGTTTTACCAATATGCAATAAAAATTATAGGGGACTAAGTGACTAACGAACATTTCACAAGCTATTATAGAAAGTGACACATATTGTGACCAATGTATTATGTCTAGAATGCACACAAAACTCCTAATAACTTTGTTAAACTCTGTTCAATTATAACATCATGTGTTGATTTTTCACTATGGTTATAATTTATTTTAGTCTAATAAATATTCTTATAGCATAATGGTAGATTATACCCCTCAAAAAATTTGTCTCAAATATAGCAAAATACTCTTATAAAAGGCTATAAAAAGAGAAATTCCAAAATCAAAATTTAAACATCAAACTAGACATCATGGTAATTATTCTTATGCACATTTTGACCATTATGTTTGGTTTTCATTTCTTATTTTGAATCAGAATCATTACACAATATCTATTCATGATGCCTAAACAGAGTCTATAATATAAGAGAGATGACATTTCCATAGTCCATGAATTAAAGATGAATATTTTTTCGATTAAACCATGTAGAATATTTTTATTCTTACACAGTTTAATCCATAAAATATTTATCTTTATATTATAAAATGTTTTTCACCACTACAACAACATAATTACATGATAATAAAATATCTAAACCCCATATCAATGATTTATGGAAACCTTAAATTAAAGCCAATATTAAAAAAATACAAATAGGGTATCAACTTAACATTAAATAAATATATTATTAAAATAAATAACTAAATAAAAATAAAAATAAAAACATACATAAAATTTATAAAATAAGTCTAACCTAAAATTGGATCCAATATTAAAAACAAATCAAACAAGGTATTTCATTATTCTAGAGGAAAAAAACTAGAATTTCATTAGCCAAATAAGCAAAATTAACCACTTAATATAAATAAAGAAAACATAATAAGTTAAATAACCATAAAAAATATTGATATTTCAATTATAATTTTCATGATATTCATTGGTAAAACTTACATTAGTCTTAGGACATGTACATAGTGTAAATGTTATAATGCATGGATAAATTGTATGCATCTAAATATGCTCACTTCATTACTTATCACAAAAATGCCTATTAGTTGACACTAATTTTGCTTATCTAATTTATCCCCTATTTCCTAGGTGTTTATCTAATATCCCCCTTATATTATTTCATCATTCACTAACCTTATTCATCCCCACTAATCAATTAATCTATCCTAAATCCCCATTATCCCATCCTAATCTCATTTACCTATTATTTGGGAATTTTAAATTCCCAATGACCCACTTGCTAGTCTATCCCTAGGCTCTCCTACACCCCTAGTCCCTAATCACCCATATAACACCTATATAATCCATACCTAATCATGTTTAACCCTCCCAAAAATATTCTATAAGTTTCTACCTCTAGAACCTTCTCTCCTCTTGAATCCTCCAAAGAATTTTAAATTCCTTGGATAATTCCCATCCATTGATCTCCCTCATCCAAGTTTAAACCTCAACCATTGATCTTTCCCTCTTTCCTGTATTTAACCAAGGCCACTCCTCCATTTGAGATAACTAGAATCTTCATAGCAAATCCATGCCAATGTATCCTTAATCAATAATCCTTTGATCAAGCATCCATGCCAAAAATTTGAGTCTTAAGGTAAATCCTCATCCAAATCCTTTTATTTTAATTTTATTTAATCTTGGTTTGGAGTATTTAGCTTTAGGATTTAGGTGTAGGATTAAATTGTGCATTCATCTAATTAAATTTAGGTCCTAGTGGCTCTAGATCTTAACTAGGTAGTTGGACATTTTTGGGTTTTTAATTGAATTGTGTAATCAAATACTTTTGTGCTAAAAAATGTGTCTACATTTTGGCAACCATGGTGGGATGATCCCTCACAAACTAACAATTTTGCATCCAAGTGGTGTTTTGATGGCTTATAGGATCACTTAGACAAGCAAAATCTTGGATTTTTGTAAATTTTAAGTTTACAAGTAAAAGTCACAGTTTTGCACTAGTATTTGCAGCTTTACCTTATGTAGTCATGATCTTATCTCATGAGTTATGATTTTGAGATAACCACATATTTAGCCACTAATCATTTATCTAACTATGCAGGTTTTTGGCCCTTCAACAATACTATAACTTGAAAGTTGTGACTTTGTCTAGTGAGTTATGACTTTGCATATTAAATAGCAATTTTGTCTAACTATTAATGGTTTATTTTTTAGGTTATTTACAAAACCACAAATTCAATAATCATGGATTTGTCCTGCTATTTGTAGTTTTGTAATAGTTAGTCATAATTTTGTAAGTCTACAGGGCAAACATCAGATATTTTGTTTTATCCACTGGCTATCAATTTCTCTAACCACCCTGTGCATTCTTGTGTTGAAGATTAGTATTCTGGCCCTCTATGTGTAGGACCCAATATTTTGAATTATGTTTACATCATTTTGAGGATTTTTTGACTAAACACATTCTCTAAACCAAATTTCATTTTTATTACCTTTTATTGTATGGTTTTGTAGGATAACAAGAGGAAGCCAAAGGTAGGAGGAATCATCTAAAGATAAACACAAACATACAACCTCCTAATCATTTTATCAACCTTCTACAAAACCGTAGAACCTAAAATCTTCTGAGTCATGATATTGATCTATGAAATCGTAGGCTTGTAGGGTGAATAGTGATTTTGTAGTTTTAATTTAATTTTGTCCAATTCTATTATTCTATTTGATGATTATTCTCCTTAGATATATAAGGCAGAGTGAACATCATGTCTAATTAAGCACACATCTTTTGTTTATCATAATATTTATCACTTTTTGAATAGTTTTAAAAAAAACTACATCATAAATCATTCTTTTGATCTATCTTAATTATTTGTAAACAACCATCTTTAGGCATTTGAAACATTTGTCATATTTGTATAAGCCTCTATTTTGGTCAAATGATCTAAATCTAGAGGTTTTATCATTTATAACAAAACCATAACTATGGATTAATAGTAAATAGCGATATTGTCAATCTCAATCATGATTTTATCCAACTGTTATGATTTTGTAGCTAACCATCATGGTTAATGATCTTTTACAACATTGCAACTCACAACTTATGAGTTTGTGTTGTGTAGTTGTAATTTTGTAATCTAAAGTTACAATTTTCTCGTGATTATTGCATCTAATTTAGTCCTTTTTGAGTGCATTTTAGGGTCATTTTTGGTAAATTTTGAGTCATTTTAGGCCTCCCACAAGGCCCAAATTTCCTTTGGTATCGAGGTTTCCACCCCTCAACCCCACCTTTTTCATTAGGTATAGACACCTAAAAGTGGCCACCAATGACCTCCAATCAAGCTTTAGACAAATTTCTATCAAACATTACAATTTGGACTAGAAATAGTAAAATGCATTAAATGGTTCAAATCTGTCATATACAAGTGCTGATTTTAGCCAATGTATCCCTAAATGGGGCAATGTATTTTATGAGATCGCTAACTTTAATCAGATCATTTTGAGTCAAAATGACATTTGTGCACTTGGGTGTTCTAGATTGATCTTTTCTACCAAATTTTTTGTATGAGATAGGTTCCCTTGTTATTTTGTATTGGCAACATCATAAATGGGATAAAAATTCCAATGCATCTAACATCACCTTATAATTCTAATCCAATCAAATTTTGATCCATTAAGATGACATTTTGACCAGTTTGATTATTTTCTGTACCAATTACCAAGATTTGCACCAAAATTGTTAAATCATGTTTAAGGCTAATTAATTTGAATCAAGAGCTTAAGTTAATTTTCCATGGAACTTGTTGAATATATCATTAATAGAAATTGATATTGAATAATTTCATCATCTAAAACATCATTCTATGGGTGGATTCCACAAGCCATAATTGTAATAAATATCTGATTAAGCCCTCTCATGCCTATTTAATGCATCTATATCTCAAATATTTATGAGGGAATTTATTGATTTTAGCCTCCAAAATTGAATGGATTATTAGTCACACATCTTCATCTTGAGATGGATGGTTCAGGTTCATTCTGATCAATTACAAAAATTTATAAATAAAAGGTCTCACACTCATAATTTTAAGCTTCATTAGTTTAGAGTTATTATGCCCAAATGATTTCAAAAATCTATCTTGGTGTAAACTTATAATGCCCAAATGCTTTTAAAAATCCATTGATATAGTGTTATTATGCCCAATTTTTGAGATAAGCTTCACAAGCTAAAGCCATAAAGTCAATGATGCCAAGAGGAGGTGGAGGATAGCCAAGCTCCATTACCAAAGACCTCTTTGATTAAGTTTAAAAATCCACTCTAAGAACCATTTGGAAGATATAAGGAAGGTCAAGGAAGGTTTATTTCATGTTTTAGTTATTGTTTTCATATGTATGTCTATTACTAAGCTCCCCCTAGTGTCTAGGCCTAAATATGTCATGCTTGTTAGTGTGTTATTTTCATTTTCATTTTATTTTGAACTAACACTTGATCTAACACCCTCTCTTGAGTCAAAGTACTAGATCACATAATGGCACACCCAATGGGACATAGGATTGCAATAAGGGGAGATTAGTATTGTGTTAGTGAACCAAATCCAAAAACACACTAATAGATAACACCTTAAGCCTAGATCAAAGAGAGGAACACACTAACAAAGCTATGATAAAAACATAATTAAAACATATAAGACAAAACCTTTTACCTTCCTTGTGTCTCCAAGATGACT
Source organism: Torreya grandis (assembly GCA_037957365.1). Classification (NCBI taxonomy): domain Eukaryota; kingdom Viridiplantae; phylum Streptophyta; class Pinopsida; order Cupressales; family Taxaceae; genus Torreya; species Torreya grandis. Next base: position 653,450 of record JARHVA010001610.1, read on the forward strand.
TGTTGAAGTGGCTTGCTCAGCTTGTGCTTGAAAGATCTTTGTCAATGGAGCCTCATATATTCTTCACCTCCTCTTAGCATCATGTTCATACATATATTTTGGCTTTGGATTGGTTTGGAATGGGTTGTATCAATATTTGGGCATAATAACACTACATCAAGATATGGATTAAAGCTATTTGGGCATGCTGAATTTGGCTTGAGAGATATTTTTGAAATCATTTGGGCATAATAACTCTAAACCAAAGAAGCTTTAATTATGGATGTGAGTCCTTCTATTTATATATTTTTGTAATTGATAAGAATAAACTTGAACCATCCATCTCAAGATAAAGCTATGTGGCTAAGAATCCATTCAATTTTGGAGGATAAAATCAAAAAATGACCTCATAAATATTTGGGATATAGAGGCATTAAAGAGGCACGGGAGGGTTTAATTAGATATTTATTACAATTATGGCTTGTGGAAACTACCCATAGAATGATGTCTTAGATGATGCAATTATTCAATATCAATTTCTATTAATGAAATATTTAACAAGTTCCATGGAAAATTAACTTAAGCTCTTGATTCAAATTATTTAGCCTTAAATATGATTTATCAATTTTGGTTCATATCTTGGGAATTGGTGCACAAATTAATCAAACTGGTCAAAATGCCATATTATTGGATCAAATGTTGACTAGATTGGAATTGGAAGGTGATGTTAGATGTGTTGGAACCACTATCCCATTTAGGATGTTTTGAACACAAAATAATAAGGGTACATGTCTCATGCAATGAATTTGGTAGTAAAGAGCAATCCCAAACACCTAGGTGCAAAAATGCCATTTTGACTTGAAATGATTTGATCAATGTTAGCTATCTCATAAAATGCATTACCCCATTTAGGGATAAATTGGCCAAAATTGGCACTTGTATATGATAGATTCAAACCATTTAATGTGTTTTAGTGTATATAGCCCAAATTGAAATGTTTGATAGAAATTGGTCTAAAGCTTGATTGGAGGTCATTGGTGGCAACTTTTAAATGTCTACATATTACCCCTATTTAGGAAGGTGTTACAAACCATAGGTGTAGCAATGCCTTCTCAAATAATTATAAATGTCTTGTATGATAAAAAGAAGATGATGATTGATGAAAGAAGCTCCCAGAAAGATGTGTGGAAAGACTATGATGATGACCCCTTGAGGGGATGGCCATCACATTTAGTGGATGGATAGTCTCTCAAAAATAAGTAAGAAAAAAGGGTGGTATTAACCCATGGTTGAGATTAATCCTAATAAGAAATGCTTGCATGCTTGATTTAAAATTATACTGATTTAACCAAAGGCAGTTATAATCAGTGATAAAATTCAAAATAATGGTTTACCCAAAGGCAATTATAATCATTAAGATGACTTGGATTGAAACATGATATGATTATTGTGCCCTAGTTAGGGTTGATTAGCAAGCATAACAAAAGGATATAACCTGGAATAAAGATTAAAGATGAGTGGGTACAAATGTAGATGCATTGGTTTAATGCTTGAAAAATCCAAAAACAACCAAGCATACGAGGATACACAAAGTGATGAAAGGAATGAATAGAGGAATAAAGGTTGATCAATGGGAATGATTCAATTTTACCTACCTATGAGGATATGATCATCCTAATTAGCATTGATACAACTAGAATGGTCAATAGATTGTTTTAATCAAGGTGGATGGACAAGGATTTGCTAAGGTGCCAAGGAGAACCTTATGATACTCCATTATTTTTAGACTCCTTGCAATTGATTTTTTCTATAAAACATGATGGTATGCATCATGATAGAACACCATGAAGACTATCCCAAAATATATGTAAGAAATGACTCCCGATCAAATAAACACTAAAAAATAATGCACTAATGATAAAAACCTTGATGAAAATGTCGATGTATGAATATGTATAGACTTAAGAATAATGTGCTCGAAGAATCACCTAATGAATGCATACAGATTGATTCAAGGAAATAATGATAAACGCAAAAAAATAGGCAAGAAAACAAACAAACAAATAAATATAAAGCACAAAAATAGAAAAAGCAAAAAAACAAACAAACAAACATAAATCCTGAAATAAAATAAATAGAAGGCATCCTAATAATTCATTTGCCCAAGTAGGACAATTCAAGAATGAAGAACTAGGCTTAGATAGGACAAATGTTTTCTTGTATTTTTGAAATGTTATGAATGTTTTTGGAATTTTGAGGTATCTTAACTTGTTAGAGAATGACAAGATACCTACTCATAAAATGTTGAGAATGTTGGCTTAGGTTGCTCACAAAATGGTGAAAGCACATGGAAAGGAGGACTATGGTGACCACAAAATTAATTGAATATGACCTATATAGTTCCAAAATAACCTTAATTCATAGTAATTCTATCTACACAAAAGGTAGGGAAAAACCAACTAGGCCCAATAAGTTCTCAAATTTAGCAAATGGCCAATCAATTAAAAACAAAAATGCCAAGGTGATGCGATAATTCATGATAAACAAGTGTTTCCCCTAGTTTTCCCATAGGTGGTTATAACTAGGATACAATGGATTAGATCAATGATACTAATTTTTCCATAGGTGGTTATAATTAGTAGCAAGAATAGTGAATACTAATTTACCCCAGCAAGCGATATAATTAGGCTCACATAAATAAAATTGATATAAGAAAAAAATTAAATATATCTTGTTAGATAAACTATCATAATACTTTCATAGACTATTATTGAAACATGAATTTGATAGATTGGTAAAATTAGATCAAAATCCCCTCATAAAAAGGTGTAAGAAGAACCAAAGGAACCAAAATCAAAATAGGATCAGGTAGAATGGCTTAAAATAAGCTTGGGTCTAGATAGGAATGGTATGGTTCTTCTTAGGATAATGATGGGTTTTTATAGATTGGATAAAATGGTAAGAGGGTTAACCCCAAGTGATGGGGTGAATAGAAGGATATGTGACAATAAAAAATAGATATGGTAATTTGAAATGGAAAATGAAAATGGCATGGTACATGTTTGTGGTTAATGATGGTTATTGGTTTTTAATGTGTTTGTCCTAGGTATGGTAAATGGTATATGATTATATTATTCCTACTCAAGTGGAGATGCATGTCTTGATCAACAAATGATATAAATAGAATAATCAATCATGTTAATTACTAGCTCACACCTCGTCTGAATAACTACTCTATCAAGAACTTGCTGTAGATGTGGATGCCAATGATGTTGTTGTGATCTTCATTGGTTATTGATTTTATTTCTTTCAAACATCAAGACAAGGTATCTTTGTAGCCTTTAGAAAAGAAAGGCAAGCATGGATAATAAATAGGGATAAATTTTGGATGATAGGTTTGTTTGTGAAATGGAATTATGGAGAATAATGGAATGTATAATGGTTGGAAAACAAATGAAGATAAGGATTTTTATGCACACATAATTTTTATAATTATGGATTCAACAAAAATTTGGATGTGTCAAGGCTGAATATTTTTCAATATTATCTCGATAGGACCACCATATTTTGGTTTTGTTTGCATCTGAGAGTAGCTACCATTTGATTAGGTTGTAGATAGGAAGCTATACTAGTTTGGTCTTTGATTTTGTCTTCATAAAGTAGTGAATAACTTGTATGCTTAGTTATTAACACCTCAAAGAGGTTTCTACCAATGAAGTTATCTTGATTATCCCATAGCACCTTTGAGAAAGTTTCATAAAGGAATCTTGATTTTTGACTTTGATTATCTTCTAGTGCCTTTGAAAAGGTTTCACTAGAAGATGTTGAGTTTTTATTTTGACTGTCCCCTATTGTATCTAAAAAATTTTCACTATGAGAGTGTTCTTCTTCTATATTAATGTGGTCTTGGAATCCTTGCTATTCAACTTCTATATCACCATGGTGAAGTTCAACAAGGTGTGATTCTGTTATTCCCAATTGACACTTGTGGGAGGTAGAATATCAATGTAATGGTTATGTTGGTTGGTGGTAATGGAATGGGATGAGGTAGCATAATCCTCATAGAATATAATAGGAGAAATTGTGTTGATGATGAAGTAATCATCCTCAAAAATTATATAAGGATCATAAATATATTCAAATTGATCTACAAGTCATGGATAACTAGTAATGTAATAGTCATGAATGTATTCTTATTCTGAATATGATTCTGACTCAAGGGACTTTGAATCTAATGGTAAGACTAATGTTGATTCTAATTTTGATGCTACATCTGATGTCAATTCAAAAATGAAACTTGATTCCAATGTTGATTCTTCATCTGATATGGATGTTGTTATAATGATGCTCTATTGAATATTTGGTATTGAAGTAATGCCCTGTGATGGCATGGTGGGTTCCACAGAGACTAATTTGTCAAATTGAGACTCCTTAATGATAGGAAAAAGGTCAAAAGACAACTCCTCAAAGATTGGTTTGTTAGAGGGAGGCTATTTAAAAATAAACATATGGTCAAGATAATGATTTGCCTAAAGGTGGTTATAATATTTAGAAAGTGACTCAACAAATACTAATTCATTAGAGTGAAACTCCTCGATAATAGGTATAGGATTGAAAGGTGATTCATCATAGGTTGAATTATCAAAAATGATTGGTTCAACAAAAACATCTTAGATCAATTGGTTCTCTTGGCCTTGGTTTCCAATGAGTTGGAAAATACCAATTTTGAACACAACTTGATCTTTGAATGATTGGCTCAGTTGAGAGACTAATTGATTCGATTGGATAGGTAATGATTGGATTGGTTGAGGTTTTATAAAGTGGAGAATGATTGAAACTAAATGAATAATGGTCTATGGTTGGATAATGTGTGGGAATTATGGAGATTTATTAATTGTATAAGACAAAGGACAAAGTCTTGAAATGATAAAAATAGGGCATTGTGGAGCTTGATTGCTTGCACAAGCCAAAAGACTAGGTCTTGGAATGATGAAGGGGCATTTTGGATCTTGATTGCTCACACAAACTAAAGGACAAGGTCTTAGTATAAAAATGGTATGGCATTATTCAGCCTTGTTTCTCACACAAGCCAAAGAATGAGGTCTTGGAAGGATAAGGCTAGGAAATCTTGGAGGTTGGTTACTCACACAAGCCAAAAGATGAGGTCTTGATATAGAAATGGTGTGACATTGTGGATCCTAGTTTATTGTATAAGACAAAGCATCCAAGTCCTCCTTATAAACCATATCATCCTAGTTGAAGTTTTAAATTAGATTGTAAGCTAGTTCTTGACTTTGTTCTCTAGATATATTATTGTAGGGAGAATAATAAAAATCCTTACAAAATTTATCCCTGTAGGGGTTTTTAGTTATATTTTATGCATCCATTCTAACATAACTTGGATTGTACATGATTACACTATAATTATAGCTATACATATCCACATAAATGAAGAAATATTTGAAAATAAAAAGGCTTAGAGTTATACAAATTTTGAAAAAATATGTCCAAAGGAAAAATGGTTTAGACTTGGTCTAACTTGATCAAAATAGTGGTGGAGATGTATCTCCGAAAACAATGGTTTAGAAGTAGAGTTATATCTCCAAAATGGTTTGTGATAAGAATAAAAATAAAATATTCTAATATCAAATTTCATACACATAAAAGGTTAAGTGATGAATAAAAACTATAATGTCAAATTCTAGGCCAATGTGTTCCAAACAAGGTCTAAACTAGGAAAGGGAAAAGAGTCACTAGGTTTTTTGTCCAAATACGGAGTCAAAAACTAGGCTCAAATAGGATATGCTAGGACTTTTGGCCAAATGGATTCAAAATATAGGATTACAACAAGGATGATGATATTTTGATTTAATCTAACAAGTTTAGAATAATTTTGACATAGACCTGACACATGGAATCAAACATAAACATGATCAATTGGTATAGGCCACAAGGCAAAATGCACCTAGAGAAAATATTGTGTTCTCCCAAATAAAGACACAAATAATGATGAGGATTGGATTTAAAAAAATAAATAATAGTTTTTAAATTTGGGTGATCAATTAACCTAGGTTATGTAACCCAAAAGAGAAATATCTATATATCAACCCCTACAAAATGAGGCCTAAATAGAAATCAATCAATGTCTGAAATCAAACTTTGACAAAGTTAATTGAAAACTTAATGTTTGAAGACTAGTATTTGATTGAACGAGATAGAAAAGATTAGTCATCATGATGATGCATAAACAAGGTCCAATGGCATACGTGACATGGTTTTAAATAATTGTTTTAGTACAAGTCAAATGAGTTATGAAGCAAGTTCATGCAATGTAACAACATAAGCATGCTCTAATGATGTGATCAATGTTTTGCCTCAAAAATTCAAGGGCAAAAACTTGATAATTATTTTATAATCATAACAATAACTATTTCATTCAAGTGACACACACACAAACATATTTATAAAAAATTTCAATGCACAAGTTTGGTGTAAAATAGCCAACATAATGCCTCTTTAGACAAAAGAGTGATATATAAAAAAATTGGTTTTTGACATGGTTTAAACAAAAATAGAAGTTTTAGTTTCAAAACACCAAGCAAGAAAAATATAAGTGACCAAATTAAACTAAGAATAATGTCCTAAGTCCTACCAAGGGTGTGGCAATAGGGGGTTGACTAAAACTAGTTGGTTTTCAATCGTCTAGATAGATCTCATGTCTACCAAATTTCACATTAGCAAACAAGAGAAGAAACACATCATTTGTTTCTACATCATAATTCTTGTTATAAAAATGTATTTCCATTTTTAAAACCACTACATCCATTACTCGCTTAGTAGAGTGTGATGTCCAACATGCTCAAACGTCCCAAGCTTAACCTACACTAACATAGATGGTTTAACTGCTCAAACCATCATCTTAGTGAGGGAATCCTAATTTATATACCCACCATGGAGAGGGGTTGAATATGATGTTGAGAGATGAATCCCTAGGTCAAATATTCCCTATAAAACTTATGGGAGGTTATGAAGTCCCCCTCACAAGCCAAGATGTGTAAAATAAAAACTAAGTAAAAGAGTTTTATAATTGTTTATATATCACCCAAGCCATTTGGCTCTTGGGGAGAGCCTTCACAACATCTCTTTGATGCCTTTGGTCTAAGGCATAATTTTGAAATGAAGATGGTGCTTTTTATCCCATAAGTTCCCTATAGGGTATGGGGGAGATCATACACACACAACTTACTTTTTGCACAAACAATTCTAACTAAGTAAACAAGAAATGACTTGCATAAAGTAAAAAATTAGAAGTGATTTCAATTTTAAATCACTAAAATGAAAGATTTGGTGGTGTTTTTTATCTTTTTGGCCTTAAGTTGCAAAAAAATGTAAAGAACAACTATAAAAAATTCAATTAAACACCCTAAATTTTCCTTTAAGCACCAAATGGAAATTTATGTTTCTTTTTAAGCATCCAAAAGAGGTTTAAAAAGATTTAATTAAGCATGACTTGGCACTTTTCAAGTAGCTCCTATAATAAAAATATCAGAATGTTGTTTAGCTTAGAAGATCTTTTGTGGATGAGACAAGGAACATTGAAAAGTAAGCTATCAGTTTTGTGTTTTTGGAAAACACAGTGACCGTCGATGGTCACTAATAACCATCAATAGTTCTAAGGCAACCATCATTGATCAGTGAAAGACAACCATTGATAGTTAAGTAGAATCATTTCTAGTAGATAAATACCATCAACAATTACCTATGGACTCAAAGTTAAAACCTCAAGAAAGCAAACACATTAGATTATACTTGGTTAGCTAAAATCTCAATAAAACCTACAAGGCAAGGATTAAAAAAAGAAAACACAATTTAAAAAAACCAAGAAACAAAAATTAAAAAATATTTAAAATCCTATTTCAATATTTTGTTTAAAAACTATGCAACTTGAAGGTAAACTTATAGCATATTCTAAAAATATAGGATAAAACATGTGGTTTTAAAAAAATCATGCAAAATGTAATCTATATGACCCCAAACCAAACTCTGAAATATGTCTTATTAGCTTATTGCCCTACACAGTGGTCATCAATGGTTATGAGATGGACATAGTGACCATGGCCAATTATATATGACCATCACCATTTAGTTCCTAGCCATCACCGATTATAGAATAATGCTGTCGATTATAGAAGACCATTGCTAGTATTTGTGTAAACTCATGAAGATGAAATATGGTGAAAGAAAGTTAGAAAATCAATTTAAAAATGTTTCAAGCCTCCAAATCTTAGTTTAAAACCTACACATTGATCTTCTTAGTACATGGGATGCATTGGGTCCCACCGAGCATGCCATTTGTAAATATAGGATTGAAATAAGGAGATATTAGTATTGTGTTAGTGAACCAAATCCAAAAACACACTAATAGTTAAAAACTTAATTCTAGATCAAAGGGAGGAACATAATAAAAAATCTATGATAAAAACACAATTAAAACATAAAATACAAAACCTTTTAGCTTCCTTGTGTCTTCAAGATGACTTGTTGAAGTGGATTACTTGGCTTGTGATTCAAAGGTCTTTATCAATTGAGCTTTGGCTATTATCCACCTCCTATTGGCATCATGTTCATGCTTGGATTTTCACTTTGGCTTAGTTTGGAATGGCTTGGCTCAATATTTGGGCATAAAAACACTACATAAATATATGGCTTGAAGCTATTTGGGCATACCAACTTTGGGTTGAGAGATCTTTTTGAAATCATTTGGGCATAATAACTCTAAACTAAGGAATATTACAATTTTGAGTGTGAGGCATTCTTTTTATAGATTTTTGTAATTGATCAGATGAACCTAAATCATCCATCTCAAGATGAAGATGTGTGGATAAAATCCATTCAATTTTGGAGGCTAAAATCAATAAATGCCCTCATAAATATTTGGGATAAATAGGCATTAAAGAGGCATGGGAGGGCTTAATCAGATATTTGTTGCAATTATGGCTTATGGAAGCCACCCATAGAATGATGTCTTAGATGATGTAGTTATTCAATATCAATTTCCATTAATGAAATATTCAACAAGTTTCATGGAAAATTAACTTAAGTTCTTGATTCAAATTAATTAGCCTTAAACATGATTTATCAATTTTGGTGCAAATCTTGGCAATTGGTGCACAAATTAATTAAACTGGTCAAAATATCATATTATTGGATGAAAATTTGACTAGATTGGTATTTAAAGGTGATGTTAGATGATTTGGAATGATTATCCCATTTAGTACATTGCCAAAAAAAATTAAAAGGTCACATGTCTCATGTAAAAAAATGGTAGAAAAGAGCAATCCAAAGCACCCAGGTACAAAAATATCATTTTGACTCAAAATGATCTAATCAAAGTTAGCTATCTCATAAAATGTATTGACCCATTTAGGGATATATTGTACAAAATTGGCACTTGTATATGATAGATTCAGACCATTAATGTGTTTTACTATTTTTAACCCAAATTATAATGTTTGATAGAAATTGGTCTGAATCTTGATTGGATGTCATTGGTAGCCACTTTTAGGTGTCTACATTGGGCACTGCCCTTAGAACCTACAAGGGGATCTATCCCTTGATCCTGTAAGGGGAAATTCCCCTTGACCCCACTGGGGGATGCCACCCCCAGACCCCAACATCATGACCTGCTCACCCAAAAGAAATTATAGATCCAAATCACAAATTTTTTTAGGGTATTTTTCTTAAGGCCTATTGGACTCACATATTTTATCTTTTAGGGGTAAATATGGAGGCTTATTTTGTCTTGCTAACATCATATTTCGGTCTAACATTTTGGATTTTAGGTTACCCCTTCAAGATTATCAATCAAACTAATAGTCCTTTTCTTGAAAATTACTTATTTTTTATTTCCACTTGAAACTACTATGTGCTTGTAAGCCACCTATCAAAGACCCCTTGTGGCATTTTGAAAATATTTTTTTATATCGTTTTGATCACATTGTCTTGTATATATCATTTTCATCATTTTTTTTTATATTCTTATCTTTCATCTTGTAAATATAATCACACATCTTAATCTAATTAGTTAATTAATATTTTGGTCTACCTATTTATATTCCAAGGGCTAAAATTGGTGTATGCTCTCCCCCATGCATCCTTGTAATGATTCCTAGGGGATCAAAAGACACCTAGAAACCCTCACCATTTTTCTTTTCTAGGGGCAACACGATGTGGAATTGATACCCATGTACTTGCCATAGTTTTAGGAGGATAGTGACTGTGGATTTCACCACCATGAATTAATCTAAAATCCATGTTATGATGGAGTATAACTATTAGGGACAACTATCATTAGGCTAAATGGTTAACCCCATACAAGTTATTTATGAATGGGAAGAGTTAACTCTCTAAACTAGGGGAAGAGACTTGGGCCCCACTATTACTTCATCTATATAGGGGACACACCTAGAGAGCCCATTCAAACATAGATTAAGACCTTTTGGCTATAACAGGTGTACTACTATAGGAGCCAATATCATCTTTGATGTAGTCATTATGTCAAAGTGGGGTTGAGAGGGTTTAGTCGATACCATAATGGGTCATCGGCCTACAACATAAACTATGAAGCGATTGGATGATGCAAGCATTGAGTTACACATCTATTAGTTTAATAATCATAGGATTGTGGCTTGCTTTCTTGGGTGTGTCTTATGATAAACCCATTTTATTTGTGAGCTGAATTAGCCTTCACCCAAACTATACACACCTATCTAGGTATTTTTGCAACTCCTCTTGTATATTATTACCTCATAATTTGTACATCCTTATCCCTTATTCTTGTATATATCACCTTGCATCTCCTATCATCTTATTGTGCATCCCTAACCCCCTCCTAGTCTCACTATATCCACCTTTCCTTGGTCATCATCCCATCAATCAATCATCATATTATATATCCTTTTACCTTGCACACCTTCATAATCATCTATTTGTATTTTTATATCCTTGTTGCTACCTCATATTATCATTATCGCATCCTGACATAGTAATTTCCATATTATCCTATCCCATCCCATCCCTATCTTATTAGTGCCTTCATGTATCTTTATACCATTGTCTTAGTCATTTTCACCTATCATTGATCATCACCCATCACTCATAAATCCTAATTATCATCTTCTTTTCCTCATATAATTAACCCTTCACATATCATCTTTTTACATCCTTTTCATTATCCTACCCCATCTCCCATCACCTACCTATATTTATACATATCTTTATTTTCTTGTAAAACCTTATAGTCACATCCTATCACTAAACCCACCCATCCCAATCATTTACACTCATCACTTAAATATCCCAATCATACCTTATCTTATCATCCATAGCTTATCTTAAGTCCCTCTTTTCCAAAACCAATAATTTATCTTAACCTTGCCTGCATCACCCATCTAGTTTCCCCCCATCATATCTTATCCTAGTTGGCTCTATGGGTCTAAACCATCCCCATCATTATCTTTAAATCATTTCATCATCACCTATTATAATTGTCCTTACCCCATTATCTTATCATCTTCATCTTCATCATACCCCATCCCCTCTTGAGTAAATTGGTTTAAGTCTTGAGCTAGTCCTATCATCCACATCATCCTATCATCCTATCAATCCATTATCACTCATCACTTGGTCATATCTTAGACCTAGTCGATATCCTATTAACATCTTATCACTTTGAAGGTCTCAATTTATCAAACCCATCCTCATTAATCTAGTCTCTATCATCTTTGCCTATTCATAACTATCACCCATCATATCATCCTCTTGCTAGTTTGAATCTAAGAACCCATCACTATCCTCAATCCTTTTCCTAGCTTAACTATTAAGAATTTTTGATAGGTTGTTAGCATCTATTATACTATTAATCTAACATCTAATCATAGTCATCCATCATCTCAATCAAATTTTAGTCCATTTATCTATTTTGTCCTCATCATCACCCATCATACTAGCTTAGTCCTTCAAACCTCCTTTGATTAAACAAGCCATCTCTCATCATCCATCCTTTATCATCATCCTCATAGATTTAGACCTAGTTTGCTTAGAAAAATACATCTTGGCCAACAAGGATGAAGTCCTTTTGTAGGGACTAGAGTTAGGTGCTCACCTACCATTAGACCTTGATCTCATTCACCCCAAATCACCATCTTGTAGCCCATCAAAATCAGTATCAACATTACTTTATGCAATCACCCTCATTAATCAATGCATTGTAGAAAATAAAGATGAATTACTCTTATGACTATGGAATATGGGTGGTCATTTTCCTAATCATTTTAACCCCATAAGCCTAAAGTCACCTCCTAAACAAGACCACCATCTAACCTTATCCTCATCCCATCCCATTCTACCATCCACTTAACCTATCTAAATCCCCTTAACCCCAATTTGTACTTAGTCGAATACTTCATCTACTAATCATAATCCATCACCACTCCTCATATTTTATCACCCATCACCATGAATCTATACCCCACCCTCATCAACCTATACATAGCTACCAATAAGAATGAGATCCTCCTATAATTTCTTATGATGGGTGTTCCACTTCTTAAAGGTATTGATCCCCTTCATCTCATTACACATCCCTCCCAAATTCTTTCACATGAGTCCCATACGAATCCTACATCCCCTAACCATATCCCTTCATCTATTCCTTCCTCTAATAGCAAATTGACTCCTATCTTGTCCACCATGTCTACTACTAGTCCATACACTTAGTCACATCAAACATCATTTGATTTAAAGTCCAATGCTTTCACATCTAAGAGTGAATAGGGACCATATAATCCCCCTCTTATATCCTTGGAAGCACTTTTCCAACAACTTGTCACTGATAACATAATGGTCTACCCATATATATGACATCTTATTCCCAAAAATTATAATCCCTCCTAGTATAAATCAAACTAAATCATCTGTATCATCTAACTTTGGGGAATTTTATTAAATGATGTCAAAATTTTTGAGACTATGTCCAAGACCTCATTGATCATGGTGACATAGTGATTGAGGATGAATTAGATGCATTTATATCCCTAGGTGAATAAGAAGAGTAATGCCAAGATTCCATTCTTGATCATGAGCATGACCTTACCCTTCCAAGACAAGCCCAAGAAACCATACCCATATTCTATGATTCCTTCACCATCGACCAACTCTCCATCAAACACACATCCATTCCCTATATGCCTTATCCTTGTATATCTCATAATCACTTTCATAGACCTATATTTTCTTTGTCTATTATTCATCCATCATCTCCCTCTCACCCATCACATCAAATACCCCCATTAAGAGGACAATCATGGATAATCATTATTTTACTACCAGCATAAATTCATGTATAGCATCATATCCATCTACATTAGGATCATGTGTAACACTAGTTTCTAAGTTAGAATCTTCATCAAAAACATCATCCCTCATCAATATTTTAGTAGATGATGATAATACCTACTCTTTTAAAGGATCCCATAATCAGGATGATAAATAATCACTAGGCATATCTTTCTATCCCACTCAGGATGATGAAGTCATAAATGAATTATTGAACACTTTATCTATTGAATAATTTCAAATTGGATCTAATCCCACCTCGGATGCATCTCTTAGTGATCCTTTTAATATTCTTGAAGACACTTTCTTTGAAATTGAGGTTAGGGATCCTAGTAACCTTTATGAGGACCATGTTACCCATTATACCCTTAATCTATCATACAACATTAATCATCCACCTCACCTCCACAATGCCCATATCCCACTTCATGCATCATTGTATTCCCCTCTGCATTTTATATCATGTGCCATAAATAAAAATATCTAAGACCATCATCCAATAATAATAAGTCATTATCAAATTGTGTTTGATCCTATTAGTCAAAATCAAATCATCGACCTAAAAAAAATGGCTTCCCCTAGTGAAGCCCAAAATATGGCACTAGGGGCATATCAAGGTCAAAATAATCATATAACAAGTCAAAAATCAATCTCCTCTGGTGAATCCCAAAATCAAGCGTAAGGGGGAAATCAAATTCAAATCCAATCAGTAATTTAAAAGAAATACCAAAAATAATAATCATAGGGCTGATCATCTTCTTAATGCTTAGGGTCAAAGAATCAATAAATCAAAAGGTCTTGGATCCCATGATCTCATGGCACCAATATAATGAATCCATTCCACCATATCTAATGGTGTATGCAATTATCAAACCCCATTTATATTCCCCATCTTATCATATCATCCATCATGATCACATCCCTCTTTCACATCCTATATCCACTCATCACACTCCTGACATACTCCCATCCACATCATATCTCAACTCTTTGGGAAACATTGTCCCTCATATGGATCATAAAGACACCTGGTTCAAACATTTGGAGGATGTTAAATCAATAATCAATAAAGGTCATCAAGACATGATCCTAACATCACATATCTACATAATAAGTGTTGGCTAAAAATCTAGGTAGTATTGGCAATCTTGCATCTCACCCTTCTTCAATAAAATGAGATGCCCAATAAATTCATAAAAATCACAAAAGTCAAAAAAAAAAGTGAAAAGTGAAATAAATGTCATTCATCCAATGGTTAAAACTAGACTTTTAGTGCCTTGGGAAATAACTATGATGAAAACTAGTTTCTAGCATCATGATAGAATATAATATTATATGCCTTGTACTTCAACACTTATGGGAAAAATCTATCCATATCCCTTGTCAATCCATCCATTATTCCTCTCCATCATTTTACATCATGTCCTCCATCCTATCTATCATTCCTTCCCATATTGACCTTTGTAAAGATGCAAAAGGTGTATTGAGAAATGTTTTGTAATCATCTTGGCGTATCCTCTAATGGACACTCAGACAACTAAACATCTAATTCCTTAATGATGTGGTCGTTGGAAATCCCTATTCCATTCTTCCTTGGTCCCCATCACCCTCCTCCTTTTGTCATCCCATCCATCATTACTTCCATCCTCATCTTGGTTTCTAGGCTTAATATTTCCTTTTCTAGTAAACTCATTTGTATAGTGTACATACATCTCCCAAAAATACCTAAAAAATGAAATATTATAAAAAACCTAAAAACTTGAAAAATCCAAAATTATCCATGATGTATTATCTTATACCTAATTCCCTATTCACATCCATCTCCATATGTCTCCTATTTTCCCATCTTTGGATATCACATTCCATCTTGAAACCAAATCAAAGTGGTCACCCATCTCCTCATATCTTCTTCATCTTTTTGGCTAGGTCTTATCGACATCCATATAATTTTCAAAATTTAATCTGACACCCATCACTTCTTATCAATTAATTTTTCATATATATCACCCATCAACTCATTTATTTGCTAGTATGAAAGTTAATTGTTCACATCAACTTCCTTATCATTGCCTCTTCACACATATCACCCATCAACTCACTTTTTTACTAGTATGGAAGGTATTTGATCCCATCATCTCCTAATATTTTTATATATTGGACTCTTGCAAGGTTTTTTTATTTTGGTAATCCTTGGTCATATTCATATCCATATCCTCATCCATGTCCTTATCCTCATACTAGTCTATCATCTAAGTCCATACCTTTATCCAAATCACTAGTCAATCCTCATCATCATCTCTAGTCTATCCCCAATCCACATTTATTCTTAGTCTATAATAAAATCTTAATTCCACCCATCACCCAATCATTCATCCCATCATTAGACATGACATTGTGACACTACATGTAGATACCTGTATGTGTTACTTTTTCATTATGTTTATCTTTTTTGCATGTCTTTTATCATGTATATATCATTTTTATATTATATTCTATTTGCATAATGTCTTTTTATCTATTGGGATATGAATAGGGATGTATGTGGACACTAAAAGTGACCTCAAGGATGAAAAGTTCACTACTTGCCCATGCACTTTGGTACAAAGTACTCTTGGTCATGTCTATATCATGAGGCATACTACCAAGTTCCATATTTAATGGATTAATTAGACTATGATGAGCTTTATGATAGTTATGATGGTTTGATCACCTCTACCCTCATTATTTATCTAATCATCCTTATCCCCATTCAACTAACATCTAACCTTTATCCTCATACCATCATCTAAATCATATCCTCTAATTCCTATCATCACCCTCTAATCACTAATCCTAATCATCATCAACCTTGAGTCAAAACTACATTGACCTGGTGTCTTTTTAGACTATGTAGGTAACACTTGGCCATGTTTTTGTGCCCAAAGATAGCTCGACCACTATCTCTTCATTACTCATCATCCTCCCATCTTGCATCAATTAAATCATTGAGATATAATATCAATCATTCATCAATTGGCCCATTGATAAATTACCATCCTCATAATCATATCCTTAATATATTCATCAATTACTCACACCTATTGATTAGTCCTAAAAAATCACACCATCCATATTTTCTCCTAATCATTGATTGATCAATCAATTAGTTATCACTCAATTACATGTGTCCTTATTAGGACATCATCATTAATAAAATTATGTCTCATTGATTTGATTTAATGTAGTCTATTTATTATTCCCTATCTTTTGGTCACTCGATCATACAATTTATTCTCTATCATAATCTTCATCATATCATGAAACTTTAGATTTGAGATACACCCATCACTATTAAATCATCATTTTATCTTAGCCTATAGCTCTGACTTGGATTCATACTTACTTGGGATACATCTAGATCTTGTGGCCCTTTTAGTCCTATGACCACCATATTATGGTTGATTCCCCTTTGGGATGTGTCGATAATCATGACACAATAATCTCTATTCCTTGTGCATGTGTCCTTACTAGGGGCATCATCATCAATTTGTAGCTCATTGCTCAAGTCAAATCCATATTCTTCATATTATATATCATATTTGACATCCCATCCCATTATATATTCATCGCATCCCACCCCTCATTTCTTATTTTGAGTGGCCATCCATCTCATTCTTCCACACATGCCCCTCGAGGTGGCATCATATCAACTAACATGATTTACTGAAATTCATCCATGACATGGTTTTTATTTGAAATACCATTACTCCTTCCACTTCACTTCACTCTCAATGACATTTAAAAGAGGATAAATGTATGCATCTAAATCTAATCACTTCTTTACTTATCACTAATATGCCTATTAGTCAACACTATTTACACTTATCTAATTTATCCCCCCTTTACTAGCTATTTATTTAATATCTCCCTTATATTATTTCATCATTAACTAACCTTATTCATCCCCATTTATAAATTAATCTATTATAAATCCATATTATCCCATCCTAATCTCATTTACCTATTATTTGAGAATTTTAAATTCCCAATGACCCACTAACTAGCCTATACCTATGCTCTCCTACACCCCTAGTTCCTAATCACCCACATAAAACCTATCTAATCCATACCTAATAATGTTTAAACTTCTCAAAGAGATATTATAGGTTTCTACCTCTATAACCTTCTCTCCTCTTGAATCCTACAAGGAATTTTAAATTCCTTAGATAATTCCCATCCATTGATCTCCCTCAACAAAGTTTAAACCTCAACCATTGATCTTTCCATTTTTCCTCTATTTAACCAAGGCCACTCCTATATTGGAGCTAACTATAATCTTCATATCAATTCCATTCAAATTTAATACTTCATCAATAATCCTTTGATCAAGCATCCATGTTAAAAATCGAAGTCTTACGGTAAATCTTTATCCAAATTCTTTTATTTTAATTCTATTTAATCTTAGTTTGGAGCATTTAGATTTAGGATTTAGGTGTAAGATTTAATTGTGCATTCATCCAATTTCATTTAGGTCTTAATGGCTCTAGATATTAACTAGGTAGTTAGACATTTTGGGTTTTTGATTGAATTGTGTAATCAAATCCTTTTGTGCTCAAAAATCAATTTACACAAATATTAAGCCAAACCAATATATTAAAGTAGGTTCATTGTAAAGAGATCACATATACAAACATGGCTAATGTTATAAATTTTATAAACATGTAAAAATATAATAAATAAGTTATATATAATTTAGCATACCCTACAATAAATAAATTTCTCCTAACATTCCAACCAAGTTTTTATGATGACATGGAATGGGTATGCCTAGGATATGTTGAATGCCCTAAAAATAATCTTGAATATGTTATGATACATATTTAGGAGTATCCATATGTATCCCTACATGTCATATGATTATACATGACAATATCAGATCAATATCCATATCTGAGTAATAATATATTGTATTTAGGACCCTATATAGTAGTATCTGATAACATAGGTTATTTTATTACTATAGATAAATTTTTGATAATTTTTTTCATTACTTTGGAGATTAAAAAATCAAATAGGTAATTTCATTAATGTAGATCAAATTATTAGAAATTTAAAAGAAGAAATCACAAGAAAATATAGATGGAGGAGAAAGGGAATATGCAGATTGTGGAAGTGGGGAAACCAAATAGAAAAATAATAAAAATATCAATGTTGGTTATAATATGTTGAGATCTAACCTTTGAGATCTAAAAATAAAATAGTTTGATTTTTTTTATTTAAAAATATTTTTTGGGGATGATAAATACATGCTTTGTTGTTACACATGGTAATTTTTACACCAAACAAAAATCCACTTTATAAGAACAATTCCTAAGAATTGTAGTAAAAAATCATAGGAACAACAATAAGAAACCCTAGCACCAGTAAAATTTGTTTCATTTGGTTCAAAATAAGAAAGGAAAACTTAATAGAATACTCATAATGTAGGGGGATATTTAAAATAATAAAAATATGATTTTTTTCAAAATGTGTGATAGAATTTTAAAAGGTGAAAGGTTTAGTAAAATGTATTTTTATTTATGATTTAATTACATTTTTAAGGTGATAAATAAATTAAGTTATAATTCATTATGAATGATTTTATGCACTATTTTAAAGTTTTACTTTTTCTTGTTTGTGGCATTTGAGATGAATTTGTTGAGGGGAAGTATTTACCTTATTATCGTATGAAGATTTTTTTATATAAAAATAATTATAACCAAATGAGAGATTTTATGCTTTTACATTTCATAAAGGTTATATTGAATGATTTTTTAAAAATATGTATAAGTTTTGTGCTAAACATTCATATCAACATTTGTGACTCATTTGATGATATTAGGAGTTTTAAAATATGATATATAAGAACAATCCCTAGTCTGCTAGTAAAATATCCTAAGAATAAAAAACCCTAGGAGCACTAGTAAAAACCCCTAGCTCAATTATTTCAATTGAGGCCATACATATACAATTCATATTCATTTAATAACTATAAATGACTGATATTAGTTATAAATATTATATTTTTATAGAATTATATTATTGAGATGGTGCAAAACATTATGGGTTCTATTTGAGCATCATGAAAAAATATTATATAATTCTAAAAAGAAGCAAAATCTAAACTTTAAATTAGACACTATGGTAATTCTTCTTATGTACATTTTGAGCATTATTTTCGTTTATCCTTTCTTATTTTGAATTAGAAGCAATAAATTTTCTATCAAATGCAAGACATTTATTATATTTTACACATTCTCAATCATATTCAAGTCTTTGTGGCATGGTCAAGGGAACAAGAACATGTTCTCCTTTAACTAGGGAATAGGTTTTAAACCTATAGTGTCCTAAGCTCACCTTCAATTGGAGAATAATTTTTAAATGGATAGTGTCTTAAACCATAATTATAGGTTCAACATCATGTGTTGAGTTTCCACTATGGTTACAATAATTTCCAATCTATTTTTTATGATAATATAGTAAATTCAACCTATAAACAATATTTATTCCAATAAAACCACATTCAATAACCTAGAAACATGAAATAGGGATATAAAAGGATAAAATACTCTTATTTTAAATTAAAAAACTCAATTTTTACAGTTTCTTAAAAATAATATCATAAATTTACCTAATTTATCCATATAAGAATCAAATGCTTCCAAAGAAACACAAAACCCACATATTATTGATATCATAACTAAACTTAAGGTATTGTTTAAAAATTGAAGTGCATGCAGGCCTAATAGTAAACAATACATCATTATCAATACATATCATGAAAAACTATAAAATAATTATCATTTCAAAAAACATTTCCATCCATTTTTTCTTTAACTATGAACATGGTAAAAATCTTACCTAAAAATTAATATGATGTTCATCTAAAGTTTTATACTCTTCTCTATACACTTAAAAAAATCAATAGAGCTTCACTACACTTTTGGCTCCCAAAAATATCACTAGATTAAAATTAACTATGATTAAATGAATAAAAACTATAAATTAAAAGGTCTAGGTGCATTTAATGCATAGTAAGGTTTTCTACTAGTTCTTCACATTTAATGCAATGGTAATTGAAAATATATTTTCCTTCAATTTTAGATCCATTATAAATAATCAATTATGGAAATGTAAACCTTTGATTTAGTATATAAAAAAGTGTGGGCAGGAATAGATATAAGTATTAAAAATATTATTGAAGTGGCTGATTAAATTAATAATGTAAACACATTATAAACTAAATTCTTAAAGAGTAAATTGAGACAAATGGAATATTACATTTTTTTTTTAATTTAGGCAAATCAAGTTCTAAACCACATTTGGTTTTTATAATTAGGTTAATTCACATTAGGTTGTGAAAATTTGTTTTAGGTTTCCACTCATATGGTAAATCAAGTCCTAAGTCACATTTATGTAAATTTATTTAGATTGATCACCATGTGATAATTTAAATACCCTTGTACTGAACACATTAATTGTTTGCATTAGGTGATACCAATGTGTATCACTATCTTGTGCTTATCCCTCCCCAAAAATTAAAACAAATATCTTAGAATTTATTGAACTTACATAAATCATCCAATTCAAATACTATTTTTCCTCATTAATTGTAGTCATTTCCCAAAAAAACTATTAAGTTCTAACTATCAAAATCCAAATAACACAACTATTGCATTTATTATTACACTTTCCATTGGTTATCATGATTTTTTTTTAAAATCTAGTGGTTATTTGATGTAACATTGGGTTATGTGGCCTATCCTATAATGAATTTTGGATCCTTTCACATGCTCATGTCTAATATTTTTGTGTGTGCTTATAACTTTATTTCTATGCATGGTCATTTACCTTTGATTTGTATGTTGTCTATGGTTTCATATTGATAGAATGGAGGCATGTGAGTTGGATTTTACACGTGTTTTATATTCAAAAATCTCTTACCTTTATCCTTTGCTACACTTTCTTACCCTTGTCACATAATAAGACTTATGTTTCAAAATGATGTAAGATGAATTATGTGTGCAAATTCTATTGCATCAACATCTAACAAAAAAATATGGTTAAATATATGATCTATCCTTGATGATTTATCCAAATATATTCTAATTTTCACTACATAAACTTGTGGGCTATGGATTCACAATAAACAACTTCACCCAAGTTTCTTAAAAGAAAAAACTAACTCCACCATTGGATTTAAAGCATTGTAAAAAATATAGGACTGAAAGTTCATCCTTATTAAACATTAGTTATCAAACCACTCATTTGGGTAAGGAACATTAATTATATTAATAATATATAATCTTATTATATATATATTTACTTGCATACTTAATTATATTATTAATTTTAACATATATATATAAATATTGATGTGGTCACAATATAATTTCACCATTGAATGTCACAAGAGTATCACACCATATGACAAACTCAAAATGCAATTAAGTGATCATAATATATTAATTTTAATTGCCAATATAATTTCACACTGATACAACCATGAACACAAAACCAACACCGTAAATCATTCACTAAAATTTACATCTAAGTTTCATTATTTTTTTGATATTTATATATTTTAAATTGTAAAAATTATTGGATACTATTAATGAACCTAAATTTATCAACAATTTCATATAGTGTTTAAGAAACACTTCTCATTTATATATTTAAAGAATCCATTGCATGAGTTACTGGTTGTGATCTTCCCGAGATATATGGTGGATTAACAGTCTAACTAAATGACTGTTTCACAAATTTATATTTTTTGGTGGTTGGGAGCCACCATGGTACTAAATATTTGTAAATATGAAATTAATATGAACTAAATCAAGTGAATGATGCCCAAACCCTAAAGTATAAAACCTAATCTAACAAGGACATTTATGATGATAAGCTAAACTATAGTCATCTTGTCAAAAAAGGAGCAAAAGGAAGGGTAGGGTAGAAAGAAGGTATTTTTGATCTTCAATCTAGACATTATGAAAAAGTTTTGATTTCATCAAGACATGCATTTAACCAATGTGCAACATGAAGTAGCATAATCTCAAATCCTATCACACATCAAGCAAACATCTAAGGAAGGTATGAAAAGATGCAAATAAGAACTAGATTTACTTTAAAGATTTCACCCTTGAAAGCAAAAAACATTAGCCCAAATGCAAGAAGAGTAAAGAAAGTGAAGAAAACCTAAGAACATTAAACTAATATAGCATTGGCACATATTATCAACTATGCATTCAAAAATACACATCTAAAATCCATACAAAACCATTCAAATCTAAACATCAAACCAAAAAACTAAGGAAGCAATGATGACAACAAACACATAGACAAATAGTGGACAAAATTTGTAGAATTCTTTGACTAAGCTACTTGTTCCAAGTTTACAAATTAATTTTGGCTCCTAAAACTCCCTAGTTTTACAATGGACAATACCTCTTTATATAGACCTTTCATGAGTTATGTCAGTTAGCCATGTCAATATTTAAGGACAATTGTTCTTTTTATTACATTATAGAAAAAATGACCTTTTCTAATATATTGACCTATAGGCAATGTACTTTACAAATTCAATGCCTTTACAAAAAGAATATTCATTTTCAAAATATACAATGCTATTATAAAAGAATATTCCTAATCTAACTAACTTCAGGACCCTTGGGCCTTTAAAGCCCCTATTATTGCTATCTTCCATGCAAGATATTCATTCTATAATGTTTCTCCTTAATTGGCTCAAGGTTGACAATTGGTTTCATTAAGAGTTCCTTCATTTGACTTGATAAGCTTTTGTGGTCTTTATCTTCCCTTCTTAATACATTATTGATGTTCTTAGCTTCATTAGTCTTTTTATTTGTAGTTAGAATCATATTTATGATCCTACTATTATCCATCCTAGATTTCCTTAGTTCTTGATCCTCACTTTCTCTATGACCAAGATAGATCTATGCTTAAACTCCTCATTAGTGATGAGGCCTATGGAGCTGAGTGTAGTTGGCTTAGTGATCATGGTCCCAAGCAGGTATTCCATCTTGTTTTATAGCTAATTGTCATCCTTAAGGAGACCATTCAAGTTCCCAAACCATGTTTTCAAGATTTTTATCTTGTCTACAGTTAATCCCATGACTAGGTTTAGATAAGATATGCTAATGGTTTTGAAAGCAGGGATTTGATCTTCCATCAAGACATTGATCAAATCCTTTATTCTGACCCTTAAGCTCTGCCATTGGTCATGGATTTGTTCAAATTACTCAATAATGGTCTATAGTAAATTTTGGATTGAATTTTCCTAGCACAAGTGATGATTTGATTTCTATGACTTGACTATGGGGAATATAGGGCCAAACTAGGGCTTTCATGGAGGTTTGTATAGTGCTCCAATGGTGACAACTTATCAAAATTGCATGAGCTTCTATCCAAATTAGACTACATGATTATACCTTTGCATTTCCTAGATCTAAAAAATCTCTTAAACTGACTCATCTAAATTATGTGGTTTTGTCATGGCATCTCTGTGGCATTCTATGGCATTTTCATGGTATTTTGCTCATTCATATTTTAAAAGTGACCATTGCCTTTTGAAAATTCATGCTTGATTTCATGCCATCAGATCATCCTTGCATAGATAAATTTAGAATACTTATCTTTATCTGAGAACTCAAATTCCATTTTCTACTTGTAATGTTCCCCATTATTAAGACACTTGTCATCCTCATATCCATCCTTGAATTTTCAATATTCACTATGCACCACTCATTTAATCTTTATCTGAGAAAATGTGGACTATTAGATCATGATCCACAAGGTCAAATGGCATTGGTTGTATTTCAATATTTCCTATGGTTTTGATACTTGTCACTTCCATGTTATCTCTAAGCTTTGTTAAAAAGTTAATGTCTATCTCACACTATCGGATCATTTCTATCCTCTTGCACCATTAGATCATTTTTGTCTAGGCAAATAAGCTCCATCGGATCTCAATCTGAGGGGTATACCACCATTGGTTGCTGAATATTCTTTTAATGAACTTGTGACACTTGTCACTTTTTTTAGGGTTTTGAATCATCAACATTTCTCACACTCTATTAGATCAATCTCACTCGAGAAAACATGGATCATTAATCCTATAGACAAAAATGAATGTTAAGTGAGGCTCAAGAATAAATAAAGAACTTAGGATAAAATGTTTAAGCAATATTTAAACATAATATACTTGACCCCATGAATAATAAAATACTTAACATATAACTTTATCCTAAGGTTTATTGTATTAATAAATACAATGAGCTTCAGGGTAAGGATTTTTAGGCTAAGTCTATAGTAAAAGGGACCCTACAATAGTGAGACTATGCCAATAATAAAATAGACCAAGGGGTCATATGACATAAAAGGGACCAAGCATAATATTTTAGGCTAAGGTTTAGCCCTGTTGAAAAACATGACTAAGCCTTAGGATAAAAATTAAACTAAGTGCATGGTATGATAATTGTTCCCATGTAAATTGTTGCCATAAATTTTAATTTAATTTAAAGGGACCTAGGCTAAAGCATCAGACTAGGGTAATTTTAATAAGGGTTATAATATGCTTAGACATGAATTTAATTTGATCCTTGATAAACCAAAGGCTAGTAGAAGGCCAAATTAATATTAAAATATGAAACCTTGATATTTAAAACATGAAACCCCAAACATTGTCCATTTTATATGGACTTCATTAATCCTATAATAAAAAGCACAAAGATCCAATGTTAGCCAATTTATATAAGATCAAACTATAATCATGTGTAAATATTCCAATCTAACCATGGTGTGGATGATATTCAAATAAAGATAATATGCAAAACACTCTAATGGTACTTTGATCAGATGAATTTTCAATTTAAAGCATAAATTTGTGAAATTTGAAACAAGGGTCCCCATTTTTATAAATGGGAGTATGTTGACCTCATAAAAAAATGGCAACTTCTAGGGGAAACATAAAAATATGTTGGTATTCAGAGACTCTAGTCTAAACTAATAATTAGTTTATTCATTCTATTTGATCAAGTGCCATTATTAAGATCAATTAATGGTTAAAATATGTCATACACATGTAGAATTAATATCAAACATAAAAAACTAGTCATGTTATGTGTGTGCTTTGATTACACTTATTGTCTATCATGGGATTTAAAGAACAAATTCTAGATTCATGACATTGACCATTAACATTGACTTACAACATATTTAGATGTTCATAGAGAATCATGATTTAGCTCAAGGAAGGCTTTGACATTGTTGTGCTACTAGCCAAACATCCATAGCCTGATAGGGATACATTTAGATACACTCAAGGCCTTGTTCCACTACCAGCCAAGTGTCCATAGCCCTGGTGGAGATTACCAGAATCACCTATGCCTGGAAATATCTTAATTTTTTTTCAATAAGCTCTTATTTTTATATTTTTAGGTCATTTTGGGATTTCTAAAAAAGTTTGGGAACCAGGTTAGCTAGGTTTATGGATTTGGTCAAATGTTTGATTTTCAAAGAATCATCTTTAGTTACAAACTTTGTATCAAATAATAATGTTTATTAAGTGCAAACATGATTATGTTTCAATAATTCAAAATTTCACCCAACATGTGAAATCATATTTATAATCAAGCTTAGATAAGAAAAATGCTTAAAATGTCAAGGAATAGTTATCCTAATAATCATTCTTTGATGGTTTCTCCAAACTATAACATAAAGCTCACATTTCAACAATCCATGATCAACCAATGTTGAGAAGTAATACCTACATTTATGATTTAGAAATTCCTGACTAATTAGGTGAAATTTGAGCTAAGGTTTGTCCAAAAGGACTTATTCATAAGCAAGGAATAAATCAAAGAAAGAAAACACACAAAGCAAAACAAAAAATAATCAAAAAAAAAATTTACAAACACTACCTATAAATAAGGGATAAGAAGGAAAGAAACTAATCTAATCCCTACTCTAAATTCATAAAGAAATTACCTCCAGGATCAAATGGAAAGCTATTTAGTCTACTATAGAACCTCAAAACATGATTTCTTCCATTCAATGGCCTATTCTTATGGATATGAGAACTTATATGCGTATGTATTTTATATGATGCAACTTGGATTCTCACCTCCATTCACAAGTGCATGGATTGATGATATGGATCCAAGATCTAATCATATTCTTCCCAAATTATTTTTTCCTAAATTAGGAAAGCTAGCTCAACTTCATTCAAAGATTGATCATGATTTATATTATTTTCCTTCTATGGTTGTATTGTGAACTCAACTGGTATACTTGGATTTATGTCTTTGTTAGGATTCAACTCATCTTTCTTTGGGATCTCTAGAATATTATTGTCTTTATAAATAATAGCTAAAATAGTACTTTTTATAATACATTCCTCAATCTCCACATGAAGTGGGAATGGACTATCAATATTTTCACACAAACTCTCCAAGTCATCCTAAAATGTATCTTCATCATGATAAAAAAAAAGGACATGAGATTCATTTGGAATCTTACCATTTGAAACATATAGATCACATATTTATAACCTTTTGATGGATTCATATGAAATTTTTTTATCTGTTGCACTTGCTTCATCTTCATCTTTTTTGCTAAATGGTGTCTCTTCTACCACTTGAGTCCCACCTCATCTTGATTTATGATCTCTATAATATCATTACTCTTTTGGAATACCTCAATTTCTAACAAGAAATCTTAGTATAATTACTGCCAATGATCATCTTCTTCAGGGTTATCTTCAATTTTAGTAATGACCTCATATGAATTATCCTCATAGTTATCTTTTGAAGAGAGGTCAAATTTTATCTGATCTTGTTCATAGGGATTCTCATCTTGAATGACTATTACTTCTTATATATCATCATTAGGTTCACTTTCTTCTTCACATGAAAAATTAGAAGCCTGTACCATGAAGGATCTAGATGTCATTACAAAACCAGATGTCCCTACAACATTGTCTTGATTAAGCATAATTTTAGATGTATCATTTTCATTTTTATATGCTTCAAATACATTACAATGATCATCTAGACCTATATCACAAATATTCATTTTATGTACATCCTTAGATGGCCTATTATTATAATTGTCATTGCTATTTTGAAACCTAGATGTAGGTCTATTTTGATTTGATTTAGAAATGACATTTAGCATAGGTAAATTAAGATTTACATTTGGAATGGAATATGACATTTGACCTTATGGTTTTATTTGGTCATTAATTACCATAAATTCATCATAAGATAAATCCAATGTATTAATGACTTTTATAGATCTTTTGAAAAACATAGAAGTTAATGGATCTAAAACATATTTATATATATCTAAAGCTAAAGCCTCCATAGGTATATAAGGATCTATAGTTATATGAAGCATATTTTGAAATCTAGCATTAAAAGATCTAACGGTTTCATTTGAATCCTTTTTCATAGTAATGAATTATTGATAAAGGACATATGGACTTACGGTCTTTCCAAATTGATCAAATAAATTATTATCAAAATCATTCCAACTAAGAATGAAATTTTTAAGAAGGTTAAGAAACCAATCATGTGCCTCATCTCTAATACTAAAAGGAAACAATCTACATGCAAAATCTTCATGAATAGTATTTAATAAGCCTAAGATAGCTTTAAATAACCTGATGTGCTTTTTAGCAGTAACAACACCTGTAAGACTAAAAGAAGGCAAATAACTTTTATGATTTTGAGGAAAGTCATGTACCTAAATAGTCACATTGACATAATATCCACCTAACCATGCCATACCTTGATGAACACATTAATTTTGGCTATTCCAGCTCAAATCCTATTCATAATACAACATAGAAACCCAATCTTTACAAAAATAAATGGATCTTTAAATCTTTGCAAAAATTTCACATAGATCTTCAAGGAATAATGAGATTTGGATAAAGGAAGCCCAAATACTAGTTTTAAACCATTAAAATCAAATATATTTACACAAATATACTTAAATAAACATAAATATGCAAAGAATATGTTAGTATTTGAACATAATTCACAAGAATGAGAAAAGATACTTCAAATCTAGAAAGATCTAACCAAGCCCCTCCTTCTAGCACCAATTTTTCCCTTGTTGATGCACCTAAATGTATCATTAGGTTCATATAGTCTTTCATAAACACTTCTCATTTCTAGATTTAAATAATCCATTGCATGAGTTTCTGGTTGTGATCTTCCTGAGATCTATGGTGGATTAGCATTCAAGCTAAATGACTATTTTGAAACATTATTTTTGTTGGTTGTTGGGAGCCAAAATGGTCCTAAATTTTTGTAAAGATGAAATTAATCTAAACTAAATCCAATGAATGATGCCCAAACCCTAAAGTCTAAAACCTAAGCTAACATGGAAATTTCTAATGACAAGGTAAACTATAGTGATTTGGTCAAAAAAGGAGAAAAAAGAAGGGTAGGGAATAAATAAGGTGTTTCTGATCTTCAATCTAAACATTATGATAAAGATTTGATTTCATCAAGACATGTATTTAATCAATGTGTAACATGAAGTAGCATAAGCTCAAAACCTATCACACATCAGGAAAACATTTAAGGAAGGTATGAAAAGATGCAAAAAGAACCAAATTTACTTTAAAGATTTCACCCCCATAAGTAAATAACATTAGCCCAAATGTAAGAAGAGTAAATAAAGTGAAGTAAACCTAAGAACATTAAACTAATCTAGTGTTAGCACAAATTAGTATCTCTACATTCAAAGATACACATTTGAAATCCTTAAAAACCATTCAAATTTGAAAATCAAACCAAAAAATTGAGGAAACAACCATAATAGAAAACACATAGACAAATAGTGGACAAACTTTGTAGAATTCCTTGCTTATACTACTTTCTCCAAGTTTACAAAGTAATTTTGGCTCTAAGAACTCCTTGATTTTACAATGGGTAATAGCTATTTATATTGACCTTTCATGAGGTATGTCAGTTAGCCATGTTAATATTTAAGGATAACTATCCTTTTTATTACATTATAGAACAAATGACCTTTTCTAATATTCGAACCTATAGGAAATGTAATTTACAAATGTAAAAAATAATATTCCTTTTAAAAATATACAGTGATATTTATAAAAGAATATTCCCAATCTAACTAACTTTGGGACCCTTGAGCTATTGAAGCCCCTATTGCTACTGTCTTCCATTCAATATATTCATTCTATAATGCTACTCCTCAATTATCTTAAGTTCGATAATTGGTTTTATGAAGAGCTCTTTCATTTGACTTGATAAGCTCTTGTGGTCTTTATCTACCCTTCTTAATACATTTTTGATGTTTCTAGATTCATTAGTCTTTTCCTTTGCACTTAGAATCATATCTATGACCCTACTTTTATCTATCCCAAATTTCCTTAGTTCTTACTCCTCACTTATTGTGTGACCAAGGTAGATCTATGTTTAAAATCCTAATCAATGATGAAGCCTATGTAGCTTAGTGCATTTGGCTTGGTGATCATGGTCCTAATAAGTGTTCCATATTGTTTTATAGCTTCTTGTCATCCTAAAGGATCCCTTCCAATTTTTTAGGTCATGTGTTCATACTTTTGATCTTGTTTGAAATTAGTCCCATGAATGTGTTTAGATGAGCCAAGGTAATGGTTTTGAAACTAGGGATTTGATCTTCCATCAAGACATTGATCAAATCCTTTATTCTAACCCTTGATCTCTGCCATTGGCCATGAATTTGTTCAAATTGCTCACTAGTCATCTATAGTTCAATTTTGGATTAAATTCTCCTAGCACATGTGACGATTTAGCTTCTCTGGCTTGATTATGGTGAATACAAGGCTGAACTAGGGATTTCCTAGAGGTTTTTATAGTGTTCCAATGGTGGTAACTTGTCTAACTTGCATGAGATCAATCCTAATTAGACTACGTGTTTATACCTTTACATTTATCAGATCTACAAAATCTCTTAAACTGACTAGTCTAGTTTATGTGGCTTTGTCGTGTCATCTCCATGGAATTCTATGAAATTTTCATAGAATTTTGCTTGTTCATATTTGAAAAGTGACTATTGCCTTTTGAAAATTCCTACTTTATTTCATGTTATTGGATCATCTTTGCATAGATCAATGTGGACCATTGATCTTGATCCAAGAACTTGAATGCCATTGGTTAGTTGCAATGTTCCCCATGGTTATGACACTTGTCATATTTATATTTATCCTTTAATTTTTAATGTTAATTGAGAATTACCAGATCAATCTTTGTTTGAGCAAACATATACCATTGGATCATGATATGCAAGGTCAAACATCATTGGTTATCTTGTAATATTTCCTATGGTTGTGACACTTGTCACTTCTGTGTTAGTTTTGATCTTTGTTGAAAATTTAATGCCCATATCACACCATCAATTCATTTATATCATATTACACCATCAAATCATTTTTGTTTAGGTAAATGTGTTCCATCAGAATGTGATATGAGGGGTGCACCACCATTGGCTGCTCAATATTCTTTTAATGAACTTGTGACACTTGCCACCTTCTCAAGGCTTTGAATTATCAATATTAATCATGCTCCATTATATCAATATTTCATGAATAAACATGGATAATTGATCTTGTGGATAATAATGGATGCTAATTTAGGCTCCAAAATATATAAAGAACTTAGGATAAAATGTTCAGGTTAAGTTCTAAACATAATATACAGGACCCCATGAATAATAAAAGACATAGCATATTGTTTTATCCTAAGGTTTTGTTGTCACTTGAACTTGCACCCCTTGAGGAGATGAAAAGTTTATCCTCATTCAAGTATCACTATGGAACCACCTCAGGGTTGTGGGTGACCCAAATTTGAGGTGGATCTCTATAGTTGGGGCTAGTTCCCCTTGATGTACCACTTTGATCAATCCTAATACTAACACTTGAGGGGATAAAAAGGGATAAGAATAGCTGAAATTAAATATAATATAGGGGAGGTGATACACCAAATAATTTTTCTACTCACACTATCTAACATGCACTTGGAATCAAGAAGAAGTTTGCACATACACTTCATCCAATGACAATCTTCCCTTTCACATCAATGTTTCAAGCATGGGTTCTAAAAAAAAGTCTAGGTTAGGAGGAATTAGATAATAGGAATCATAAGAAACACTATTTAATATAATACTCACTATAATTTCAATCTAATTAGACACTTCTTGCTAACCTACAAAAGGGAGATTCCAGAACACACAAGGCACTAGGAAGAGTAACATGTGAAGGTAAGCCAAAATACACTTGCACAAAACCAAAAACCATTGTATTCACTTAGTGAAATATTGAATGAGGTAAAAATAAGTATCTATTATCTCAAGGAAAAAAATTAGTATGGATTCACCATACCCAGGTGGAGATATCCGTACAATATCCCAAAATGTTAAAATTTATAGAAATTGTGAGAGGAGGGAGAGAAAGAGAAACTCAGGAGTCACAGAGATAATTATCAAACAATGAGGAGTTAAAAAAGTCATAGAATCATATATGATATAGGTTATAAAGGGAATCAAGGACAAATTTCCCTCAAACTTATTCAAATCCTCCACATGTGTCATAAATTCGCTTGTGCTTGCATAAGAAACTGCCTTCATCATTTACCTTCACAAAACTACCTCATCACTATATAGGATTAGGTATAATTATGGATATAAGTGGGAGGGGTTACTTAAAAGCCATAACATTAATTTGAGTGGTATCTAATCATTCCTATTCTTTTGGCCATATATAATCATCCTTGATAGTCCCAAAATGACTCCTTTCCATGCACCTCTCACACTTGGCACCCAAAACCTTTCTAATTCTGCAATCAAATCTATGAACAAGGAAGAATGAAACTTATAAAGAGTTTAAAAGTTCAATAAAAAATCCTTAAAATGCTTCCCAAATGGATTTTCACCACTTTGCCTAAGTGTTCATTACACATTCACTGTGACTGGCTGAAATGAAAGAGATGGTAGGCACACTTAAGAGTTTGTATACCTCATCAAATGGCCATGGAGACTTGTAAAAAATATAAATATACCTCTCAAAAGTGATTTGATCATATAAAACCATTTCACACCTACAAAAAACATAAAAATTTCAAATAAATCCCTATTATGGCCCCATTTGTATAAGTCCATACAAAACATTAGCATTGGAGGGAGCCTAGGAGAGTCTTCTACAAGTTTCAAAAGTTTCATGACATTTCCACCCCATCTAGATGATCCATGTGTTTCATCTCTCCAATTGGATCCTTATGGAGGGTTTTGTGTCATTTCTAGTCTTAGCATTGTTTCATAGAGTTGACACATTGGAATTCTCTCTCAATGCCACTGAGGGCTTCTTATGGATCTTCCCTAACATCTCCATTCACCTCAACTTACTATGTAAAGTGTTATGAGAGATATAAGCATATCAAATTAAACTTTCAACTCTTTTAATTTAATATATATAGATTTAAAACATCCATTTCACCTCTGAAAACATGAATCAAAGCATTTGAATGTTTGGAAAAGACTAGAAATGGAAATGACCTCATATTTGGCCCCTTGGCTTTAACCTTGCCTATTGGGTTTGATTGTAACCCTTGTAGCCTAGATCAATTTGTTTGTATTAAAACATCCTATACTGGTTTCCCATATTATATTATGTGTCTTCCAAATTTAACAATCATATTAGAGGGTATTTTCTTGTTCTATTTCATCTTCTCATCATTTTCCTCTAATCTGCAAGGTTTTGGCATGGAGAAAGTACACTACCTCTAAGACAAAATAAAGGCATATTATCATATTTTTTCCAAAAATTTAACCATTGGAGGTTTTTATAAAATTTACAAGGGTACTCTATAAAAAAATTCATCCTCTAACTCTAATTTTTGACCCTTCAAAAGACACAAATCTCAAGATTGAGTTTGCATAGGTAGATTGTATATGTAGGTAGGGTATGAGGATTATGTTTGATGAAATTGGGAGATATTTTAAATAAATATTAATAATTATATCATAAATAGGTTATTATATAGGTCATGAATATGTTATACCATTAACTCATCCTTTAAAACATTTCATATACCCCTGCCTAAACCAAAACTCATATCAAACCCTGATTGAGTTTTCTTTGTAAAAGGCTACCTGTAAGTGAAAATGGGGTTTTGGTTGCATTGTTTAGAGCTCATAGAGGTATCTATATTATTAATATATATTTTTTTATATATAACTCACTATTTCAACTTCACCCTTACTCTTTATGCACTTTGAAAACCCTGGACTAGGTCTTATCTCTTATGACTGAGACACATGTGTTTTTTGAACTATAGGTTTGGATATGGACAAATATGAGATTGTTTATAATATATGGAGTAATTTTAACCTATATTATGTATATAACCTATCTATACAAACATTATTCATTCTTATTATCCTCCAAAACATCCTCTTGCATGGATTTTTTGATCACTAATTTACTTGGAGTACTATACCCCCAAACCTACATATAGGTTGCTTTTGCCTCCTCTTAGGTTGATGAGGACATGGTTTATATCACCTTAAATCCCATGAAATCAATAAAATTTTATATATTATTATTAATTTGAAAATACTTAGAGTATTTCATCAAATTTTCATACCAATTCAACTGTTGGTGTACCTTGCCTACTGTAGGTGGATATTTACATAGTGTATGGAATGAGAAAAGTAAGCATGGGTTAAGGTCAAGTATATCATCCAAAAATAATATAATCTCAAGTCATGTTGTGTGTCACTCAAACAATGACAATTATCAATCATGGAAGCAATCTTGAATTTACAACCTTGTTAAATAGATCTCCCCTTTGGGTCTTAAAATTGCATATGTCATTGACAAAATTCAATTCTTTTAAGAGTACCTTTGGACCTTTCAAACATCACTTTTCATTTTCCTTCCACTCTAAAAACTTTGAATAAGTATTGATCATGATAGATAATATAAATCTAACCAATTAGGAGCATCAAAGGGGTTTTTAAGCCATGGTATATGTCACTCACAAAATAAATAGGTTCTCTATTTTGGCCTTTTTGGGACAATAGGTTTGAAAACTCAAAAGTGTTAGTTGGGATGCTTCTCCATCACCTAGTGAGATTCCAAATGGGATTTGAAAATTATTATTTGATAACATACCACCTCAAATTCTACATGAATACCAAAAATAGTCACCAGCTCTCCGTACATCTTCTCTAAACACTACAAAAAACACTTGTAAGTCTATACTAGTTGTATGCATGATAAAAAAGGTGGTATAAGACCAAAAAAAGTCTAGAAAAGGATTTATTAGGAATTATGATGCATATTATACCATGTTAATAAATTTTATCACAAGAATATCTCTCCCAACATCATCATGATGTCATCAATGGTCCTATGGATGTAAATTCTAGGTTATAAGATAGTGAGAGTAATCAAAAAACATGGACAAGCCTAAAAGAGGATTTATTGGGAATTTGATCACTTCCAAAGCCAATGAAAAACTAAATAAACATATGGATGGGCCTTGAGGAACACCTAAAATAATTAAAGCATCAAACCAAATCAAAGAAATCTGAAACTAGCTCAAAACATAAACCCTTCATGAATAGAAGTGCATAAAAAGCTACCTAGGGTCTAAGTGATGGTCCATAAATGAGAAGCCATGGAATAAAAACTTCCTACCATGGATTTGAATTATAATTAGATTAATTTCCACCCTCAAGAGAATTCCTCCCAAATCCACCTATACGACTCACACCAAGCATTCTAAATTGACTCTCCTTAGCTTGTAAGTACAAGAAGGAAGAAATAAAAGTTTAAATTGAAACATATGATGAAATCCCTACACACCAAGAGTTAAAAAATCCATAGGGAAATGAAGATACACTTTTCCCATGTTTTTAGCTTAAAGTGGACTTCCCAAGTCCGTACAAGTGCCAATAAGGGCTTAAATTTAAGGAAAACTCCTTATTTTTTGCATATAAGTACTTATTAGAATCACTTATGACTTATAATAACATATTATGACCTCATAAATGTTAGGATCAAGCTTGGTGATTTTTTTTCTCCCTTTAAAGTCTATACACGTCATTTAATGAGCTAGAAATATGTCAAAATGACACTTTTTGCACACAATACATGGTAAATGACAATTTTATGACTTTTGAACACCTTAAAACATCTAAAATACCATATTATTACATTTATAACATAATTTTATCCTATGACCATGTTTGAAAAGGGTTGACTAGAGTTGACTAGGCAAGTACAAGGGAGATGGGGTTAGACCAAGGCTAGAGGAAGGATAGGTAAGATATTTAGACTAACATGAGACCATATTAGACATATAAAAACATTGGAAAAGTTTAAATATGTAGGTTTTGAGCCAAGTTGATTAAAATTCAAATTTAGTCAATAGGTTTGTTGTATTAATAAATATGATAATCTTTAGGGTAGGGATTTTTAGGCTAAGTCTATAATAAAAGGGACCCTGCATTAACAAGACCATGCCAATAATAAAATATACCAAGGGGTCAAAGGACATAAAAGAGACCAAGCATAATATTTTTATACTAAGGTTTGGTCATGTTAAAAAACATGACTAAGCTTTAGGATAAAAAATAAACTAAGTCCATGGTATGATAATTATTCCTGAACAAATTGTTCTCGCTAAATTTGAATTTAATTCAAAGGGCACTAGGTTAAAACATTAGAATAGGTTAATTTGAATAAGGGTTCCAAGATTATCAAACATTAATTTAATTTGATCCTTAATAGACCAAAAGCTAGTAGAAGGCCAAATTAACATTAAAATATGAAACCCTAGATATTTAAAACATGAAACCCTAGACATTGTCCATTTTAGATGGACTTCATTAATGTTGTAACTTGAAGCACAAAGATCCAATGTTATCACATTTAGACAATATCAAACTAAAATCATGTGTATATATGCCAATCCAACCATGGTGTGGATGATATTAAAACAAATATAATATGTGAAACACTCCAATGGTACTCTGATTAGATGAATTTTCAATTTAAAGCACACATTTGTATAATTTGAAATAGGGGTCCCCATTTTTAGAAATGGTAGTATGTTTGCCTCATCAATACATACATCACCTATCACTAATATTGTTTCTTATCTATCATAAATACCCACATTTTATGCATAATTTTTTTAAAAAATAAATCTGATATTCTTTTTATAATCCTTATATATATATATATATTAAATAATAATCATGGCAATTCAAAATAGGAGGATGGTGATGGTAACAATAGCAAATGACAATAGGGAATGGTTTGAAGAGATATGATTACATATTGAATAACACTAGATAAGCATCAAGTATATACAGTAATATAAAGGGTCAAATAACAATATCATCTCAAGGGTGAGTTATATTAGAGGAAGATGGCTATACCTCTTTTTCTAAAAACAATAACTTTATAAATTTCTCTAATGTGTCAAAAATTTTACACTTCTATAATGAATATTTCAAAGGTCATATCTATATCATGTGAAATTATTTATACCCCTAGTTTAATATTATTTCCTCTCAAGGATGGCTTAAATAGGGTTAATGATTCTACTAATCATTTCATGGAGGATATCTCATATTTAGAGAAGGATATTTTACTATCAACCTTGGATGATGACATTTATGAGAGTAATGTGTCTACTGTATCATTATGCAATGTACTTGTAATGTTCTCCAATGATGTTCCATGGATAGAAATTGATGATGATTATCTTTATTGTGTATAACTATAAAAATGCAATCACTCTTTAATATACAAGATTTATGGGAATTATCCTCCAATGGAATGATTCTTGGATTAAATCCTTTTAGCCAAAGTTGTTTAAACAAGAAGTGGAACTATTAAGTAAAAAAATTTTATTGGTGAAATTTTTGTCTAAGGAAGACAATAAGATTATTTGGAGAATATATCATAGTTTTTTTTATAAATGGTGGTATTTTTGTTTATCCATGATCCCCTTTCTTTATTTTAGCTTCTACAATGGTTTCCTTTATTCTAGTTTGGATATGTTTTTATAATATTCCTTTAACAATGTGGGATACCTTTATTATTCGATAGATGATACCTTTATTATTTGATATATGATATCTAATATTATTAGTTTCATCAAATTTTATGAATATCCCAAACTAAAACATAATTTTTTTTTAGAGCTTATGCTACAATGGATTTATCCAAACCTATTCTACATTCTATCAAATTATTATCTTTAGTGGGATTTTAGATCCACTTATATAACTTTGAAGGATTACCCTTTTGTTGTTTTGAATGCAATAACATTAGACATTTGGTAGTGGTTTTTTCCTTTATTTTCATTTCTAAATCTAGGTCACATCATTTTTTAAGTGGAATAAAACATTCAATAGTCATGCTTTGTCAATTACATATAGTAATTGGTAAAGCTTAATTGGTGCATCCTCTCTTATGCATGTAATAAAGGCCTTTGAACCTTAGCAAGGAAAGTTTGATTTAGTTGACTTGCCAAAACATAGAGCAGGTGATGTAGAGATTTTATTTTCTTCTGGTGGTATAAAATACCCTTTGCCTCTTGTTATTCGAGGGTAAAGTTAGAGGCAATATCTTAGAGGAATGAGATGGAGGCACATTCAAGAGAGAGGGAATTGAACTTGAATAACATGTATTTATACTTTATTCTCCCTCAAATATAACATGTAGTCAAACATGATTTCCTCATCCAATACATTTCCTTGTTTTCATTATCTTGAGCTCATATTTAACACTTCAAGTAATTTTAGAGACTCAAATTATTTACTTCTAGAACACTATTATAATTAATATTTCACCAACATCAATCCACAACCTATATTAAATTTATTATCCTCAAGGTAATTAAATAATAAAAAATAATTTAAGTAACACTAGTATGGTGATGAAGAGATAAAAGGTAGGTATCCACTTATAGAGCATGAAATCAATTTTAAATATTTTCCTCTCATCCCACTAATTGTATTTATTACTCCTTAAAATTTACTATATGAAAAGATAAATACAAATAATCTATTAATCAATCCTAGCTCAGAGAAGATAGATCCTACTTATAATTCCAATTATTGATACATTATATATTTGGGGTCATAACCAAAATGAATCTGTTAGACCTAACCAATGGATCTATTACCATAATAACATCACTAGAGATGTTGACAAAGACTCTAGTCAAGTAACATATGTAATAACCTTAGCTAGGTTATATGTTTTCATATTCACTATGTATAATGACAAAAAAAGTAAAATCTAATCTATTTCTCACCAAATATTTTGTCACATAGCAGGAGTAATAAACATAAAAAGTAAGCATGCATAGAATTTATATACTCACATCAATGTATATGAAATCCTAATGCATTTGAGACAAGTAAAAATCCAAATCTATCTACTCTTACAAAGGAGGAACAAAGTTAATAATAAATTAGTTCTTGGTCTAGGTCAACTAGGGGATGACATAGACCCTAAATGAGTTTTATCATTTAGAGTACAGGGTCAATGGGGATGATAGTGTAACATAAACCACTGGAAAGGGTTTTAGGCTTAGGAATGGGATAATGAAATTGGAAAATGATTAGAGGATCGTGTAATGGAAGAGGAAAAGCTTAGGGGAGTGTTTTTAGGATATGGTTGTGTAGATAAAATTTGGTAGTATAGGGACAAAAATCCTATAAAGCACCAATGATCTACCCACCCCTTTTCTGGTGCACCCCTTAGGGTGTGCACTCAAAGAGTTTGAGACTAAATGGGTTCCTGCAAGAGAAAAAATGTTAGTAAATAATAAAGTTTGAAAATATTATGTGTATACATATACCCCACTCTAAGCTCGTCACATGTCACTTAGGTGTAACATAGGATGGTGCTTCAAGAAAAGAACATACCAACACACAAAAATGAATTTGAATATACTATAATAAGGATAAAATAAGATAAATGATAGGATATAATTTAAAAACACATACCTTTAATTACCTTAGTGTTGTAGATAAAGAATGATATGCAAGAAATGTGAAGGTGTCCAATATAGGGAAAAATAGGTGAACCTATATAAATTAGCTAAAAGTGTGAAAAATCATTTTTTTTACAAAATATACATTTAACATGCAAAAATATTCTTTATAATGTTAGGATTCAACAACATCTTATGATTTGGTAAAAAGAGCCAGTAGAAACAAAGATATGATCAAAAGATGAAATTTGGTGGTAAATATTTGACAGGTAAACAATTTTGAATAGTAAATATAAATAGGGTGAAAAATAATTCATTTGACATTTTTACTATTCTAAGAAAGAAAGCTTTGAGAAACCTAGTTTGAGACCAAAGAGCCATCATGATGAGGAGACGACAGTTGAGATGAGGAGGATGTATAGTGGTCATAGAAAGTGTAACATAGGAAGTAATTGTGAATTTAAAATTTGTGATTAATTTAACTTAAAATTTAGGTAAATATAAAAAATTGATTGGTAGGAAAATTCTAGGCAACAAAATTAACCCTATGAAATTTTGAGGTAGACTAGGGGTAGATTGGGATATTGGGTAGGAAGAATTGAAACCAATAAATGCCTAAATTATTTATTATAAATGGTTAAAAAGTCATTGCTATGAAGGAACAAATTCAACAAAGTTGACTTAGTATGTAATTTGAACATAAAACAAGGGGTCGATTGCATAGTCATGGGTTAGTTTAGTATTATAATGGGTGGATGACTATGTAGTAGTGGGTTGACTTAGTTTACAATGAGGAAAAGGTTGAATGCATACCAAAGGGCTAATTTAGTTGGTAGAAGAGGGCTAATATATTCTAAAAAATGGGGTTGAATGTGTACTATAGGGATGATTTAGTATGCTAATGCTGAAGGAGGGCCAATTTAGTATAAAATAAGTTGATATAGTTAAAAATGATATAGGATAATTTAGTATTTAAAATAAGGTATAGGACCACTTTAGTATTAAATAGGCTGATTATGTAGGAAAATAAAAAACATGAGAAAAAAATCAAACTAGTTGATTAAGTAGTTAATTTATTAATTTTTAAGAATGTATTTTGATTATTTATGACATGAAGATCTGATACATCCTTAGTTATTTAATATTTTTAAGATATGCCAGAGATATTGGCAGCTTATAGATGCATCATGGATTCTAGATTTTATATAATGTTTGAGTGACATGGATAGAGCTTGACTAGTCACACTAGGTTTCAGAGGTATCATGGAGATGAGGTAGATCCCATTGAGTGTGATTTCATTTTCATGTTCCTTGAAGCATGGGATTAATTTACCAAAATTTTATGATGGGTGGTAGATGGGGATATCATTGATGTGGGTATCACACTAGATGATAGATGGACATTAACCTAGTGGGTGACATGCTCAGATAGGATATACCCTAGATTGAGGGTCAGTTTATTTGATGTCTATATTATTAACATTACAAACATATGGAAGGCAGTGATAACAATTATGATAGAATGAGTGTTATGTCATAAGTCAAATGGAAAGGTACCACTATATGCAATAGCCTTATGTTAGTTGATACTATATCAGGGAGTACTCTATAAATTTAGTGTTTTCATTTAGGTCTAGATCATGCATGATATGTATGGGATGTTGTCTAGAGGGTAGAATACCATGGGACATGTTTTGTTGAGTACCTAAATATACGAGAGGTTCCCCATGTATCATCTAGCTAGGTTTCCTAATGTGGTTGATGACAAGTTACCTTGGACCATGTGGTGGAGACAAGATCATGTAGTTTGGGTCACAACCCACATTCCATCTCTACATACTATCACATAAAGAGAGATAATTTGGAATCCATATATGTGCATTGATATTATATGGCTTATTTGGTTGACCATTACTATAAGGTTAGCATAGGTGTGGATCAGAGGCCACTACACTTCATGGGTAGAGTCACATTTGGTGTCATTTTTACCAAGATATTTCAAACTCCAAAACCCAATGAACAATCTAGTAGTGGATTCTTATTGGGAATGGAATGCTATAGAGTCAAAGAGGAGAAGAGGAAAAGGAATACCAATAGAGATACTAATGATCATGCCATGGCATGCTAGACCATGGACTATTTGATCATGATAGTAGGCAATAGTGAAACTAACATTGAGAGATGAAATGAATATGGATGTTGGCACATAGTAGGCACCACCAAATAAACAAAAATAATGACCACCATGGCCTCATAAAATATGGAGGCACCATCGACAAGAGTAGGTAAAATAAAGGGATGTAGCATAGGAGGGCCTAATAACTACTCTAGGACATTGCTAGTTGATATAGGCACCTTTGATGAGAGGTTCATGAAATTACTGAGTGGTGAATCCTAAATTTACATTGGTTCAAAGGTGACCCATATAAGAGGTGCTCAGTGGTTGAAAGGATGGAGAGATTATGCTTATTTGGAGAGTAGATAGAGAGATGGTGGTTGGTGGCACCACCAATAGTGATAAATGTTGTAATTTTGATTTAATTTTTTTATATAGGACACTAGTTATGTTGTGATAATGGTAGATAGATGATTTTGAGATATTTATGTGATTTAATGCCTATCTAGTTTTTGGGTTTTTCAAATCTGATGGTAGAGGAGGTCAAATGGGGATCCTTGACAATATTTGTGCATCATGACATTTTGGATGGGGTGTTGGCTCCATATGAGCCACCACTTCAGATGTTCCTATGGTACCATCTACCCCAACCCAGGTGTGTTAGTTTATAATAATGGGACAGGCCATGAGGTAGCTTCAGGGATGTGAGGATGGAATAAAACCACTAGTAGAGGTGGGATATAGAGAGGCATAGGCCTCTCAGGCCTTGGAACAAGAGAGAGAGAAACACATATAATAAGAGAGAGAGAAACACACATGGATATCACTATCTAGCTTGGTTAGGCCTAGGCCTAGGTGGTCAATCTACAAGGGCAAGTTGTAGGTTTGAGACCTTGGACTACCTCATTATAGTGTACCATTCAAAGGGGATAGTCCCAAGCATTTATGGGTAGTGTGGTTAAGCCACAACATAGGTAGAATGGAGCCCAACCTTAGATTTAGAGATATTTAAATTTTGTATTTTATATAAAACACACACACACACGTGCACGTGTGCACACACACACACACACACACACAAATTTGTGTTGATCTCATGATTTGTACTTGATTTTGGATGTTGATGCATGGATATATTTCTTTCTAGCACATGTATTTAGTTTTTTTTGTATATGTAATGGTAAATATATGTTGAATGTTTTCTTTTCTAGCATTATGTGATACACATGCATGGTTAAAAATAAAAGGGCAAAAAATGACTTGGAAAAGTATAGGTAATAAAAAAAAATACTACACATTATATCATGATGGTAAATGTGTAATAATAAAA
This sequence comes from Torreya grandis, assembly GCA_037957365.1. Classification (NCBI taxonomy): domain Eukaryota; kingdom Viridiplantae; phylum Streptophyta; class Pinopsida; order Cupressales; family Taxaceae; genus Torreya; species Torreya grandis. Next base: position 696,339 of record JARHVA010001610.1, read on the forward strand.
TATAACTAAATATTATAAACCAAAGATGGTAAAAAGGGGTAACAAATATTATGAAACCATAAAAATTTTCATACCAAGTTAAAACAAGATAAAATCACATTATATCACATTGGGAAGTATGAAAATAATGTAATAAAATGGAAGGCACATGAAAAACCAAATGGTATAAAAATAAAATAATTAAGTCAATAAATCATACTAAATTACATTGGGAAGTATAAAAAGAAAACAAAATTGGAAAATGGAATTAAATTGATCACACTATTTCACATTGGGAAGTATGCAAATTTTAATAAAATGGTTATAAGCATACATGTAATTATATAATAAGAGGATTAAAGGGAAATATTAATGAATTAACCATAAAACATACTATATAAAAATGGGATGCATGTCAATTATGTGTAACTCATAATCAATAATTACTTATCTCAAATTTGACATGTGTAATTTCATTGTGACTTGGATATTGGAATATTTTGTGAGGAATACCTAGTCCTATCCATAGTCTTACACTGCAACTCAAAAAAAGGAAACCCAATGAGGTGGAAACAACTATGGGAATTATTTTAAAAGGATGTTGGTAATGTGCTAATTTATGAAGAATGTCTGGTCCTATCCATGGTCTTATAATGCAACTCATAAATGGAACTCCTAGGAGGGGTGATCAGTTAAAAAAATAATATTTATCAAGGAGAAATATTAATATTATTGTAAATTAAATAGGGAATGTAATAATCATAATGTATGCATATATGATAATACCTTAGGAAACATGAGGCATACTAAGTACACAAAAAAGACACTAAGTGGCTAATTACCATCAAAATAAAAATGATAGTTGTTCACAATAAGAACAAAGTTGTGCATGTAAATAAATGAGATACTAATATAAATTCATGCTAGTTATATGAATAATAAAATTAAAATGGACCTAATTCTCATAACATATTCCCTATTCCTAAGGATCTCTTATAGATCTATCGATCTACTACAAAGATTGGGTACTTGTGTGAGAAAGTAGGTAGCACTAAAATATTTTTATTCTCATTTTCCAATCTACTAGCCTACCACACCCCAAATGACCTTATATTTGTCATGAGGCAAACTATGGAGTTTTATCTTTTATTAGAAAAAAGAGATGTGCTACGAGTCATGTATTTTAGTGTGATTTGACTTTTGAGATTCGACTGTTGCATTTTGTGTCATTGCCTTTTTTTGAATGATTTGGATTTTAAATTTTTATGGCTTTTAATATTCCTCCTCCATAAAAATTTTTAATAACAAAAATGAGGGATAAAATTGATAGACACAAATGAGATTTAGACTTTGGCTAAAGGAAGCTTAGTATCCAAAGACATGACTAACTAAACATGTAGGATTACCTATGAACAAATATGTTATCTCAAGTTTCAACCATGTGTATGCTTCATTTGTGAAAGGAAATAAGGGAATAAAGGGAGATCCAAAGTAGATTGGTAAGAATAAGATTACATAGGTATGAATTTTTTGCTAACTGATCACATGGTAAAGAAGGATTACTAAGGGGAGCGAGGCTGGTATAATCAAGTCACAATAATAATTATTTATGTTTTTAAAATAAGGTAGAAAAAAAACATGAGAAAAGATAAAGACATCCATGAAAATAAATGAAATCATAAATATAAGCATGTAATCATGGAAATCATGAACAAAATACATAAGAAAAAATGAAATAAATAAACCATATACAACACATAATCGAAATATAAAGATCCATGTAAGATAGGTAAGTGAAGTAAAATTTGACATAGAGTCAAATTATATAAGATATAAATAAAAGTGGATCACATGTCCAATCCAAGATCATAATGAAGAGTGAAATAACACCATATTATTTTTAAAAATAATGATAAATCTATCCATAAATATTATCCATAACCTCTGATATATCTCTATGAATTTGGATCCTAACTACAGAAAGAGTCTCATCTATCCTTAAGGAAAACTTTGAAAAGACCTCCCATAAAATATCCTTAATAGAAGATGTAGGTATAGCTGAAAGATCATATTCATGAGGGATCTTGTGCTTAGAATACTTAAGAAGGGGAATAGATGCTAGAATAGGAATGGAAACTGTAGGACCAGGGGGTGGCACCACCAATGGATAAATAAACATGAGTAGGGAGAATATACATGTGGTGCAAGAGACACATGTGAATAATGAACCATAAGTAGAGCATGAGCCACAGTTGAAGAAGGAGGATCCTTATTATGTTAATGAAATATGGGAAGAGGAATAGTGGATGTAAGAATTGTCATAAGGTGATCATGAAGATGTTATTAGAGGATGTAGCAACAATTAGTGTGATGGGTACCACATTGGTGCCAAAGATAATATACCTCTCCATATTTTGGAACATATTCAAGTAAGAACTTGGAAGAGGTATATCCTTGCATTTAGGATGAGGAAGGGTAGGATGAAATGTGTTGATATATTGTCAAAGGTTTTGAAAATGGGTGGAAGAATTATCAATTGTGCCATGGAAGAAACATATACACTTGTTAGTAGACTTTGGGGGTCTATTAATAGAAAGAATAAACGCAAAAGTTAGGGAAGGCTGGTATAACTAGTAATCTCTAGTATAATGACTAGAAACTCTATGAATATCATAGTAAGGTTGATCAACCCATTAGGAATGTAGGGGATCAAGCTATAATAAAGGGCATACATCATCTCCAAGGGGAGGTGTGGATGGAGGAGAGATTGGCTTAGGCTCATCTGAAGGATAATCAAAATAAAATATAGGATGAGGATTGGTTAAAGATATAGTGAGAGTAGGAACTAGAATAAGTTCAATTTAGGGATAAATAGGATGTGTAAAGGGTTTAAGAATGATAACAATAATCTTTAGGGAAAGCAGGCTATAGGGATCCTATTATCTAGAAAAAATATAAGGTCCAGTCATAACATGATCCATGAGCATGATCCTAAGAGGATATACCAAAACTATATGTGTGCCATGAAAGCACTTCATATCTATCTTAATAAAAAGATGAATAATTATAGATTTAGGAACTATACAAGAAGGAATACAATAAGATGAAAAAAAATGCTAAAACAAAGAAGAAAGATACCAGAGAATATTGGCATATCTAGCCTAGACAAATACTCCTAGAAATGGATCATATAAATTATAACCATCATCATAATAATGTGTATAAAGGTTGATGGTGTAGTTATGTATGATATTTTTTAAGAAGTGGAATGATGAATAGAATGTTGGGTTTTGGTTAATACCATGGGTATATCATTGATAGGTGGATGATGAGAATGCAGTTTCAAGGATGATGGAATATGAGTAATGAGATGAGGAGATAATCCAAAGTTTTGATCTTGAGGTTTATTTCATATAGCTCATCATCACTATAATCTAAGATGTTAGGTGGTATGTTCTTGATGAGTTTGGGGTGACCATGATAACCTCAAGTAGAGTTGATGGGAAAATTGAAACATTAAGATTATCTAAATAAAACACTCAGAAAAGGTTCAAGGGTTTAAATTATTAATACACCACATTCTTAGAATTGTTCAAAATTCTAAGGGTTTGTGTCTCCTTGAATTTGATAGATATCACCATTATGGGTAAACTTGACACACTGATAGGTAAAAGAGGCAAGAACCCTCATGTAATGAATCCAAGGCATGCCAAGCAAGATGTTATAAGAAAGGGGAAAGTTAAAAATCATAACCTTCACTTGGATAGTGATAGGAGGGATGGTAATAGGAAGCCACACTCAAACTAAAGGAGTAATTTACCTTATATCATAACCTTAACATGTACTATGTGTGGACTTAAGACTATACACAGACTATCTAATATTTTTAATGATGTCAAGGGAGGAAAAAAAAGTAAATTAAAATTCATCCATAAAAGCATGCTTAAATTGGATATCACCAATTTGAATGCTTCTAAATAGTTGAGGATCATCTTCACAAAGCAAAATCTCATCTGGGATCATGGAAGTAATAGGAAATTTTAGGGAGAGAGAAATGTCCATTATTTCATCAACTTGTATAGACGTATCTTTGCATTGTTTTAAGATACTATATTTTGACCTAGGTAGGGTAGCTTCACATCCTTCTATGGGAGTATGAGTGATGTTCATTTTGAATAATAGTTGAATTAGGTGGTTGTGATGACATAGAGAAGTGTGCATGAATTTAAAAAGGGTATTTGAGATGGGAGATTGGTAAGTTTTATTATAGGGTCCCATTCATCATAACCCATGGGGGGACTGATAGATAGAGGCACATAATGCTAGAGGATATCTTGGAAAGGAGGAGTAAAAGTGAATTCAATCTTGTGTTGATTAGACATGGTCAGTTTAATTTGAGGAAAAATTGGTTGATTATCTTTAGATGATGGGATAGTTGATTTAGGTATGTTGGTGATTGATTTGAAGAAATTTTATTGTAAGGTTGAATAATGTTGTTGATAGGTGTAGATGTTGGGGTCATTGTATGAATAGTATGAGAGGTATTATCCAATTGAGGTGTTATAATTTGTTCTTGGAAAGAGATAAGGTCCACTTGCCCCACCTCTGTTAGATGATATGGGGAAATATCTTGGACAACATAAAATGTTTGGGATGTTTGGTGCATGTGAGTAGGATTAAAATCAATTAAAGCAACTATCCTCTACATATTAGTCATATTTACCACATTATATTTAGGATTTTTCTCTATAAGTCTTTAAATGTTGTTGGTGGAAGGAGTAGGCTTGTCATTATTGTCTTAATGATTAAGAAGAGGTTTTTAATATATGACAAGATGAGCATTAGTCTAGTTCAAAGCTTGATTTTTATTTTATGTTTCATGAAATCTAAGGATATATCATAGGTTTTTTAGTGATTATGAATGATTGAATCATGGTTAAGGTTTGGGATAAGAAGAAAATCCATAGTTAAATTATGTAATTGTCTACAAGTCTCATGAGAGTGGACCCAACTTGCATGAAACCAACAAAATTTGTTTGGATCATACCATGATTTCATAGGATGAGTGGGGTCAATCTCTTGTGATAGAGGACTTGGTAGATGATTTTGTAGCTCAGATAAGGATAATGGTTTATGAACATTAGTGTTATTTAGTTAAGAAAATTGAGGATTATGGGTGTTGTTTAGAGGGGGAGCATGCTCCACAACATTGTTTGGAGTGATGGCTTGAAGATTGTAAATAGTGTCATAATAACTGGTGACACCATAATTATTATCACAATTTTTTTTATTTTTAATGAGCACGTAAGTGCATATGATAGGTTGGTATGGTTCAAATTGGCACATTAGAAAATTTTGGCATTTGGCTTGATCGAGGGCTTCTTCTAAAGTTCTAGGAGAGAGAGTCCTAACCAAATATTTCAAATTGGTATAAAGATAATTAATGAATTTATGGAAGATAGTATAATCTATTGTGTTATGCTCACACTTATTATATATGGTATTCCACCATTTGATGAAATTTTTTGCTCTTTCAGTTTCAAGTTGCTTATAATTGATAATGTGAGACAATGTATTCTTAGGGAGGTCACTAGTTTCAAACTCTTGTATAAGGAAATTAACTAGATCTTCCATGATAATGATAAAATGTGATTTGAGTTGATTATAACAATCTAAAGTGTCTCTAGAGAGTTTTTTCACTAATAGCTTTGTAGCAGCAATGTGTTTAATTTGACCCAATATTTGTAGATATTACCAAACATTTTTAAATCTAAGGTAAGATTGATTGACCTATTGTAACTAATGTTAGGTGTGATACCTCCTATGTATATATTGGAAATTTGAGGTTTAAGAGGTTTATTTTGAATATGTTTGATTATTTTGTTGACAAGGGGTGGTTAAGGAATGAGGTTACCATGGGAATCCCTAAGGGGCAGTGGGGGGCATTTTGATTTTATGATTTTGAATTTACATCATTTCATTGGAATTATTAGTTTGGAAAACATTCTTTTGATTAAGATTTTATAATAAGAGTTGAGGGTTTAAGCGGTATTATGACTAGTTTGCATGCCATGTGAAACATTAACATACATATTAGTGCTTAGGTTTCACTATGAGTAATGGCATGTGCGGCACTTGTGTATTGATAAGAATTTATAGCAAAGGAGGCACTAGTAGCATGATTATCATGTGTAGAAAAATATGCACTAGTAAAAGGATTGACATTAGAAGAAAAAGAAGCACTAGTGGCATGATTACCATTGGTAGTAAATAGTGCACTAGTGAATGATTAAGGAGGAGGGGTATTGGGAAATGACCACTAGATGTTTAAATTGCCATGTAAGTAGAGATACTTGGCATGGAGGTTCAAGAAATCAAATAAGAAGAGGTCATAGTGTGAGGAGTCAATATAGAAGGGGGTTTGAGAAGCAAAGAAGGTGTCACTTCCAAATACATGAGAGAATACAGGGGAGGGTGAATAGGTTTATTATAATTGACCACTTATCATGATATTATAAATAGTTGGAGGGTATTTTATACATGTTGAGGAAACTCATTGATGAAGAAAATCATTTTAGGTGTGTACTCTAATTCTGGCTAATATTCTAAGGAGAAAAGAGGGTTACAAACTAATGATGAATGAGGAGTCCCATAGTTGGTAGTGAGAGTGGACACATGGACATTGATTTCATCTAAAGTGGAAGCAAGAATATATTTTTGGGGAAACATATTGGGATTGGTAAAGGTCATCATGTTTTTTATGTTCAACTTTGTGTTTTCCTTAATCAATAAGTTCATGATGAGAGGAGGTTAAAGAGGATGATGCATAGACAAAATCAAAAAATAGGATATAGAGTCAAACTAGTTTACTATGTTCTATAAATTAGGGTACAAAATAAGAAGACATAGATTCAAAGTCATGTAGGTCAACTATGTATTGTTGAATAGGAAATTGAACAAGGAGATAAGGACACACAATTATGCAAGTTGAATATGTACTACTAAATAGAGAACTAAATAGGAAGAGAAGGATAAATATCCATACAGGTTGACCATATATTGATAAACAAAGAACTAAATAGGAAGAGAGGGATACATAATCATGAAAGTCAATTATGTATTGATGAATAGAGAACTAAATAAGAATATATGGATACATAGTCATTCAAGTCAACTATGTATTATAAATAGAAAGGTTAAATAGTTCTTAAGAGACTGTATCAACCCAAATGATAGTGTTTGTAAATAGAGTAAAATTTTGCAAGATAAATTTGAATAAAAATTAAAGTAATCATAGAAGAAATTAGATTAATGTAGTTGATCCAATTGGAACACACACCACAAACCTTGCACCAATGCTGGCCAATGTAAGTTTCAAAATACAACATACAATGATCAAATTACAAGTAGCAACTCAAATTTAAATTCTAACTAGTTGATCATACTAAGTGTTATTAAGTTGTAAGAAAGTTTAATTTAAATGGGTTAAGGAATTTAGATAAAATAAGGAACTAGAAAACAATCTAAGGTTGGTTTTAGGATGTTCAGGATGAAAGATATCTATATTGGCAATGGTACTGGCTTGGTATTGGGGGCTACCCCCCACTTCACAATCCCATAGAGATAAGGGTGTTGGGTGCTTTGACAATATATACCATCAACTGCATATTTATACTTGGCTATAAAACCAATTTGACTTCCCCCTTGGTGATGAAATCCAAGTACGTAGACCTTGGGAAGATAAATGTTTAATACTTTTTGAATGTCAAGTACACATACCTTAGGAAGACAAATATTTAACATTTTTTGTACGTAAAGTGATATAGTAGTGTGTGCAAAAATAAAAATAGTGTAACTAAATGGTAATTTTAAAAATGACATATTTAATATGTGAATTACTATAAGCATTCAAACAATTAAAAAAATGTGAATTAATTAATTCCTTGATCGACAATAGTACAAAGTTTGTTCAGGAAATGTTGTGTGCAAATATTAAAGAATAGAGTCAACTTAATTATTGTTACTCTATAGAAGCAAGGTTTACAAGAACATAGTCGAACAAGTCATCTATGTCTTTTAGATAGAACACAAACTATAGAACTATGTCAATTAGGTTGACCTAGTTGGTTGTAGGATTGTAGTTTTAAAAACTACAAACTTATCAATAATATTACTGAAATAAGAATTGAAATGACAAAGAGAGAAATGAAGTAAACTTGATGAGATTGAAGATGTTTTAGATTGACAATTTGTATTCATTGATTCTCAAATGTTGATTCAAAATTATGCTAATTGGATCAATTAGTTTGACTAAGTTTAAAAAACCTTATATGTTGAAGAATAAATAAAATATAGAGTTGACTAGTTCAACTATGTTTATAGACCTATATATTGATAGAAGATAATAATAGATAGAGTCAACAGGTTTGACTATGTATGCCAATATAGAACTGAAGAAGAATACTATGCTAATCAAATCAATCCAAGAACTTATGTTTGGCAAAAATATATACAGATAAAACAAAGTCATTTTGAAGCATCTGTGTGTTAAACCCATGCACAAAAAGTTAAAACTATACTGACTAGTTTGATATAATACTAAAAATATATAAAATGTAATATGATGACACAAATGATGGCATTGAATAAAATGTACAAGGTTAGATTCATGTTAATTTCACCATAATATATGCAAAAAGAAATGAAACTGATTACTAATCAATCCTAGCTCAGAGAAGATAAATCTTACTTATGATTTCGATTATTGATACATTATATATTTGAGGTCATGACCAATATGGATCTAATAGACCTAACCAAGGGATCTATTACAACAATAACATCACTATAAAGGTTTACAAAGCCTCTAGTCAAGCAACACTATGCAATAACCATAGCTAGGTCCTATGTTTCCATATTCACTAAGTATAATGACAAATAAAGTAAAATCTAATCTATTGCTCACCAAAGCTTGTGGAAAAAAGTGGGTGAAATAAACATAAAAATTAAACATACATATAAAATTTATACTCATGTCAATGTATATGAAATCATAATGCATGGGAGATAAGTACAAATGCAAATATATCTACTCTTACAAAGGAGGAACAAAGTTAGGAATATTTATCTTTAAATATGAACCCACTGAGACTTAATCTCTCCCTTGGCCAAGGTGATTTGGAAGAGGTTATTTTGGTATGTAAAGATAACAATGACAAGTCAAATCTAGGCCACAACCTATATTTGCATCCAAAATACTTCTCCACAAGACAAGATTTTTATCTCCAAAGAAAGTATTGAAACCCTAAGCTGTGATGCTCAAGTAGAAAGTGGATAAGCATATGCATAATATATTATTTTTATTCTTATATTCCTAAATAAATTATTAAATGGATGTGTGTATATAGCTAAATCTAACCCTAATTTTTTTTGAAAGTTTATACAAGTTCGACTCAATTGACTTTGTATCATTATTGATGAAAATAAATAGGACTTGTTCTAGGTCAACTGGGGGCTGACCTAGACCCTAAATGTGTTTTATTAGTTATAGTATAGGTTCAATGGGGGTGATAGGGTAACGCAAACCATTTTAAAGGGTTTTAGGATTAGGAAGGGGCTAATGAAAGTAGAAATTGACTAGAGGAGGGTGCAAAAGAAGAGGCAAGGCTTAGGGGAGTTATTTTAGGATATGGTTGTGTAGATAAAAAAGTGGTAGTATAGGGACAAAAATCATGTGAGGTACTAATGGTTTTCCCACCCCTTTCCTAGTGCACCCCTTAGGGTGTGCACTCAGATAGATTGAGACTCGATGGGTTCCTATAAGAGAGAAAACATCAGTAATTGATAAAGTTTGAAAATATTATGTGCATACACTTACCACTATCTATTTTTTATAAAGGAGTAAGATAACCCATGTGGGATGATGGTTATACATGTGAGATTTTAATATCTACTATTACTCATTGATATAAAATCCAATCACTTATCAATTTGAAAACTCTCCTTCACACCCAAAAAAATCACATCCAAATAGATTAACTTGACTTGAAAATGATGTTTTGACATTATTGATAAACCTATCTTATGAATTAAAATGTATGGGCCATGAAATATGATGAATTATATAAAACTCACTTAACACCACCTCACCATGCACATATTTGACAAAAATTTTACCACACAAATACTAACAATGAAACTAGTAGAAGTGAACTCGTAACTAAATAATGACCCAAAAAAATTCAATGTGATGTGATGTAAAAGGGTTAAATCATAAATATATTAAACATACATGAGAAATGAAACATGTCTAGTAGAGTAGTTATCTAGCATGTCCCTCCTTGTTATTATAATAGTAACAGTTGACAAGTATAATCCATCATCCATTGTATACATGGTAGGATCACCTATATTTATTTGTTGACACATCTAGATTGCATATCTCATAAGAAAAAAACTATTAATTTTGAAGTTTCCATTCCACGTTATTATAGTAATGTAAAGGTTTTAAATATCATATAATACTTTTTATCAAATTATATTTGTACACTTGAAATGATATGAACCGCATTCACACTATATAGATAGGTCTACCAAAAAAATAAATTCCACTAATATTACCATCATAATTAGTTATATTTTTAAGCTTTAAAGCCTATTTTTTTTAAAAATAATTTCAAAGTATATGGTTTGGTACAACAACTAGAAATATAAGTATTAAATATGGTAATTATAGCATCCACATAGGAAGCTATAAAATATGGTGTGCTGCCTAATTTTATATACATCAAATGACCATAGTGCTTGGAGATACCATGCAAATACTCATGAGATTCCAACCTAGGTCCAAAAAACTACGTAAAATTAGCAATGCTTATAGTTGTGGTGGGTATTTTTACTTTCCTTCATTCACCAAATAAATATAAATGAGCACTACTATTATAAATACAATGGTTGTTAATAATGTTACTAAGAATGATAATGAAAAAATATTAGAAATATTTGTATGCATATGGTATCTTGCATTGGTTTATTAGATTACTTAGAATCTTATTTAATTGAGGAAGAATTTCCATTTTTTGTTTAATTGGATTTAAAGTCATTTAATCTTGTTTTATCTAGTTAAATAATCCAAAAAAGTATTTAATTAGTTTTAGGCTCATCTGAATTGACACGTGATGCATTCTCAATGTTTTTAGAGGATCCAATGAATATTTGAAACTTTTTTTTGCTAAGATATGACACCTAGTTCAATAATGTATAAGGTAACTAAAATAATTAGATGGAACTATAGAATGGATATTATATAACAAATAGAGTGTGTTTAGGGAAGTCACTTTATGAGAATATGAAGCTTTTAACTAAAAAAGTGTACTCTCTGATGAGGCTTCATATGTTTAAATTGACACATTCTACTTCCCAACCCACTAATTTGAGCCACTTTAATGTTCAAGTAAGGATAAAAATAAAATATGCACACCTAAGGATCAAATTAGTAGTGATTAGATTTAATTACTATATAATTACACGTTTATTTTGTATACCACCCTTATATGTTGACCCCTGAGCACACCACCATTACATATACCTAGTTTTAGTGTTTAGAATCATCCATATGGGTCTAATTGTAAGAAATAACACATGAATTATTATAGGCCATTTAAATTCTATTCAAATCATCAAAAAACCCTCAAATATTTATTGAGACCTATGATCCAAATGACTTATTCAAACATAACATGCCATATTTTCATGACCACAACTCATCACAATAAATGTCATGGAAAAGAAAAGAAAACATGTAATGTATGCATATGTTCTAATCATACTAAGAATGAAATTATTGACTAAGTTAATTTGAATAAAAAATAAAGACACATACTTAGATGGTGGAAGCCATTAATAATTAAATATCAATCCCCCATTACTATAATCGAAACATACATTCTATAATATTTTATTGTTCCAATATTGAATCTTATTAAAAGGAACATTGAAATTAATTAAATGTATATAATTTTATAGTTTATGTCAAAAATCAAGATTATAAAATCACTAATACCATGGCATATTATATTACCTCTAAAATTTTTATTTATCCCTCAACATGCATATATTATAATTTGAATTTCATTAAAATATGTTGTTAGGATAGTAATTATTTTCTATTGAAAACACATCGCATACCTGTTAATCAAATAAATATAGATATAAAATATAAAATGGTTATTAAGGGGAAGAATATATTTTTAAAAATTAAAAAAAAAATAAAAATACATTCTTTGAACTCCCCTCCTTTTTGCTATATTGAAGGGAAATGGGGTTACTTGTCAATGTCAAATATTGTCAACTATTCATGAATCTATGCTTCTAATTTTTTCATTGTCTACTACTACAATTGTAGCTATAACATATTAGATTTTTTTTTTTTGCTTATGCTAATATAGGTGTCCATGCCTAGTTCTAAAGTTTTCATATTTTCAAATAGAACATGGTAGCTTTTGAGGTTGAATGTTAATGACACTACAATTATATTTAACTTTGGAATGAACAAGGTTAGACTTCTCATTTTGTAATTTTTTCATTCATCATTTTTTTTAGACTTAAGTTTTATAGAAAATATGTTGCAATTGGTTCAAAATAAAGAATAAAAAATAAACAAAATGCTCAGAATGCATGCAATAAGAATTACCATAATGTCTAGTTTGAAGATTAACTTTTGTTCACTGAATTTATATTTTATAGCCTTTTCTAAGTGTATTTGGCTAAACCTGAGATAAATTTACTAAGGGGTAGAATTTACCATGCTGTCATATGAAAATTTATTATCCTAGAATAAAATATAACCATAGTGTAAATTTGACAGATGATATTGAATCTAACTTCTGAAATAGGCCACTATAAGTTTAAGACCTATTGGTCAGTTGAAAGAGAACTTGTTCTTGTTACCTTGACCATGCCACAAAGACTTGAATATGTTTAAGAATATGGAAAAGATAATATATTTCCTATATTTTATATTTTTTTTTTGTTTTTGATTCAAAATAATAAATTAAAACTAAATAGAATTCACATAAGAAGAATTACCATATTGTCTATTTTTAAATGTAACTTTTTCTCATGGAATTTGTATTTTTATAGCCTTTACGAAGATTATTTGGCTATGCTTGAGAGAAATTTATTCAGTGGTAGTATTTTTAATATTTTCATATTAATATTTAGTAACTTGAAATAAATTATAATCATAATGGATACTCATCACATGATATTAAACATATAGATCTGATGTAAGCCACTATAGGTTTAAAACCTTTTGGTCAGTTAAAAGAGAATGTGTTCTTGTTTCCTAACCATGACACAAAGACTTGAATATGATTGATATTATGGAAAATATAATAGATTTATTAAATTTCATGAAAACATTTTTGGATTTGGTTCAAAATAATAAAATAAAATTGAACAGATTGTTGCATTTTTAGGCTGAGTAGATTACTAGGTGAGTTTATAGTTCTCATGCAGGATACTATAGGTTTAAAAACTATGGAGTAACTAAAGGAGAATGAATTATGGTTCCCATGAACATGCCACAAAGACTTAAATGTGATTCATAATGTGCAATTTTTTTTTTATTACATTTCATAATAAATAAATTATTGCATTTGTTTCAAAAGAAAAAGGAAAACTGAACAAAATGCCCATAATATATGTAAGAATAATTATCATATTGTCTAGCTTTAAGTTTAACTTTTTCTCAATAATATCTATTTTTGCATACTTTGCTAAGATTATTTGGATATGTTTGAGATAATTTTTTTTGGGAGTAGCATTACCATATTATCATATGAATATTTATTAGCTTGATAAAAATTATAACCATAGTGGAAAATCAACAAATGATATTAAACCTATACTTCTGATGCATGCCACTATAGGTTTAAAATATATTGGCTAGTTGAAGGAGAAATTGTTTTGGTTCCCCTAACCATGAAAAAAATACTTTAGTATGATTTAAACTATGAAAAATATAATGGATTTCCTAAGTTTCACAACAATTTTGTTGCATTTAGCTCAAAATTAAAAAGTAAAATTGAACAGATTATTTCATTTTCATGCTAAGTAAATTACCAAGTGAATATATAGTTATCATGCTAGACACTATAGGCTTAACACTTGTTGACCATTTCAAATAGAATGAGTTATTGTTCCCCTAACCATGCCACAAAGGCTTGCATATGATTGATAATTTGGAAAAGATAAAATATGTCTTACATTTAAGAAAAAAATTGTTTCATTTGGTCTAAAATAATTAAGGAAATATAAACAAAATTCTTAGAATGTACATAAGAAGAATTACCAATTTTTCTAGTTTGGAGTTTAAGTTTTTTTATGGTATTTATTTTTATAGGGTTTGATAAAATTATTTTGATGTGGCTAAGATAAATTTGTTGAGGGGTAACATTTACCATGTTGTCATATGAATATTTATTAGCCTTGAATAAATTATAACCATAGTGGAAACTCAACACATGTGATTGAGCCTATAGTTCTAATGTAGGCCACTATAAGTTTAAAACCTATTGGTCAATTTAAGGAGAAATTTTTCTTATTAGTATGACCATGCCAAAAATACTTTAGTATGACTAATAATATGGAGAAGATAATAGATGTTTTAAATTTAACAATTTTTTTCCATTTGGTTCAAAATAAGAAAGAAAAAATAAATATATTTTTATGTTTTTAGGTTGAATAACATACCAAGTGAATTTATAGTTCTAACGAATTATGTTATAGGTTAAAAAACTATTAACATGTTGAAAAATAATTAATTCTCATTAACCTAAGCATGTCACAATGTCTTTAATATTATTGATAATGTGGAAAATATAATAGATTTATTACATTTCATATAAACATTGTTGTATTTATTTTAAAATAAGAAAAAAAATACTAAATAGATTGTTGTATTTTTAGATTGATTAGATTACGAGGTGAATATATAGTTCACATGCAAGCTCCTATAGGTTTAAATCCTATTGAATAGTAGAATGAGAATGGATTCTTGTTTCCCTTACCATGCCATAAAGACTTGAATATGATTGTGCATGTGTAGAATATAATATATGTCTTCCATTTGAAAGATAATTTGTTGCATTTGGTTCAAAGTAATAAATGAAAATTGAACAGGTTATTACATTTTTAGACTTAGTGGATTACCAGAGAGTTGATACTATAACTATAACCCATTATAACTAGAGGAAAAGTAAACAAATTATTGAATTTTAAGGTAGAGTAGATTATCAAGGCTATAATTTTATATCTTGTTTAAGACTAATAATCTCATTAAAAGGGAAATAATACCATAACCAAATATTTGGATAATATTATGTCAATGGGGAAAATTGTTTTTTGTTTGACCCTAAAATGAATCTAATTACCTTGATCTATCCTTAGGTTACTATTAAATGGGTATATATAAATGACAATGCACAAGGGTGATAATCAAATCTATAATAGGCCAATTGGGTGTTAAACTTATATATAAACATACACTAAATTTATTAACTAAGAATATGCTAAATATATAAATTACAACTAATCTATGTATGAAAATGTTAAAGAAGTAATGTACTTAGTTGGTTTTAATTCTAACATAGTGTTGATGTAGAATAGGTAGAAATTAGACTGGAAGAATACTCTAGAATAGTCACCTGATTCTAGATTAAGTGCCTCTGGAGTTTTAGACACTAATTATTGACAAAATTTTGACCCCAAGTTAAAATGGGTGAAACCCTCTAGGGTGAAACTTTTCATGGGATTACAAAAACTTGTATATGGTATTTTTATGGTCCTAAATTGTCTCCATATGGTCACATTAGTCATTTTATAACCTTGTCCAAGGTTTTTTCTCATGCATACTTCTCTTGTCTAGGGGTCATTTACAAGGTATTGGTGTTGATAAGAATGTTAAAAGTTTTGACATGGTTTTAACTCATCATAAAAGGTTTTTAATGTGTATTTAAGGTCATAATATCATGTACTAACCTTTTATTATGTTCTTATGTTCTAGAATGTCATTTTGATAACCTTTTAGCCTATTTGTGAGGATTTTTTAATACCACCTTCAAAGGAAATTGTTTTAAGAAGTTTCAAAATTTACTTGATGTTAGAAAAGGTTTAGATATGGTTAGAGACTAACAAGCTTATTGTTTCAATGCCTAAAATCAGCAAAATACTCCTTTACAAGCACTTTTGGGCACTTGTATATCCTTGAAAGATCTACTTGAAGGTAAAAATAGTTTTAAAAGGTCTCTTGGGATTCCACAGGTCATATTTAGGCTTTAGATCAAGTTTTAGGTCATAAAAATGTAGTATATACACTTTCTCTCCTCCATTACTACCTTCAAAAACATAGAAAGACAAAAATCAAATACATGGTATAGTTAGGAGAGAGAAAGTTGGGAGGTGAAACTTTGGAAATTGTTATGGGTCCTAATGATATTTAATTTAGTGGTATTGGTTTGCATATTCATGGCCCTTCCTTTATGACAAATCACTAAGAGTGACAACAAGTCACTATGCCTTGTCCATTTAGGTAGGGTTTGTACACACATACTATTTTCACACTTTTATTGATTACTGATACTTTACATCTTGTAGGAACCCATCGAAACTCAATATATCTAAGTTCACACCCTTAGGGGTCCATTAGGAAAGGGGTGGGAAAACCTTTGGTGCTTCATAGGATTGTTTTCCTGTATTACCACATTATTACCAATTTAATTAGTTCTTAAAACCTTTTCCTAAGATGTTTTTCCTCCCTTGCATAGTCTTCTAGTCTTTTTACTCTTTCTATACTTCATTTCCTTACTTGGCACCCTTTTGACCTATTCAACATACTAGGTCAACCTGGCTGACTTATTATAGTTTGTAGACCTTTTCTCTCTTTTTGTTTGTTAGCCTCTCGGATGACCTAGCACAGACTTAATCAGTTAGCCTAAAAACATTCTAGGTTGATCAGATCGACCTAGCATAGATAAAGTTTTTGAATTATTTTAGTGTAAGTTATTCCTATAAATATAAGGTTATTTCAATCATTATTTTTATATGCAATCAAGAGTTATTATTCACTCGTGCTTCTTCACAATATTCTCTTCCACCATTCTACTTGAAGAGACTTAGCTTAGGTTTCTTATTTTAGAGAATCTAGTCTTGTGGATAGGTCTTGGATGCTTTGGCCTAACAAAGTGATCCTTATGAACCACATCTTGTGAAGCCCCTTTGGCCAAGGGAGAGATTGAATCTCTATGGGTTTAAATTCAGGTAAGTATATTCTAACTTTGTTCTCCTCTCTTTTAGTAGATATAAGTAGCATAAGTGTTAGCTCAAATAATATTACTCTTCATATCTATGTATTAGGGTGTTACTCATACTTACTTTATTTGAAGTTCCCTATACATATTTTTATTGCTTTGTTTTACTAACCCCCACTTTGTGCCACAAGCTTTGGTATACACTATATTAGATTTACTTTTCTTATTATTAGATTAGTGAAATATTGAATCATAGGAATCTTTTAGGGTTGTTATGAGATTGTGTTAGACTATAGGCTTTATAACCCTATCTCACATGGTGTGTTGTGACAAGTGATCCCCTAATCGAGTCTAACAGATCCTCACATTGGTCATGATCCTTCTTAAAAATTGTATTCCCCTAATCAAAAGTGTAGGTGTGCTCTATCCCATCTAATATGGTATTGATTTATGGACATGATGCATTTCTAATTGCATAAATTATGGTGAACGCAACATGAATCAAACCCTTGCAAGATTTATTCCACTTATTTCATTTGTATTCATCATTATTTTTATCATATCTTTACTATGATGGATCGATCCTATTGACCCAATTTATTTATTTTTGTTTGTAGGTTTTTAGGAACAGGTAACTGGCTTGACTAGCTTGACCTAGTACATGTTTCAAAACTTACAAATTTTTGTCCAAATAAATGGATTGACGAGCTTGACCCAGTGTAGTTTTTACCAATTTTCAATATTCTTATTTAGTCAACTAGGATGACCTAATGCATTTTTAGCACTTTTTTAGTAGGTTTTTGTATTACTTGGTCGACCAACTCAACCTAGTTTGTAGGTTTTTGATAGTTTTCTCCAAGGTTCTTGATCATCAATATTCTCTATTTTCATCTCTAAACCACTCAAGTGAGTTTTTATTATTTGTTATCTTTCTATTTTTATACTTTCATTTCATATTTTTTAGTCTTTAAAACTACCCCTACACAGTCAACTAGGTTGACCCTATGGACTTAGTTCTGTGTTCTATGTTTTTTTGAAACAACTAGGTTAACCTGATCGACCTAGTTCATTTTCAAACTTTACTTCTATAGTATAGGTTTGAACCTATCAACCATATTTTGTATGAGTGTCTATATATTTTATCAAATATACCATATTTCAAGTTGGAATTAACCTCTATATGCTGGTAATTAGTCTCACACTTTCTTTTCTGTTGCGTGCATGCTTAGAATAGTTCACATAGTCTAATTAGGGGATTTTAAATAAATTGATTAGTTTCACTATTTTTATTATTTTGTATGCATAGAAAAACCACATAAACATCAAAAATAATTTAAACATTTTCCTAGTTAAGCCAACCTACTTGGATTTCATCACCAAGGGGGAAGCTAACTTGATGCTCTGGTCAAGTATAAAGCATGGTTAATGGTATATTTTGGCTAATCACCTGACACACTTATCATTGTGGTATTTGAAGTGAGGGGATAGGACCCAATACCAAGCCTATATCATTTCCACTATAGTCCCTTTCATCTTAAACTTACCTGCAACTATCTTCAGATTGTCATCTAGTACCTTGCTTATATCTAATCTCCCTTTACACTTAAAATCATTCTTAATAATATAATCAACATTCTAGGTTGACCAAGTAGCTATCTTTCCTTTCAATTTGTTTTATTTCTCTTTGATCAATTATGTGTGCAAAATATTGCATTATCCAACATTAGTGCAAGATTTTTCTTTTTGTGCATTAATTGGATTGGCTAGCATCAATTTAGTCGATTATGTGTTTCCTTTCTACCCTTACTTTCTTAGATCAGATACAAATTATCTTGTTTCAATTCCAAACTTGTTATCAATATTTTCCTCTTCCCTATTCACTATAATAGGTTGACTTGGTCAACCTTATACTTTTTATGGCTTCTATGTACTACACTATATTGACCTAGTTGACCTAGTATAGTCTGTAAGCTCTATTTCTTGCACTAGGTTGATCTGGTTGACCTAGTTCTATTTCCTACCTTCCCTATTTTAAATCTAATTTCCTATTTCTCTAGTTTTGCATCTTGTTCATCTCTATTCAATTAGAATGAGGTTTTCTATTAGAATATTTAGATACTATATGGGATGTTCATTCCCTTTTTTCCTCACAAGAGAACCATCACTCTTGGGGCACCTCTTATCTTAATTCATCTATGAATTATAACATGGTGCAAATAACACATCAAGATGAAGTTGATGGATCTAATAAACTACATACTTATCAAGACACTTCTTAAAATCTCCAAATGAATGTGGGGGTGATTGATAGAAATCTCTTTAACAATCCCACTAATAACCCTCCCCCTAACACTAATTTGGGGAGTTATCCAACCAACACTAACTCACCTCTTGATACAACCCAACTCTTAGCTCAAGTCATTAAACAAATGAATATCATACAAAAATATAATACCAACCAAATGATGCAACTTCAACAACACTTGATATGTGGCTAATAAACCTCCAACTATTCATCCTCAAGCTAATCCTAATTATATTGCTCCACCTCTTAGGGATGCCTCAGGTAATGTTTTTCATCAACCCATAATGAATAACAAGATGTTTCAAGCCATCCAAAATTAGCCTTTAGCTCCCTTCATTGTATCCATTGATATTGGTAACATAACTCCAACTATCAAAAATGATGGGAATAAAGACCCTACTTCATTCCTCAAAGCCTTTGACAACCTTTACAAAGAGTGGTTCCAAACTAATACATTTACCACAGCTAAACTATTAGTCAAAATTTTCAATGGTGATGTATTAGAATGGTATAATCAACTTCCTCAACATTATATTTGGCAACTTGAAGATTTGGTTAATACTTTGGCTAAATATTTTTAACATAATGACCTTCTTAAAAATCATCTTAGTCACTTCATAAATTCTAAACAACCTCCTAATGAATCAACTCATGACTTTATTAAAAGATGGAAATATTTAGCTCATAAATTTAATCATAATATGACTAATGGTAACCTATTTAAACTCTTTATTACCACTCTTACTCCCACTCTTCAATACAAGGTTTGAACCTTTGCTCCTCAAACTATTAATGAATCTCTTGACCAAGCTAACCATCAAGACTTTCTTATGAATAAATTAAAACCCAATCATAGACTTCTTAAAGGATATTTTCAAACATCTAATACTATCACTAGTAATAATCCTCAAACCAAGCAGGGAGTCACCAAATATGATGTTTCTTTACCATTTCATACACCTCTTTTGGTTCAATAAATGCAATAATTTTTACCACCCTTGAAACCTTTTATTTATCCTAATGCTCCTCCTAATTGGTATGATCCCAATCTATTTTGTTGGTTCCATGCCGACATTGAGCATTCTCATGAATCTTGTAGGGGACTCACTAAGTGTGTCATTTCTTATATGATTGGTGACTCATTCAACCATGAAACTATGATCAAACTTTGTCATCAAGAGTATGCTGTCACATCTCAAAAATAATAAACCTTTAAAGTTTCTACCTATAATAACCTAAAATCTTCTTCAAAAAATAATCAATCAAATGTCAATGATGTTTGTGCCATTGATGTCGATTATGACCTATATTATAAAATTATTAATATGTCAACACCACTAAGGTTAATTATCATTGTAAACCAACTCACAAATATCCTATTACCAAGCCTAAGAAACCATATTTAGAAGAACAATTGATTAAAGATACCAATACCACTCATGATGCTTTGGAAACACTCAAGGAACAACTTCTTCCTTTTGATCCTCCCACCACATCTATACCTCTTAAATATAATTTTTATTCTAAACCTCATAATAGTTCTTATAAATCACATTGGAATTTTCGTGAAGAAATCAACTCTATGCCTTGCAAGATTCATCTTATGGATTTGGTTTGCACTTCACCTTATCATCATAATTGTTTTATGCAAAAAATTCAAGAAAATGAAGATCCATCTTCCATAGATGAAGAACCACCTTATATTGATTCTCAACCAACTAATTTCAATACCATTGAGACTATGTGTCCTTCCAAGCCTTCCATTTAATTTATTGAAGAGGACATGATCAATGATGAAATTCTTTTTTGTGTCGATGATCTGCCTCTCTTTATCAAAGTAAACATTAATACCAACCTTATCCAAAAATTTCTAGTTGATGAAGGTTTTGGTATTAATGTCACATCTTTATGGATCATTCAACAACTTGGTTATAACTAATATAATCTTCAACAAACCTATCTTACTTGTCATGGCTTTGACAAGACTAATCAAAAGCCTCTTGGTTGTATTTGGCTTCCATTGACCATTGGACTTAAGACTATTAGAAATAAGCTTTTGGTCCTTGATCTTCCTTTATCCTATAACATTCTTCTTGGTCATCCATGGACTCATAGAATGAGGGCCATCACCTCTTATAGTAGTCAATGTATTAAATTCTTACATAATAGAAAATACTACAAACATGAGCTGATCCCAATCCATGAGTATCTAACTTCCCAATCTTAAGCCTCAATATCAAATTCCTACAATTTCTAAAATCAATAGTGCTCCTTTACCTAAGTTCATCAACATGACTCCTGATATTCAAGTTACTGTTGAGGATTCTAATGATGATGAGCCCAATTAGTTGTAATAGACTTTCAATACTAGGAATCTACATCCATATATTATGGATTGGCTTCTTCCTTCTCTCTTACCCTAAGATTGTATTGTTCCTATCATGGATTACATTACCAATTTTCCCCCTCTATGTAATGCTCAAGAGCCATCTTTACCTAAATATTCCTTCTCTTGCAATGACTTTGGAGTGGCTAAATTATTCTAAGATCCTCTCACCATGTCCCCTTGTACATTTAGTAACATTGGGATTTCACCTTCTAAAACTCCCCCATATTCTCAAGCATGTACAATTTATCCAACATATGATGACAACTATATCATGTCACAAGATCAATCTAGAGACTTGGATGTCCAACATTATCAAAATATTTTAGCCCAAATTCATGCTTTCAATCAGTATGTACATACCATATCTACACATCATGACTTAGATCCTAAGGGTCATGTACCTCTCACCAATCCTTCTCTTATCAATACTCCTTGGGTAGTAGAACAAATTACACCTTCATAACCTACATATTCTCCTACATCTTCTTTACCTCCTATGGATCCTATCATTTCTTTAGATATTTCTCCCATAATTAAATTTATCCACACTCCTATCTCTTCAAATCAATCCTCTTAATGTACTTATGAAATTACACTAGATATCAAGGCAATTGATGTCCATCAAATTCATTCTGAAAATGATCACCATGGAAATAAAATTATATATTTTGAAGTAGATGTTGAATATTATGTTCCTCTTCCTACCTTGCCTAGTGATGAATCTATTCTTGAATTACTTCATGCTTGGGAACCTCAAATTCCTTGATAACATCATAAACTTGGAAATTTCAAGAATAAAATGCCTTTCTTCAATAACTTTATCCCTAGCATAGATCCTAAAAAAAATCCAATTTCAGCCTTGCATAATGAACCTTACCATTTTCAAGATGGAAATGCCATGCTTATTGAAGAAATAACTCATATTGAATATGGTACCCCATTTTCTCTTCGATCGATAACAATTTCATGTGAACTCTCACCATTTGAGCATGACAAATTTAGCTTATTCTTTGATAAATATAAAGAGGCATTTGCTTGGTCCTACCAAGACATGCCTAGCATTGACCCTAGTTTTATGGTTCATAACATCATCACTTATCCTGATGCCAAGCCATTGCATCAAAAGCAAAATAAATTCACACCTAAACTTACTAATCTATGTCATAAAGAAATCATTAAACTAGTAGATGCTAAATTCATTAAACTAATGGATTATTTTGAATGGGTTTCTAAAATTATTCCCATTCAAAATAATGTCACTATGGTCATCCACATTTGTATTGGTTTTTAAAACCTTAATCTTGATTTTCCTAAGGACAACTTTCCCTTACCTTCAATAGATGCCATCATCGATTCCATGGTTGGTTACGAAATGTTATCTCTTATGGATGGATTCTTTGGATATGATCAGATTCATATCACTTATAAGGATCAACATAAGACTACTTTCACCAAAAAATGGGGAACCTATTGTTACGTCAAAATTCCCTTTAATCTCAAGAATGTCAGAGCTACCTACCAACATTTTATGACTCACATCTTTCATGATCTCATCCATAAAATTGTTGAAACTTATGTGGATGATTTTATTTCTAAATCCAAACATTATAAGAACCATATTTTATATCTTATTATCATCTTTAACCATCTCATTAAATATAAAGTCAAATTTAATCCTTTCAAATATGTTTTTGGAGTCACATCTAGAAAATTGTTAAGATTATTAGTCTCTTTTCATGGCATCAATGTTGACCCAACCATAATCAATGCTATTGTTAACATGCCCATTCCTTGATCTATTCCTAATATTCATACTTATTTAGGAAAACTTGGGGAAATTAGATGATTTATCCCCAAAATGGCTTATCACATGAACTTCATCAATTACCTTGTCAATAAAGGTACAACTTTAGATTGGATAGATCCATGCCAAAAAGACTTTGATAATATGAAAGAGTCATTACTTCATCCATCTACACTTCATCCACCTTCTAATGATAAACCATTCATTCTCTGTACTTATTCCACACTTATTTTAGTTGGGGTAATGCTTTCCCAACAAGATGATATAGGAAGAGAGTATGTTATCTAATACATTAGTCGAGGCCTCCTTGATTATGAAACATGTTATACCAAAGTTAAGCATGATTTCCTTGCTATCTATTTTTTGGCTGAAAATATTCATCATTATATGCTATACCAAACTACTTATGCCATCATTGATTTCAATCCCCTTTGTTACTTCTTCTCCAAATCCTTTCTTCCTAGAGATACAATTGGTAAATGGATGGTCTTACTTATGGAATTCGATCTCCACATTATCATTCAAAAAGTTATTAAAGGGCAAGTCATAACTGACCAACTTGCCCTAGATCCTATTCCAACCACTTTTTCACTTTAGGATGACCTTTTTAATGACAATATATTTTTAATTGAAGATCTTAATCAAGCTATATCCATTAAAGACTATTTTCATAGCTTTATTGCTAATCTTGAAGCCAATAATCTTGAGGAATCTTCCCTTCCCTCTAGTAATACTAAATCAAAGATAGTTATCAAGGAGCTCCTTGAAATTAATGTTGACTTGCATGAGGATACTTGGACCCTCCAATTTTATGGTGCTAAATTCCTTCAAGGAGTTGGGGTAGGTTTCATTCTCACTATTCCTCTTAATAAGATTATTCTTTTTAGATTTTTGCTTCACTTTTGATGCCACCAACAATATGGTTGAATACGAAGCTCTTATCTTAGGCATGAGATCTGCTCTTAATCTAGACATCCAATATCTTCATGTTTTAGGAGATTATCAAATCATTTTTCATTAGGTTAATGGTTATTATCAATATAAAATTGAGAACCTAATTACCTATCATCAAATTGCAACCACTCTTGCAAAGGACTTTATCTTTTTCACTATCGAGCCTATTCCTTTAGACTAAAATTCCATTGTTGATTCTCTTACCTCTTTAGCTTCTTGAATTAATCCTCATCAAGTTCTTTTTGACCCTTCCTTTATTATTCAAATAAAAAAAAATCCATTATCTATACAACCACCTCATTAACTTATCTATCACATTGAGGCTATGACTATTACACAAATCCCTTGGTATCAAGATATCATTCAATACTTATAAAATCAACCTTATCATCTTGATTTAGATTCTTGTGAAAAGACACTCATTCATAAATAAGATTTCAAGTATGTATTTTGACATAATATCCTTGACTATTCCAACACTCAATGTACCTTAATTTTTTGTGTTATGCAAGATGAGGTTCCTCCTCTTATCGAGCAAGCACATGGGGGCATTTGTAGTGGTCACTATAGTGGACATGCTATAGCATGTAAATTCCTATGTAAGTGTTACTTTTGGACTACTCTTGAAATGGATGCAATTGAATTTGCTAAGAAGTGAAATCCTTGTCAGCTTCACAATGATCTTATCCATTCACCTCCTATTGAGCTTAAAACTATCAAATATTCTTGACCATTTTACACATGGGGATTTGATCTCATTGGCAAATTTCCTCATTCCCAAGATGGGCACATCTTTATCATCATTGTTACCAAGTGGGTAGAAGTCATACCCCTTGTTAATGTTATCAGTCCTACCATATCCAAGTTATTTCTTAACGAAATTATTTACCACTTCGGTGTTCCCCATACCATCATTTCAAAAAATTGTGGTGATTTCAAAAATAAACATGTTAAATAACTTTGTACCAAATTCAAGATCAATCATAATTTTTCCATGCCTTATCATCCACAATGTAATGGTTAAGTTGAGGCCACCAATAAAATTATCAACAACATTCTCCAAAAGACAATTTGTGAAACCCACACAGATTGGCATAGTCATCTCTACCTTGCACTTTGGGCCTATTAGACTAGCATTCATACTACCACTATGGTAACTCCATTTTATCTAGTCTAAGTTTCTAATTCAGTCCTTCCATTAGAAGTTGAGCTTCCATCTCTATGTATATCTCTTCATGGAATTATTATTAATGAATAATTATGTGAAGATCACCTTCATGCCCTTGATCTTATTGATGAACATCAATTTTCTACATTATAACATAACTACCAATAATAGGCTTGCATCACCTGATAACATAAAAAATGTGTTAAATTCCACACTTTAAATGTTGGTGATCTTGTCTTTAAATTATATTAAACCCATGATAAAAAAGGCAAATATGCCCAAAATTGGTGGGACCCATATTTATTTAAAGACAATCTTTATCCAAGCACTTATCATCTTCAAACTAATGAAGGCCATGTTTTTAAAGATCCCACCAATGTTCAATTATATAAAGTACTTTGCCTAAACATTTCCTTCTTATCATGTTTTCTATCTATATCTATCTAACAATTTGTGTAGGTTACTTAAGTATGGATCTCTCCCTCTACAATAGTTCCTTCCTTTCATAAACCTTTAGTCCTCTCTTTTGGTATTTTGGTTTCTTTATGTACCATAGTCTTCCTTATATTCTTACATTTTCTCTTTTTTTTGTACCCTTTGGGTTTTTCTTTTGTGAGTTTCTTTGTAACGCCGTGGATAGGACCTAGCACCCATCACAAAACTAGCATATCTTAATCATTTTTTTCTTCTCCTTTTTTTTGCTTTCTAATGTTGTTTTGGCATCCTTTGGGTTTTTCTTTATGAGGTGCTTTGTATAAAGGCTCCCTCACTTTTTGGTTTTCTCTTGCTTATTAACACCCTCATGGGTCTCTCTTTTATGAGTTGCTTTGTAAGAATGCGGATATGACCCAACCCTCATAAATTACCTTCTTTCCATTATTTTCATGATTTTGATCCTTGTTATTAAACTTTAGCTTTTTCTTCTCTTGCTAGATGAAATATGCAAAAAAATATATGTTAGCATGTTTTACTCTATTTAACTCTTTCTTATGATAAGGAATTGCCATTTTTTGTCATTGTATCCCCTTTGCCCATTATCACATTTTTTGCAATTTGAATAAATTCAAATTGTTCTATATGTCGTTCCTCTTTATTTCCCCTTCCTTTCATCTCCACTTTGCATAAAACAAGTTCAAAGTCAAGATAACACTTTTATTTCACATAGATTTATGAGACTCTTAGACCCCATTCTCTTTGAAGTTTCTCTCTCTTATCAACCTTGTCCCAAGTTTTCAAATGAAAGTCATCTTTAGCATCCATGTTTGGTTTTACATATCTGTATGGAGGAGGAATCTAGAAAAAGCCATTAAAATAAAAATCATTTAAACACAAAGCAATGATATTAAAAGGTAATATACAAATCTCAAAAGTCAAATTCATACCAAAAGGCATGATTAAAAGTACACATCCTATCTCTAATCAGGGTTTAAACTCTAGAGTCAACTTCACATAGAGCCAAAGTCCTTTGGGGTGTGGTAGGCCAGTAGATTGGAATAGGGAAATTCAAAAAACTCTATGGTGCTACCTACTTTCTCATGCAAGTACCCAATCTTCATAGTAGACTAAAGACTCTATAAGGGGTCCTAAAGAATGGGGAACACATAGTGGGGAGGTAGGTCTATTTACCTTTTCATGCATATGGCCTTCATGGGATGATCTATATACTCCATTTGTTTACCCAAGATTTGTGTCACTAAGAGAAGTTCTTTATAGTTCTTAAGGTCAAAAGTCCTCTTGTTTTAAAAAACCTTATTTGAGTGTCTTGAATTAGATAAAGAGTTATCTCTACCTTGGTTTCCCTTAATTATCACCTCCACCCATTTCATTTTCACCCCTTGATAGACAAATTATGAATCCAAATCTATTTTTCCTCTTCTTCTAAATTCCTTCTTCATTTATTAAAAACATGCTAGTACTACTTTGTTTTAGATTTATCTATCCTTAAAGAAAAAAATGTTTGAGTAACTTTAGATCATTTTATTTACATCATTTAACATTTACTAAACCTACTTTACTTTCCTTTTCCCATTTATCATGATTTTGTTGTCTTACTATTACAAACACCTGAGTTTGTACCCTTTTTCCATTATTGAGTGAGATGTGGCTTGTTACTGCTCACTTGATAATGTTGTTTTCCCTTTTATGCATCCTTTTTCCATTGATGATTGAGATTTGTATTTTTACTTATCACTCATCAATGTTTTTTTACCATTTTTTCTTTTTAGTTAGTCTTTTTACCATTTATGTCATTTTTTTTACCATCCTATTTGACATATATCCCTAGTTTGACTTGGTGACTTTGCCTTTCTTACTTTAGGATAGCTTGTCTGAGTTTTTTGATATTTATTAGCCTTGGATTTTTGGTTACCTTATTTACTCTTGTTGTTTGACTAGTCATTTGGTCTAACATTACATCTATCACCCTAGTTTACCAATTTTTTCAAGTACGTCTCATCTTCATAGCCACCATCTATCTTGGATTTTTTTTACATTTATTTGTTTTTGTTTTGTAGTTTTGTATTATTGGGTTTATCAAAATTAGTCTCTACACCCTACACAATCAAAAATAACTACAAAGTAGATAACCATCCCATAATAAAAGGTAAAGTTAAGGTATGCATTGAATTTAATTTGTGGTTATTTACCTTTTTAGATTAGTTTCCCTTTCAATTAGTTACTTCCAGTTATTTTATGATTTTAAAATACTACAACTTTTTTTAGCATCAACATTGTGTGTATCCTTATGTTTTTCTCTCAGAGCACCATCTCCTATTATACCTTAGTGACCATCTCTTGTTATGTGTGTGTGTGTCTATATATATATATATATATATATATAGACACACACACACACACAACATTTTAATACTTTTATTGATTACTACTGCTTTAAATCTTATAGGAACCCATCGAGACTCAATCTCTCTAATTGCATGTCCTAAGGAGTGCATCGTGAAAGGGATGGGTATAAATTTGGTTCTTCATAGGATTGTTGTCTCTTATTGCTACATTATTACCAATCCAACTAGTTCTTAAAACCTTTACCTAAGCTATTTTTCCTCCCTTGCATAGTCTTCTAGTATTTTTCTTGTTTCTATCCTTCATTTCCTTAATTGGCACCCTTTTGACCTATTCAGCATACTAGGTTAACCTGGTAGACCTAGTATAGTTTATAGACCTTTTCTCTCTTTTTATTTATTAGCCTCCCAATTGACCTAACATATACCTAGTGAGCTATCACAAAAACATGCTAGGTCGACTGAGTCTACCTATCACAGTCAATGTTTCTAAATGATTTTACGGTAAGTTCCACCAATAAATATAAGGTCATTTTTGTTATTATTATGATATGCAATCAAGAGTTATTATTTTCTTGTCCTTCTTCACAATCTAATCTTCCACCATTCTACTTGAGGATATTTAGCTTAGGTTTCTTATTTTGCTGAATATAGTCATGTGGATAGATCTTGGATGATTTGGCCTAACAAAGTGATCCATAAGAACCACAACCTATTACAGATCCCCTTTGGCTAAGGGAGATATTGAGTCTTGATGGGTTCACGTTCAGGTAAGTATATTATAACTTTGTTCTCTTCTCTTTTAGTAGATAAAAAGAGCATAAGTGTTGGCTCAAATAATATTACTCTTCATATTATATGTATTAGGGTGTTACTCATACTTACTTTATTTGAAGTTCCCTATATATGTTTTGATTACTTGGATTTACTAACCCCCACTTTCTGTCACAATATTTAGTGTGAACTATATTATATTTACTTTTTTTATTAGATTAGTGAAATATTGAATCATAAGACTCTTTTAGGGTTGTTATGCGATTGTGTTAGACTATAGGCTATGAAAACTAATCTTACATGGAGTGTTGTGACAAGTGATCCTCTAATCAGGTCTAATGTATCCTCACATTGGTCATTTTCCTAATTAACAGTTATATGCCCCCCAATTGGAAATATAGGTGTTCTCTATCCCATCTGATCCAGGATTGATTTATGGACATGATACATTTTTGATTACATACAGGGTTTGATTTTAATCCTATTTTAACACTTCATAAATAGATGGATAAGAATGGTTTTGAGTTATTTTTTTAATATTTCAAGAGAGTCCTTTCAATGTGGGTTTCATCAATCAACTCAAACTTTTTAGGTGTGTTCAATAAGAGGAAAAGTTCTCAAGGTGTATATATATTTAGTCAGTCTTATTGCAAGTGTTTTGATTTATTTGAGTTATTGTCACTCTTAGAGGTTTTTAGGTTATTCATAATTCATGGAAAATATTATCACTCTCCTAGGATTCATGTGTTCTTTATTAAAAATTAGATCTTTGAAAATACCCTATTAAGAGGCATCATATCCTACTATTTAAAAAGGATGATATGTGCATAATTTCAAGGTGTTGAGAAGAGAGGTCAAATTATGCTCTCAAACAAGCTTGAAATGTGTTTTATTGAGTCATAGTTCTACAGACTTGTAAGTGAGCATCATGGATCTTAGGTATTATAATAGAAGAGTTAAAACAAAGGAAAAACTTGTTATACCCTCCTAATCAACCATGTGACACTAGATGACTCTACTGAGGATCATCAAAGAACATGAATGAGTTGAAGAGACCCTCATTTTTAATGGAAAACATTTTTCATGTGTTTACCATATGCATAGTCCTTACAGGAGAAATTAAAAGTTAAAAATAGCATATGATTAGTCAAAACGTCTAGGATTTTTGAAAGGTGATAAGGAATTGAAAAGAGTTGAAAAACATTGGTTGTCTTTATAGTCCATATAGGTAAAATGAAGACCTACAGGTGATAGATCTGTAGGTCCTCATTTTGGACAAAAACCAACTATCAAAGAAGATTTGATGTGGGACCATGATTCAGTATAAAGGTGAGAGGAGGTACAAAATATTAAAGTCACCTAAACCATTTTATAACTAAAGGAGAGTTAGATGATTGATTTCACAAGTTTGCATATGAAATTAAGAGAACAAGGGTTTGAAAATGCCATAAATGGGTCAAAAAAACTTCTAACATAGTTTCAATGAACTCCTATGAAGTTTAAATCCTCTAAAAGTGCCATGGTATATTTTAGAGAGATAACTTCAAGGATAAATTTAAAACTCTCCAATTAACACCTA
Source organism: Torreya grandis (assembly GCA_037957365.1). Lineage (NCBI taxonomy): Eukaryota > Viridiplantae > Streptophyta > Pinopsida > Cupressales > Taxaceae > Torreya > Torreya grandis. The sequence goes on from JARHVA010001610.1 coordinate 727,398, forward strand.
TAACCACACCTTGAAAAGGCCTGTAAATAATTTAGAATAGTGTGTGCTTGAAAAGATGTGGTGTTTTGGACATATTGAGGAGGTTTCAAACTTAAAAGGATATAACAAAGTCATTGAGATGATCACTGGTGTGAAAGTGGGGTCTTAAAATAAATAATGTAGTCAAACTATCCTATAACCACCTATAGGTTGCTTTGGTAAGTAAACAAGTTATAGGCTTGAAGAAAATATTAAATGCATGGTGCTTAGTTTGGGGTTTTTAGGAATAGATGAAAAAATGATAGTATTCATTTGGAATTCAAAATGAGTAGGGATAAAGTGTAGAGAATATTATCAAGTCAACATCTCTAAACCCCATACACACAGTTCATGATCACTTACAGGTTGATAAGGAAAGAAACTTGGTTATAAGATTGAGGAAAAAATGTCACCTAAAGTAAGTGATATGGGAAGTTGCGGTGAAATGATATACATGTTATAATAATAATAAAAATCTAAAAGGACTTAAAATAAGTTCACTAGAACTGATGATCTACAAGGTTCTATCAAACTCTGTATACACAACCAATGCAAGCTACAAGCTTGCCTACCTAGTTTTGAGGGATACTTGTTTGGTTTGAAGAAAAAAATGGTTTCATAGTGATATACCAATTCCAAAATATCCTTAGACCTAGTAAAATTTGAAAACTCTATTCTAAGACAAATAAAACTACAGGCATGTCTACCTTGGAAAGATGAAGTTACTTGTTTAAAGTGGAAGAAAGAGGTAAGAAGAGAGGTAAATCATTTGATATGGTTCATGGTGATGACTTGACTACATAAACCCTCAGACTCACTCAAAGTGAGGTTAACAAAGAGAGACACTATCTAGGCCTATAGAGCCTAATTCACACATAGGTAGACAGACCTCTAGGATAGTCAAAGATATGATGGTCTAATGAAATTAATGTTTCTCTTAATTTTTGGTCATTTCTTAATTTTGGAAGAAGACAAGAAAATAGTAATAAGGGTGTGGTACAAATACCTAGTTGGTGATGTACGCATAATCCAGATGAAGATGGATAACTCTTCTTTAGCTTGGAAGGAATAAATTATATATAAGAAAGCACTAACAAAGGGGTTGTTAGCAGGATAGTTAGGTGGATTACCTAGTGTGAGATAGATCCAAGAAGCATAATATTTCTAGGAGGTTGGAAATCCACTCTTAACAACAATTAATTTGAAAGAGATAACATTAAGGTACTTAAATAAATAAAATGAAATGCAATACAACAAAGTAGAATGCTTGTTAAGGAAAATGACTAAATAATGCAAAAGTGGGTGAAATCAGGTTTAGAAAATAAAAAAAGGTCATGAACAGGTAGGAACAAATAAAGTTAGTTTTGGTTATGGTTAAGGGGATGAAAATAACTTGTTATTTTATACCACATTGACCATCGGTGGTTGGGTTAACCATCAGTGATTACGCTGGCCATCAACAATTGGGTAACTATTGATAGTTGAAGGTGACCATCAATGGTTGTGTTAACCATCAATGGTTGCCTATATATTTTTAAGGTTGCTAAAAGAGAATTTATAGAATAGATTAATGGTCTATTAAGGGTCCCATTGTCTCCAAATCTTGCACCCTAGAAGAGGGCTATTCAGGCCTCCTCCAGATTTGGGCAATGTTGGGACATTTCTAGGCTTGTGGGTGTGACTATATGTGGAAATGGACCTCTAGGTTGAAAGGGCTAGCTCCTTGTATTATATTTTTTGAAATAAAACTATTGAAATAGTTTGTATGTGTGAAAAGAGTTAGAAGTTTGCATAAATGAAAAACCTAGTCTAAGATGGTGATACACCAAGAATTTGTATCCATAAGTATGCCCTATACTTATGCACAATACAATAGAATATAGTCTATAAATCAATCTTTAGAAGATTCCAACATAGGTATTTCAATGTAGAGATAAAATGAATGAGATCGCATAAGGTAAATTACTAGAAAAGGCAACCTATATAGTCAAGAAAAAATGTTACACCTGTGTAAAATATCATACAACTAGAATGCACTCTCCATGAGCTGTTGGATCAACTCTTTGCTAAAAAAACATGAAGGACAAAGAAAAAAAGGATAAAACATCACTTGATGTCTCTCTATGTCTCTTGCATGCCCAGGCAAATGTCTAGAACTTAGAAAGAAAATAGACTTATGCTTCTTTACTCAAAGGCAAGAAAATGACAAAACATTCTAGTAGGGCTTCACCATACTGTTTGTGGATGATAAAATAAGATCCCAAGGGTCTTATTTATATAAAAAGAGGGAGAGAAGAGATAGCTATTGGGTGCCAAAATAGAAGCCTCAAAAATGGTTTGTAGTCACCATCTTGGTGAAACTGATTCTAGTTCTCACATTCAGTTAGATTGTCTTTCTCTTTGATTTTCCCTCTTAAAATGACCGATATCGCTAAAAAATCAATTGTGAGATGACCCTCTATAATAAATGGCTTGGATCGCTACTGAAAACATTAGATTCTTCTTGAGAGCTCACATATTTTTCCCTATAGACACATTTAGGTTTTCCAAGTGACTTTACTTCTACTTCTTCAAGTTCTTTGGTTACTTCTACTTATAAAAGTCATAAGCAAAGATATTTTGAAAACTTGAAAATCATTATCTCTTCCTTTTTGAGCTTTTTGATTATTTTTACTTGTAAAATTCATAAGAAAATCTCTTTGGGAAACCTAATTTGCACTATCTTTGCTTAAGACCCTGTCGAGTTCTCTGAATGGCTATTCCTTGCTTAAAGACTTTAGGCATGAAATTTGACATCCTAAAACATGTCATCTTTGAATTCCAATGGCTAGTTGTCCACCCTAAATTTTGTGTCTTATGGCACATAATCTTTGAATTCTAATGGCTAGTTGGCTGTATTAAACTTGACAACCTGCGGCACATCATGGGGATCCATGAGTTGGGTTTATTATTTCAGGTAATTTTCTTGAAGTAATTCTTGTAGACAATATGTATAAAGGAATTCTTTCAAGGATTTTTCTTGAAAGGCAATGATTAATTTATTTGGGAACTCTTCCTGAAGGACACTTGGGAAAGTGTCCTTTAGAAAAGTTTTGAAGGACACTTGGGGAAGGCACAAGGTCCCTTCAAAAAATTTTGAAGGGAATTTCCAAAGGAAATGGCCCTTCAAAACATTTTTGAAGGGAATTTACAAAGACAAAGTGCCCTTCAAAAAATTCTAAAGGATCACTTGGGAAAAAAAGTGCCCTTCAAAACTTTTTTGAAGGGTCACTTGGAAAATAAAGTGCCCTTTGGGAAAGTCTGAAAGGTCACTTGGGAAGAAAAGTGCCCTTTGGAACTTTTCCAAAGGGTCACTTGGAAAATAAAGTACCCTTTGGGAAAGTCTGAAGGGACACTTGGGTAGAAAAGTGCCCTTCAAAACTTTTCTAAAGAGTCACTTGGACAACAAAGTGCCCTTCAAGAAAGTTGAAAGGGACACTTGGGTAAAAAATCACCCTTAAGAACTTTTTCAAAGGGTCACTTGGAAGAAAAGTGCCCTTCAAAAAATTTTGAATGGACACTTGGGAAAACAAAGTGCCCTTCAAATTTTTTGAAGGGACACTTGGGGTGGAAAACAAGGCAAGAAAATCCCTTCAAATTTTTTTTGAAGGGCCACTTCCAAGAGGCAATAATCAAAACCATTTCAAGTTTTCTAAATGATTTTGCTTATAAAAGTCATTAGACTTGCTCCTTGGAAAACCTAAAGTCATACATCATTGAAAACCCACAAAGCATTAGGAGTAATTTAGGTTCATAAACCTGGATTACTTCTACTCATGAAACTTTTATAAGTCAAGTAATTTAGAGAACTTGACTTGGTCTTGGGGAGTAACTCAGGTTTATGAGACACTCCTCATTCTTCTTTTGTTGACATGCTCATTCTTTGGTTTTTATTTTGATCATCCTTATTGAAGACACTCTCTAAGGTAATCATCCCCTTGGGCATATTATATGTCTTTAGCTATATAATCTACTCTTCATAATGATCATGCAACTTCTTTTGATTTCTTGAAGAGAAGCATGTATCAATTTACAATAAGTGTGCAATGTGTTCATCACTTTCAAACACTTTCCATGACACTTCATTATCCAAAATTGAAGGTATCATAATGATCTTGATATGAGATTGATCTTTCTATTGTTAAATGTTAGTAGCTAAGTTAAAATGTGCTCCAATTACAGCCAATCTATTAACGTGCTTATTCATGTCTCTTGCTATGGGCTGGATGTTGAAGGCATCAAAACCCTCAAGTAGATCCCATACCCTATGCTTGTAGGAATTAAACAAGGGGTTCTTGGCTATATCTTGACTTCTCATTTGATGAATGACCAACTCACTATCTCCATAAACTTTCAAAATATTGATTCCTCTCTTCTTTGCCCATTAGAGACCATGAACTAAGCCTTTATATTCTGCCACTTTGCAAGTGTAGCTAAAGTGAAACCTATAAAAAGAGTAGTAATGATTATTTGATGGGGAAACCAACATGATACCAACTCTTGTACCTACTATGTTCCTTGAACCATCAAAGAACATTTCCCACATGCCATCATGCTCATGATCTTCATTGGTGAGTGAAGGAATTAAGATGTTTTCCTCATGCATGCAGTAAACTCCCAAATAAATTTCCTTAATGAAAGTGTAAGGATCAATGCCATGTGTTTTAGTGTTGTAATTATCAAGATAAAGGTCAAAAATACCTTCAAGAGGAAAAGATGCTTCACTATTCAGGACTGTCTCTTCTTCCTTGCTGATTAGACAACTTTGATTTGTCATTGTCTCCAAGTATGGCTCAATGTGGAACCTTGATAAGGGTTAAGTACTTATGGTTACCTTGGTTCCATACCTTATCTTGAAATCTATAAAGGACAAATTATTAGAAAGGTATCCTCCTATATTGGCCATAAAGTCCCTAGACAAGCATATAGCAAAGTGTGTTGGGAGGTCTACCACCACAATATCTTACATGATAGGGAAGCTTGGCGAGCCATGTCAAAAAACTTTTAGACCTTTGACCAACCCTACCATCTTGGTTGTATTTCCATATATCTATAATATTCCTATACTATGTGGCTCATAGTTCAAACCCAACTTATCAACCACTACTTTAGGCATAACAATAGTGCTCGCTCCACTATCCACAATTCAATTGTGGACCAACTTATCTTCCATAATGAGTGCGAGGTAGAAGGGTGGAGGATTTTTAGCTTTAGTGGAAGGCTCCAAAAGATGATTTGGAGAATTTTTGATAGCCACACTATGATGCATTGAATATTGAGGAGCCACTTGCATACTTGTTAATTGCTCTTGCAAAAGCTCCTTTTGACCAGGTATATCTAGAACCTCCCAAAGGGATATGCTTATCTTAGTGCTCTTTAATGAGTCCAAAATATTTAGAGATGGATTATCCAATTTCTCCTACATTTTTTATGGTAATAAAGGAGTTATTTCCTACTGTGTTACAATCTTGTCAATTGCATTTACATTTTGATTTTATTGAGGAACATGGCTTGTAGAAGGTGCAACGCTTTGATTGGAATTTTGTGGCCTTGGAGGGCCATCAATTGGAACTATTAGTGGATCCTATCCTTATCCCATGGCTCTATTCTTATACCTTAGATTAGCTACAATTGACATGCCTTGAGTCAACATAAAATCATCCTTTTCTTGAAATTTCATCATCCCCACATTTGGGCTAGTGCCTTCTCCATGATTATCCCTTTAGCTAGGACATGCTTCTTCTATTTTCATGTAAGGAGTAGCTTATTATTATGTATTAAAAGTGTATCTGATTCCTCCATCATTGTGTCTAAATTGACCTTGAGGCTACCCCCATTAGTCCACATGATCTTCTCCTTGCACTAGATTTACATGAACTAGAAATCCAACCTTTATGGGAGAAGTAGAATTTGGATTATATGCATTGGGTTGCCTACTATAACCTTGTTGATATTTTCCTCTCCCTTGATAATTATATTGGGGTAGAGATCTATATCCTTGTTGAGGATATAATTTTTCATTAGGAGGAGCACTTGCCTAATATTGAGCTTGCTTGAGCTGAGCTCTCAATGATCTGATTTTTTCATCCTTGTCCAAAACTTTCTCCACCTTCTTGGGAAAGGCTCTTGGATTCATATTGGCATTGAGAACCTATGACATTATTTGAGCTTCAACCAAATTATGGGATAACAAAGGTATGGAAACTCTTGGAGGGAGCTTTCCATCTTGAATTAAGCTATTCTTAGTCTCAATTACTATCTCATATGCACCTAGAAGAGTGAATCCTCCCATTTAGTATAACATAATAGCCACATCAGTACCAATACCTTTGAGATATGTGGGGAACTCAAATCTTGGAGGAGGTCTCATGATAGGTGGTAGCCTATGCCATGTCCTCTGAAACCTTTCATTGAATTCCCCCATGGATTCATTAGGAACTATTTTTATTACATTTGGATAATGAATCAATGAAGTATGGTCACTTTTATCTTAAAATATTATCACTAGAAATTCCCCAAAACCATCCTAGCTAGTGATGTAGCCACCTTCCAAAATATTATACCAATCAAGTACCTTACCTTTCAGAGACATAACTAGTAATCTATTGGCTATATTGGCTCGGGTGACATTATGGAAATTACAAAAGTTTGAAATGTCTCTAATATGATCAGATGGTGTAATAGAACCTTCACCATTGAAACTAGGGAGAATCTTGGTAGCATTGAGAGGAATAGGGTCGTATGTAGGAAGGTCAATGGGATTTTGGGTGTTAAAAGATGGGAAAGGTTGATGTATGTCCCTTTATCTTCTTTCCCCTTGATCTCTTATCTCTTCAAATTCTTCAACTTCTTCCTCTTCTTTAACTTCTTCCTCTTATTATCCAAAACCTCCTTGTCAAGGATCTCTTAGGGCTAGGAGTGGTTTATGGCATCGTTCTTCAAGAAGAGCTTCAGCTAAAGGGGCTTGATCAAAAATCCTAGATGACCTAGTGAGGACGATGAAGTATAATGTGGAAAAATTGATCTAAAACTAGGGATTCACACCCTTTTAGAATAGCCAAATTATATATTAGAGGTATTTATACTATTTAGGCCTATGAATACTAGCATTTACCTTAACTTAGCAATAATTCAAGTCACACTAGGCATGCCAAAACTATTGTCTCCAAATATTGCACCCTAGAAGAGGGTTGTTCAAGCCTCCTCAAAATTTGGGAAATGTTGAGACATTTATAGGCTTGTGGGTGTGCCTATAATTGGAAATAAACCTATAGGTTAAAAGGGCTATCTCCCTATATTATATTTTATGAAATAAAACTACTAAACCAATTTGTATGAGTGAAAAGAGTCATAAGTTTGCATAAATGAAAATCCTAGTCTGAGATGGTGATACACCAAGAATTAGTATCCACATGTATGCCATATACTTATGCACAATATAGAATAATATAGTCTATAAATCAAACTATAGAATATTCCAACATAAATATTTCAATATAGAGACAAAATGAATGAGATCACGCAAGGTAAATAACTGGGAAAGATAACCTGTATAGTCTAGAAAAAAGGTTACACATGTGCAAAATATCATATAGCTAGAATGCACTCTCTATGACTTATTAAATAACATCTTTGATAAAAAAAACATGAAGGATAGATAACAAAAGGATAAAACATCACTTGTTATCACTTTATGTCTCTTGCATGCATAGGAAAATGTCTAGAACTTAGAAAGAAAATAGACTTATGCTTCTTTACTCAAAGGCAAGAAAATGAAAAAACATTCCAGCAGGACTTCACCGTACTATCTATGGATGATAAAAAAATATCCCAAGGGTCTTATTTATAGAAAAATAGGGAGAGAGAGAGATCTTGGGAACTAAAATAGAAGCCTACAAAATGGTTTGCAATTGCCATCTTGGTGAAATTGATTCTAGTTGTTCTCTCATTTAGTTAGAATTTATCCTTCTCTTTGATTTGCCCTATTGAAATGATCAAGATCACTATAAAATCAATGTTGAGATGACCCTCCATAATAAATGGCTTAGATCACTAATACAAACCTTAGATTCTTCCTTAGAGCTCTTACATTTTGCACTGCAGACCCATTCAGGTTTTCCAAGTGACTTTACTTCTAGTTGATTTTTTGGGTTCTTTGGTTTCTTCTACTTTTAAAATTCATAATTAAAACTCTTTTGAAAACTTGAAAAGCATTGTCTCTTCCTTTTTGAGCTTTTTTATTTCTTTTACTTGTAAAATACACAAACAAAGCTCTTTGGGAAACCTGATTTGCACTATCTTTGCTTAAGACCCTATTAGGTTCTCTGAATGGATTTAATCCTTGCTTGAAGACTTAAGGCATGAAATTTTATGTCATATGGAATGTCATATTTGAATTCCAATGGCTAGTTTTCACCCTAAATTTGATGTCTTACAACATGTCATCTTTGAACTCTAATGGCTAGGAGGTTGTATTAAACTTGATAGCCTGCGACACATCATGAGGATCCATTGGTTGGGTTTATTATTTTAGGATTTTTTTTTGAAGTAATTCCTTCAGATAATTTTTATGAAGGAACTATTTCAGGGATTTTATTGAAAGGCAATGGATTTTATTGAAGGATACTTGAGAAAGTGTCCTTCAGGAAAGTTCTAAAGAACACTTAGGGAAGGCACAAGGTCCATTCAAAAAATTATGAAGGGCATTTCCAAAGGAAATGGCCCTTCAAAAATTTTCTAAAGCACATTTCCAAAGACAAAGTGCCCTTCAAAAAATTTTGAAGGGTCACTTGGGAAGAAAAGTGCCCTTCAAAACTTTTTCGAAGGGTTATTTGGACAAAAAAGTTCCCTTTAGGAAAGTCTGAAGGGTCACTTGAGAAGAAAAGTGCCCTTTGAAACTTTTTTGAAGGGTCACTTAGACAAAAAAGTTACCTTCAAGAAAGTCTAAAGTGACACTTAGGTAGAAAATTTCCCTTCAAAACTTTTTTGAAGGGTCACTTAGACAACAAAGTGCCCTTTGAGAAAGTCCAAAGGGACACTTGGGTAGAAAAGTGCCCTTCAAAATTTTATAAAGGGTCACTTGGAAGAAAAGTTCCCTTCAAATTTTTTTGAAGGGACACTTAGGAAAATAATTTTCCCTTCAAAAAATTCTAAAGGGACACTTGGGGGGGAACAAGACAAGAAAGGCCCTTCAGAAAAGCTTTGAAGGGCCACTTTCGAGAGGCAAGAATCAAGACCATTTTGGGTTTTCTAAATGATTTTGTTTATAAAAGTCATAAGATTTGCTCCTTGGAAAAATTGAAGTCATGCCTCATTGAAAACCTGCAAAGCATTGGAAGGAGTAATTTAAGTTTGCAAACCCAGATTACTTATACTTATGAAACTTTTATAAGTTGAGTTGTTTAGAGAACCCAACTTGGTATTTATGAGTAACTTGGGTTTATGAGAGGCCAAGACTTGACTTGTGGAGAACTTGACATACACTAAAATAGAGCCAAAACACCTTAGCCTACTTGACTTACAATTTTGGACCTCTAAAATGACTTGTTCTTGTAATTGTTGTTTGGTTTTCCATGAAAATGGTTGAATAAATTATACTAAGGTGAAATTTGGTTGACATTATATGCATATTTGAGGGGAGTTATGCTTTCATGTCAAATAATAGTAACTTAAATCCTTCCATTAGGCATGGAGTCATGCATATAGGGACTTCAAAGAGAATTGAACAAGATTTGGTTTAAAAACACACTAGCTAGGTTGATTATACACACAAGGCAGAGATGTACACCAAACAAAGGGGAGGAAAACACACCTATGATATAAAGCACTTAGGGTATATAAACACAACAAAGGAAACACATCAAAACAAATTATATATAAGACATGGCCAGTAAGGGTCAAAAGCAAGGCTTCAAGTGGATTCCATTCACTGGAATAGGCTAAAAAGAGTTTCTTTGATTTCACTTGTTGATGATGTAAGGACCACTCCATAAGGAATCAAACTTTGTATATTTGCCTGATTTTGCTCTATCTTCATCCCATTTCAAGACCAATTCACCTTCTTTAAACACTCTTACCCTTGCCCTTTTATCAAAGGATTTATTTATGAGAAATTGATGGTGTTCTAAAGCTTTGTGTAAATCATCTCTTGCCTCTTGTAGCTTCATTAATTCTATCAATCTAACCTCCATGGGAGTTTTTTCAAGTAATTCCAAATATTGTGCAAGTTCCAAGGTAGGGATCTCTTATGATATGGATAGCCTAGCTTCTCTCCCATAGACAAGTACAAAGGGAAAATTACCAATTAAATTCTTGGGAGTGATTCTATCTTCCCATAAGGCTATCTTTAGCTTGCTATGCCATTCTCTTTGATTGGTTTACAATGTCCTCTTTATGATCTTGATGAGGTTCTTGTTGGTAGACTCATCCAATCCATTACCTTGAGGGTAATAGTTAGATAAGGTAATAAAATCAACTCCACTCTTTGCTACCTAATCAAAAGTTTTAACACTAATGAAAGCAAGTGCATTATTTGAGATGATGACATGAAGAGCTCCAAACCTTGTTATAATGCTATCATAGAACCCAGTATGTCATTTTCATTTTCTTCCTTCAAAGCAATAACCTCTACCCATCTTGTGAAGTATTATATATCAATCAATACCCAATTGTGTCCAACACTTGATATAAGGTTGATATTATTTTAGGTATTCAAGGTAGGAAGTGCTCCCTTGAAAAACAAAATGGCCTAGTTGTGCACAAGGTGGTGCAAATTCAAATGTTTAACATGGAAAGGTTGGTTGGTGTAGTCAGAAAGACTAATGTAAGGTTTTCATAGAATATACAAGTGATGGAGTCAAAAATAACCAATTGTCAAGGTGGACATGGTCTAATGGTTGGTCAGAGAAGGGTAATGTCCAAAAGTTCTATCAGAGTTGTTGCTAGAATTCGGATAATGTGAGTGCAATGGAGACGTGATCACATGAGATGAAGCAAGTGCACACCACATAGATGCTAAATCAATTTTAAAGTAACACAAGAAGATAAATTGCATAGGACAAAATGGAGAAAACTAAAATCTAATCAACATGAGATGGCCAAAGTGAGGAATACATATAGTAGAGTATGAAAGTAACTCCTCCACAAAAGGTGGACAAGGCACCCCAAGAATAGACTATAACTCCTCCATGAAAGGTGGTGACAAGGTGTTAAGAATAGAGAAGTAACTCCCATCAAGGGAATTACTTATGACATTCTTATGACACCTATGACACATCTATGACACACACCTCCACATAAGCTAGCCTATCCCACAAATGTAGGAAAACTCCATGTAAGCACAAGAAATACAATTTCCCTAATTAATAAATAGGGAAAAATAAAAGCCTACACTAATACCCCCCCATAATCATAGCTTAGGTGGATAGTGTGGAAATATAAAATGGGTCCCAACAACTAGGCCTGATGAGGTACCCATGTATAAATGAAATCTCCCATAAGATAGAGAAAAGGAGAAAACTCATAGGAAAAAATTCCCCCCCAAAAGAGAGACATAAAAGAAATGAAGAGGCTAGAAGGCCCCCATGAAGATGATGATACTGTAAATGTAGACCACACCCCAAAAAGAGCTCGTAGATGAATGAACTTGCTCTTAGTGACAGGTCTAGTGAAGATGTCTGCAACATGCTCCAAAGACTAGCAAAATATCACGTCAATGACCTGACTATGAATAAGCTCCTAAATGAAATGCATGTGAACCTCTATGTGCTTGGTCTACTGGTGCTAAATTGAATTCCTACAAATTTGAATGGTACTCTAGTTGTCACAATAAATGATGGTGGGCTGCTTGATAGAAATACTGAACTCAAAAAGTATCCCTTGAAGCCAAATAGCCTCAGTAGCTGCATTAATAGCTCCCCTGTACTCTGCCTCTATGGATGATATAGCAATAACATTTTACTTCTTGCTAGACCAACTGATAGGACTTAAACCTAGAGAGAAACTATAACCAGAAGTGGACTTGTGAGTTTATGAATCACCAACCCAGTCTAAATATGTATATCCAACCAAGTCAACCTCTATGCCAAATCTATAATGAATCCTGTATCTATGTGAACCCTGTATGTAATGCAAGATCCTCTTAGCTACTTTCTAATGTAGATCATGAGGTTCCTGCATGAATTTGGAGACAAGTCCCATTGTATATGATATGTCAGGCCTGGTGTGAGTTAAGTAGATGAGACTACCAAGAAGTTGTCAATATCAAGTGGCATCAACCAATGGTGAAGAATAGTCAGCCTCAAGCTTGACTCTTGATAGAAAGGATTTAGAGATAGCTTACAATCAACCATGTGAAACCGAGCCAATAAATCAAGAGCATACTTAGGCTATGCAAGAGAAATACATGAATTTGATTGTGAGATCTCGATGCCAAGGAAGTAGTGCAACAAACCCAAGTCTGTCATGTCAAATCTATCTTGGAGAGATGCCTTCACCACTGCAATAGTCGATGAAGAACTCCCGGTGATCAAAAGGTCATCAACATATAGAACCAAAATCAAGAGTGAATCATCCTGCTGTAAGAAGTAGACATTGGGATTAGAATGGCACCTAGTGAAATCCACTATGAGAAGGAAGGAATCCATCTTGGCATACCAAACCCGAGGGGCCTATTTGAGGCCATAGATAGATTTCCTAAGTCTACATACTAAGGAAGAATTCTGAACAAATCTTGGCGGCTGCTCCATGTAGATCTCCTCCTTTAGGTCTCTATGAAGAAAGACACTCTTCACATCCATCTGATGTACATCCCAAGTATGTGCTACGGTAATAGCCAAGGTGAGTCAGATAGAAGTCATCTTTGAAATAGGTGCAAAGGTCTTTGAGTAGTTAATGCCTACCACCTGTGAAAACCCTTGGCAACCAATCGTGCCTTGTACTTATCAACTGACCCATCTGCTACAAACTTGGTCTGATATATCCACCTACATTGAACCATCTTTCTTCCCTTAGGAAGTGAAGTCAAATCCCAGGTGTGATTTTTGATTAAGGAAGAATATTCTTCCTCCATAGCATTATCCCACTCAGGTACCCCCGATGCCTCTCAAAAAGTTTGTGGATCCAAAAATGAAGCAAAGAAGGCATGTGGATCTCTTTGAAAATCCCCCTAGTACATCTATCATCTGTGAGATCTCCTACCCAAGTGCCAACACTCTCAAGTGTCTGTCTGGCCCAAAGTGGCCCAAAAGTGGGTGAGTCAGGTGTTAACTCCTCATCCTCTGATTGACTAGAGGTGGATGACTCTGCATCACTATCCTCACTATCTGAACATGAAGAGGAAGATGTCTCTAGCTCAAGAACCTGTTGTGGCTGATCTGAATATGATGAGGAATCATCATGAAGAAGTAGATCCGATGAGGGAGAAGAAGTGTCAAGTGTTGAGTCTCTAGGACTCTCCTGAAAATAGACAATTCTCTCGATGAACAACTCATGAGTGACTGGATCCAAAAGGCAATATCCCTTAATATCATCCAGATATCCTACAAAGATGCAAGGCTTGGACTGACATTCCATAGATTTGCATTTATTTTTTGAAATGTGGGCCATGGCTAGGGATCTAAAAACCCTAAGGTGCTCAACATCAGGTTTCCTTTTATGCCAAGCTTTAAAGGGTGTTATCCCTTTCAAAGCTTTGTGAGGAACAGTATTTTGAATGTAGCAGGCACAATTTATGGCTTCAGCCCAGTACTATGGTGATAAGGATTTGGAGTGAATCATATAGCTACCCATCTCTTTTAAGAACCTATTTTTACATTTTGCAACCCCATTTTGTGAAGGACTATAAGCAACTATGTGCTACAAATCAATCCCCTCTATGGTGCAAAACTGCTCAAACCTGATGCTAACATACTCCCCTCCATTATCAGTTTGAAGAATCTTGATGGACTTCTCACTCTGTTTCTCAACAAGAGCCTTGAAGTCTAGAAAATTTTCAAACACTTCAAACTTTTGTTTGAGAAAATATATCCAAGTGTACCTAGAGAAATCATCAATGAAAGTGAGGATGTACTTGGCCCTTGTGAAAGATGGTTTGGGAAAGGGTCCTGATACATCATTGTGGACTAACTCCAAAATTTGTGAAGCCCTCCAAGCTTTGCCTTTGTCAAATTTTTCGTCAGGATGCTTCCCAAGGGAGCACCCCTCGCAAAGTCCTTTTGAGAATTGGACACGAGGCAAGCCAATGACCATGTCATGTTTACAAAGTTGCTCAAGGTAGTGGTAATTAAGGTGGCCAAACCGCTCATGCCATAATTTACTAACTCCATATAAATGAGTTAGAAATGTTGTTGGAGAAGAATCAGGTGCAAAATGTGAGGTGTATAACCTAGCTTGGTGATTTTCCCTACCCACTGCCACTGTAGTATCACTATGCAACTCCCTGATAGCCACTGAATCTAGTGAAAACTAAACTCTCATGCCTTGACCAATGTGAGTGATTTGGTACAGTGATAGGAGATTGGTTGAAAGAGAAGGAACACTTAGAAGATTATTGAATGTAACTCCTTTCATTTCAACTGACCCTCTCCCTGCAATAGAAACTAAAGTGTCATCACCCAAACTAATTGAAGTCATGATAGAAGGTTCTAAAGATGAAAAATCAACTATTGAAGAGCCCATATGGTGAGAAGCACTCGAGTCGATGACCCATGAAGATGTAGAAGCTATTGTAGCTACAAAGGCCTTGCCCTTTTCTTTCTCCTTACCCTTGTCTTTTGCCTTGGTAGAATCTTGGGTAGATGAATTCTGCTTGATGGACTCAAGAACACCTATGTTGTTCTTCTCTAGAAGATGAGTTAGGTGATCTATTTGTTTTTTCATGCATTTATGTTCATCATGACCTATCTTTTTGAAATAGGCACACTTAACCTTACCCTTCTTAGGTTTAGCATTGGAGGATGAAGACTCAGTGTTGTTTTTGGCAGGATTGGTGTTTTCTTTCTTCTTCTCCTGGTCTTTGTTCTTTTTCTTCTTCTCCTTTGTTGAAGTCTTGTCCTTACCATTTCCAGCTATCAAAGCTTGGGGTTGAGTAGACTTCATTGTGCCCATTTGAATTAGCTTATCTTTCTCCCTAGTCAAGTTGGCAATGAATGAATCCAAAGAAGGCATTTTCCATGTAGTGCCAAGGGCACTTTTTGTGGCATGGAAAGTGGAGACAAAGACTGAATAGCTTAGACCTAACTTTGTGAGAATAGAAAGTATGAGTTGATCATCTTTCTTCTCTATCCCACATTCTTTCAATTGTAATCTAAGGGCCTTAAACTTAGTGAAGAAGTCCTGTAGGGTGTCAAAGTTGCTACGACTTAGACTTATGAGTTTATTTTCGAGCTCATGACCTCTCATCTCATCAAGCTTCTGAAATAAGTTTTCTAAGGTGTCCCATATGTCATTGGGAGTCTTGGAGGATTCTAAATGGAAGAGAAGTTCTAGAGACACAGACAAACTCAGTAATCCATAGGCTTCATCACTACGGTTGTACCACTCGACCTTTTCAGCATCAGTGTTGGATTATACTTTAGTACCCATGGTGATCCTATACAACCATTTACTTATAAGAATGATTGACATTTTAACCTTCCATTCATGATAGTTGAAGGGTGTTAGGGGTTTAAGTTGAAAATAATCTATTTTAAGCTGAATTTATGTGAAGTTGTGTTGATTGCAAGTTGTGAAAAGCAATCACACCCCACAAAATATTGAGCCCCCCATAAAAATTCAAGTGCATGCTCAAAATACGTCGGGCTCAGCTGAGAATGCATCTTAGAGAAATTAGTGCAAGACTAATGCAAACAGGACGTCGGACTCAGTCGAAAATGCATCTCGAGAGACCCAAATTTTAAGCACTTTATGAACTAGTGCATTTTTGACAAATAACAAGCCTACACTATGGAGAATTGAATTACAAACACTTTTGAAAAAAATGGCACCCAAATCTGAGCTACCATTTGTAAGATATTAAAGGTTCAATTTTCTCGTAAACTAGTATTTTTGCAAAAAAAAGCACTAAAAACATTAAAAAAATCCCTGTTATGAGAGAGAAAGTGGCCTTCCAACCACTCATTGGATTTGGAATGGAATGAGGAATCTAAAAGAGGTTTGTGTGAGGGGGAATTGGCCTCCCTCCAATCCGGGCCTCACCCTTCGTCTTCGACGGACGAAGATACAAGTTTTAAATGAAAACCCCCAAATTATCAAACTGTCTAAAAAATTAAATATTCAGTCAAATTGACTGATTTTTGTTTTACAATTCAATTTTTAACTGAAAAAAATGAAGCAAAGATAGAATGAATGGATGCCAAGTGTCCAAGGGGCACCACATGGGACGCCAAGCAAAGAAGGGGCACCAAAAAAGCACAGTTCAAAATTTTACTTGCAGAAAAGACAAAATGGAAATATGCAGACCTGGTGGAAACCATACAGTTGATGGTGCCTTGCTGGAGAAAGGACTGCTGCTGCTACTTGGCATGCTGGAAGAACTACTGCTACTGACCAAAAGCTAGGCGCAGACCAGAAGCTAGGTGCAAACCAAAAGAAAGGCGTAGACCAGAAGCTAGGTGCAGACTAGAAGAAGGTTGGCACAGAGTTGCAGAAGCTTGGTGTGGACTGAATGAGTGCAGACTGCTACTGAGTGCTGCTCCTCCCTCTGCTTCTCCACACAACATTGGCACCCAAGAACAGAAACAAAACCAACACCTAAAGTGAAGACAACCAAGACACCCAAAGGCCAAGGATCCCAAGATGCAAGAAATGATATTGAAAGATTTTATTATTATTTTAGATCAGATCTAGAAATAAAAAAATAAAGAGAACTCCACTCCTCTTGATTTCAAAATAAACTAAAAGCATAACCAAACACATTATAACCGGGTTTGCTCTGATACCATATCGGAGTTGTTGCTAGAATCCGGATAATGCGAGTGCAATGGAGACATGATCACACGAGATGAAGCAAGTGCACACCACATAGATGTTAAAGCAATTTGAAAATAACACAAGAAGATAAATTGCACAAGACAAAATGGAGAAAACCAAAATCTGATTAACATGAGATAGCCAAAGTGAGGAATACATATAGGAGAGTACGAAAGTAACTCCTCCACAAAAGGTGGACAAGGCACCCCAAGAATAGACTGTAACTCCTCCATGAAAGGTGGTGACAAGGTGCTAAGAATAGAGAAGTAACTCCCATCAAGGGAATTACTTATGACATTCTTATGACACCTATGACACATCTATGACACACACCTCCACATAAGCTAGCCTATCCCACAAATGTAGGAAAACTCCATGTAAGCACAAGAAATACAATTTCCCTAATTAATAAATAGGGAAAAATAAAAGCCTAAACTAATAAGTTCAAGTTTTGGTTTGGGGGAGATTAGGTGATCTCCAAAAATTTTCACTTAGGTATAGGTGCTTAAAAAATTTAAAAGTGATACCCTAATCATTGATGGTTATGGTTTTTAAGGTTGACCATCGATATTCACCTTGACTATCAATGACCAGGGTGAAACCCTAAAATCATAGAATATAAAAAGTGAAAATGAAATTTCATTTTCACTTTTGATGTTTTGACCTCCATGTTTCCATGCATTTTAGTGATTTGGTACTTTGACATTTTGATGAGAGTGTTTGACTGAGCATTTATTAAGGTGGTGATTTATGATTGGTTGAAGGTGTTTATTAAGGTGATCAGTTGGGACTAGATATGTAAGGCAAATGAGGATGAGTAGTAGGATGTGATCTTTGACCTCAACAACAATCGAGAAATGAGGTAGGAGTGTTTTAAAATTGATAGTTTAGTTGATTTTGGTTGTGTTGAAATTGAATTTGGGTAAGTTGTAGTTAATTTGATCAGGGTTTGACCTAAATTTAGGTTTTAGATGAAATTTGAAAAATTAGTGATTGAAATGTGAAACTGGGTGAGGATTCTGGTTGGTGGAAGGTTGTAGGATGCAAATAGTTAGTTGTGTTTATTGTTTTAGTTTTATTTTAAGTATGGTAGATTCAAATAGTTTTTCCATTGGCAATCACACATAGTGACTCTCAGTGGTTCAATCTAACTATTGATGGTCAACTTGACCATCAATGGTCAAACATCGAGGTAAAAGGGTTTACCCGATCATCAACAGTTTAGGTGAATCATCGGTAGTAAAGTGTTTTTATGGAGAGTTATGTTTAAATAAAAAGTTATGTTAAATTTTTTAAGTAGTGGTAGGGTAGTTTAAAATGCTAAGTATAAATTAGGGAAAAGCAATTTGTTAAGAAGGAATAATGTGTTTGAAAAGAGTTTGTAGAGTGAAGTGTTAGTTTGATAAATCATAGTAGGTGTGAAAATGTTTGTGAGTAAAGGTAGAGGTTTATGATAAAAGAGTTAGGTTTTTGTTGGATATGTGAGGGTAGATGTTTAAAATGTTAGTGGGTGAGTGTCATAGAGATAATGTTATAGAGGTAAAGGTTAGAATAGGTCGATGTAGGTGCATTTTTAGGTTGATAAAGAGGTTGATGTAGGTAGAATGAATGAGAAAGTGTGTGTGTGCTAACTTGATATTTTTTAGGCATGAGGCCAGATCTAGATGAGGGATCAGGTTCAATGGATATTTGTAGAGATCCATGGAGGGATGACTCAAGATGTTTGGATGCATATGGAGGAGGTTGGCTTAGGAGACAAAAAATTATCAGTAATTACTAAGAGATGTGGTGATGATCATGGCCCTCATCGAGAGATGGGATCCAACCATGAACACCTTCTTACTACTGACAGGAGAGATGTCCATCCTATTGGATGATGTTCACAAGATTACATGGCTACCTATTCAAGGGGAGCTTATTTATCATATTGAGATTGAGGAGAGGGATGAATAGATGGAGCTCTTATATGGTGAAGATCAGGTCCATGCTAAGTGAAATTTAGGTGGTTTTGGTTATGAGCCACTATACCAGAGGTCTCTAAATGAGATGTGATTGATAATGATGATGATGATGATGATGATGGTAGTGTCCTATTTTACATTACCTAATTTGAGCATTAGATGATTTCCCTATTTGCTATTGGAAATGTTCATACATATGTTACTAGTGAGGGTAGTGTTTAGTTGGGTACCAGGTTTGCTAGTTTAGATTTACAAGGAGCTCTGAGGGTTTCAAGCTCACATGTGATATGGCATCAGCATTGGATTCATGCTCCATTGTTGGGTATACAAGCAAATTCAAATTTTGAGACCATTGGGGTTCCTATGGGATGGTTATGCTCAGATAGACTACAGAGTGGGATTCTTGCAATGGAGGGGAGATTATGCTTTAACAGGGGATGGTGGAGGGATGAGGGATATTGATTGGTTTAGAGATACATTGGAGGGCTTGGTTCTAGGTGATATCATCTAGAGCCCATATATGGGCTGACCTAAGTGGGCTCTATATAGATATCATAATCTATCTTTATAGAGATGGAGGTGGATCTATGGAAGAAGAGAGGGTGAGACTAAGCTCATCCCATTCGATAGAGTTTGGAGGTAGTATGGCCTTATGTAAGGGATTTTAGTTCCTTTCATGAGGTACAAGAAGTAGGATACATAGTTTTTGTTACCAAGCCATAACAAATGAATGTAGTGTTAGACCATGAGGAGATGCTTATGAGAGTAGGGATTAATGATGTTGGTGTTGTTTAGGACTATGTAGGATGTTACTAGGCCATTTATGTAGCAACCAATTTTGGATGGGATGATGGGGGTTGATAGGCCATGGATGTGGATCCATCTAGGGCATAGGTGAAGGGTAGTGGTTAGGATGGATAGGTAGGGGAAACACTTATAGATACACAGGCTCAAATTATAGGTTTATAGGGATAGGTGACCACATTGTAGGGCTATATTATCACTTTATAGGGTTAGGTTACCACTGTTACGGTGGAAAAAGATTAGGTGAGGACATTCATAGGTTTGATGACCTAGGAGAGGGATACACTGAGGTAAAGGATAAGAACAATGGTAGTACTAGTAGGAGGGTCATTAGGTATGATTGCTATGACACAATATTTGGCCATGATTGAGGAGTTGAGGTACTATGATGCTATAGTGCTAGCATAGTGTCTTAAATAGCCAAGATGGGGAGAGTACAGGTCTAGTTTAGTAGGTGGACCAACTATGGTGACTCCAGGGTAGTGGGACTCTATAATGAGTGGGCATACAAGGATCTTAGGGGGACCAACACCAGATGGTAGTGTAGGTGTAGGATCAGGATGTGCTAATGATAGTGGTGCCCTAGGGGCATGATATATGATATGTTATGTAGGTGTAGATGTACATGATTTTGATACTAACCTACATGATGATGATGCAAGATGTACATGCTTTGAGAGAGATTATACATAATTACATATATTTTTTTTTAATTTGATGGACATGATGTATATGATGCTCATGATGATATATATATGATGTGTGTTCATGATTCATGATTTACATGTTTTGATTATTTCTGCTTATGAGATGTGTACTCGATAACTTTAGGCATGTGATGACTTATGGATGATGATTTTTTTGTTCGTGAATATGATGATGAATGGTTCAATTATGGTTATTGATGTGATTTATGATATGATGTTTATATGATGTTTTGATCATAGATAGATATATGATGTGGTTCATGGATATGGTTCATGATTGATGTTTGTTATTCATGATCATGGAGATGTAATGCTATTATGGTTAAGAATGTAATGAAAACACATAAATTAATCTAGATAACAAACTAAATGTAGGAAAAATAAATGAGAATCATGAGATGTATGTCTACATAAACCAATGATAAGATGGTAAAGAAAAATCAAAATGCCTTTTGATTGGTAAGGACATAACAAAACTAAATTTATATTGGCTTAAAGAACATAAGCCTTTCAAATTCTTTGCATTAGCATGCTTTGGTTGATAAAAAATGTGTCTTGATCACATTATGTCAAGTAATCTCATAATCCCTTGATATAAGGATGGTATAAAGGGTAGATAGGTGGTAGGTGAAAGGTAGATGATGATAGGTAAGATAACCTTATGTGGGTTAGTTTTCCCCTTCTATAGGTGACCTAATAACCAAATTAGATAAGTCCATGTCGTAATGCTAGGTGTAGACTGATTAATGTAGGAAGTCTAATAATGTTATATATGAAAGCTGAGTGTAGCTTTCTTGGGATAGCTTATTCTGCTTTGATATAGGGTCTTTTATTTCTTGATTTTTATTTTTGTTAGGTTTATGAATCTAATCAATGTTGGAAGCTTCAAACAATTTATTTTGACCTATTTGACTTATCCATACTTCAAAGGAGTAGTTTAAGTTTGGGTTTATATGTTTGGTAACTGTTCTTTAAGGGAAAAATCTATATTTTAAGCAGTTTTAGTTTTTTGGGCAGTTGTCCTTCAAGGGAGTAGTCTATAATGCTAGAGACATGTGACCCAAGTTATATTTTGGTATCCCAAATTATTTTGATGTAAGTTTTTATACATGGACAAGTCTAATTAGGCTTAGAGGTTTACCTTTATGAGGGAAATTTTTTTAGCAGAATAAGGTAATGATAAGTAAAAGGGGTGGTTTTGAGAGACAAAATATCATGAGATTCTATCTTGTTAGAGATGAAAAGTATCCATGAGAACAATGTTATGGGTAAAGCCATGGTACCTATATTTATGATTAGGATATGACTTTGATGGTAAATCACATAGTTCTATGTTGTAATCAGTTATCTTTAAAGGGAGAGGGATAGGTAGGTGAAGGTGAAAATATCATAAATTAAAGGATGAGCTTAAGTTAGACAAAAAGGTGAGTTCGATCCTTATTTAACAAAATAAAGGATGCAAATATGAAGCATTAAGAGGTTTAGGTTATATTTTACCTTCAATAAAGGATAAATAGTAATCTCTTGATCCATACTTATGGGTTATGATGTAGGGTCCTAGATAATTGAAAGAAAACTTGCCTCTTTTGCTTTTCTCCATATTGGTTACATGTTGGTTTTCCTTTAGGATAATGCCTTTGATATTGAATTCTCATTAGTTTAGGTGTTTTTTATAATCACACTTAATTCACTCTTCATATACATGAATATGGTTAAGAACTATGAGGCAATACTCATCAAGTAACTCAAGTTATGCTAGACATTCTTGATGATAGTCACTTTTAGAAATGATCTCTTATAGAGATATGTAAAGAGAGGGAATCTATACTTCTAGAGGCAAGACCACATCTACTCTGAAGACTAAAGAGAAAGGGGTAGCACTTGTAGAGGTTAAAATGCTATTATGATAGGCCTATCAATCAAAGGGGGTGTACAAGTGCCAATCTTGACCTAAAACACTAACTACTTTGGTTAACATTTTATTAGAGGATTTTGCCTGTCCATTTACTTGTGCATGGTAAGGTGAGTAAAAGATTAAATTGTTGAAAAATGTGTTTTAGAGACCTTGGACTTGCTTGTTCTTTAAAGATTTACCATTATTAGTGATGATCTTATGGGTAACACTACAATGACAGATGATGTGATGGTTGATGAAGTTGAAAATATTTTTAATTTTGGTTGAGATGAGAGGAATAGCTTCCACCCATTTGATGAAATACTCGATGGCAGTAATGATGGATTGATGTCATTTTGAATAATGAGGGTTGATTTACCTAATGATATCAAGTCCCCATTGTGAGAAGGTCCAATAGTCTTTGGATACTTGTAGGCCATGGGTAGGTGCGTGATGTAAATTAGCATGTTTTTGGTATTTAACACACTTCTTTACATAATCACATTAGTCTTAGTTGAGGGTGGGCCAATAGTAGCCAAGGCAAAGGATATGTTTAGTGATAGCTAGGACACTAAAGTTTCCCCTAAAAAATATGTCATGCATTTCCTTGATAGATGGGAAGCTTCATGACTCTATAGACAATGAAGGAGGTTGTCTAAGCCAAAATTGTATGGTATAACAAGAGGTAATCTGAACAAAGGCTCTTTAGGCATTCTAAGAGAGATTGGGAGGAATGATGCCAAGGTTGAGGTATTTGAAGGTTTGTTTATACTATATGTCTAATAGAGATTTTTCTACCTTATAAATAGTAAGAAGGGAAGAATAGATGTAAGAAGGTGTGATAAAATGGTGGATGGTGACAAAGAGTTTAAAATCGATAGGTTGAAATGAGATTTGGGAAGAAAGAGAAGCCATTGTATCCATGAACTTATTGGTAGATAATGGAATAGTCTAGATAAGGTAATGATCAAATAATACTAAGAGTATGTCTACAAGTTGTTTGTATATTTAAAAGACATCATTCTTAAATTTGTAGGATCTGTTGACTTGGTTGACCACAAGTTAGGAATCACCAAAGACACTAATGGTTTTAGTTCCCAAGGCTAAAGTAGTTTGGAGACCTATGACGAGCGCTTCATACTAAACCACATTGTTAGTACACTCAAAATCAAGTTTAAAGGAGAGGGGAAGAGTTTAAATTTCAAGGGAAATGAGGATCATTCTAGCACCCCCACCATGTTGGAATTTGGAGCCATCAAATAACATGGTCATTTGGTAGGTGAGGTCCTCTTGAGAGAGGGTCATAATGGACTTGTTATGAAATTCAAGAGCAAGTGGTTAGTTGTCTAGTAGAGGAGATTTGGCCAATTGATCAACAATGACTTGCCCTTTAATTGACTTCTACTGAAGGAACTCAAGGTCAAACTCAAATAGGAGCATGAACCACTTAGCCATATGCTATTTTTGGTATGGTTTATAATGGATGTACTTCGATGGGTCATTGTTATTAATGGCATAGGTTTTGTGATTAAGAAGGTAACAGCAAAGTTTAGGAGCCATAAAGAATAAGGTGAGGCAAAGTTTCTTGGGATGGGTGTATTGAGTCTCATACTCTATAAGTTTTCAACTTATTCATTAGATAGCTTTGTCTTTGTTTTTTTCATCATGGTGAACAAGCATTTCCCCTAAAGAATGGTCAGTGGTAGATATATAAAGGTCGAAGGGTTGGTCTTATTTAGGTCAGGTAAGAACATGTGGAGAAAGAAGGTATTATTTTAGTGAATCAAATGCTTGTTGACAATCATTTTTCCACTTAAAAAATGTCTATTTATTAAGGATATGTTAAAAAGGTTGGCATATATTAGATAAATGAGATATGAAGTGATAGATGGATTGGAGCTTCCCCTATAAGTTGCAGAGTTGCTTGAGGTGGGTTAGAAGAGACATCTCTAAAATTTATCTAACTTTGGTAGGGTCTACTTCAATTCTTCAAAGAGAGATGATAAATACAAGAAGCTTTCTAGAAATAACCCCATAAATACATTTCTTGGGGTTGAGTTTGGGGTGGAGAATGAATATGTGATCCTTGCGATGTTTATATTTGCCAAGGAGATCATCCACATAGTCCTCTATGATTTTATGGATTATATCATGGAAGATGTAGGTCATGGCATGCTGGTGAGTGGCTCTAGTGTTCTTCAAACCAAATAGCATGAATCTATAGTAAAAGGTTCCCCATGGGGTGATGAAATAATTTTTATGTTGATCTTTGGGGGCAATCAATATTTGATTATATCCCAAGAAACTATCCATGAGAGATAACATCTCATGGCCATCTGTAAGATCAAAAAGTGGGTCAATACTAGGCAAAGGTAAATCATCCTTTGGGAAAATGAGGTTAAGGTCACAAAAGTTGATACAGATTTGAAGTCTTCTTGTGGGATTGGTAATGAGAACAATGTTATAAAACCATTGAGGATAATCAATGGGTTGGATGAAATTGACAAATAAGAGGCATTGAAATTCTTCTTTGACTAGAAGGGTAATGCAAGGGTGTATCCTATGAAGATTTTTATAAATAGGCTTAGCATCAAGATGGGTAATAATGTTATGAAGGGATATGAATGGGTCAATTCTGGGCATATCCTAATAGGGCCAAGCAAATGATATTTTATGGTCATGAAGGAAAGAAGGTTAATCTTGTTACTCTACCAAATCTAAGGATTGACCAATCTTGACAATGCAAGGGTTATCTTGAGTACCCAAGTTGACATCGATAACGGATTTTTTCAACATGGTTTGGTTCTCAAGAGGAAGGGATTTGTAGATAAAAAATTCCCCTGCATCAAGGTAGATGAGAATGGAATCATCATCCTAATTTTGGATGGTGTTGATGGTACGAGAATCATTTACTAACTTTTCAGGATGGATGATAGAAATAATTTTAGTTTGGTCATCCTTTTGATAAGTCAAGGGGCCTAAAATAACAATATTGATAAAAAAAATTTAGGTGGGAGGATATCAAAATATTTTAACTTCAAAGGAGACTAGGTTGGTAAGGATGGGGTGTTTTCCTCATCGATGGTAGTGACAGGTTTAGGTGAGGTGGGTTCTTTTAGTGGTATGAACCCAAGGCCAAATAACTCATGAGGTTTTTGGGTTTTGATGATAGGTAAATCATGAGGTCCATACTCATAATGGCCTAGGACAAATCCCTTCTAAGCACACCTATGAAGGTACAACTTGAATTTTTTTTGATTTGTCTAGATGGGAGAAGTCAAAGGTAAATGGTCGAGTGGTAGAGGTATCAATGGAAGCAAGGAGTAGATGATCAAGTCCCCCTTAAATTAGGTTGGTTTTATGGTGAGGAGGCCTAAAAGAATTTATGGTTCTGATGTTGGGGTAATAACTAAGATCATGGGTGAGGTTACCATACTCTTGAGGAGTAGGGAAAACATCCAATGCTAGAAGATGATACTCCCCCAATAAGATATGTTAGAATGTGGGTTCTAAGTGGTCTTTTATAGGGATCTAAGAAGAAGGGAGAGATGAGCTAGTTGAAGCTTCATTAATGGTAGGAGTGGAGGTGTTGTTGGTTTTGGTTGATGAGGTGGTGTTGATATTGGTTGGTGGTGAGGTAGATGAAGGAGGAAGAAGAACACCATTAGGTTGATATGTCATGTTGCATGATGCAAAAGGACTAGGGTCAGCTCTTGTGCTAACAACTTGACCTTCGTGTTCAAATTTGACACATTGATGTAAGGTAGAAGGGACACAACTCATGTCACAAATCCAAGGGCATCTAAGTAAAATTTTATATTAGAAATCACCTTCTATAATGTAATTTTTTTTTGGAATTGTATGAGGTCCCAAGAAGATGTGGAGGATGACTGTCCCCAAGGTAGTGGCCATAGTGTCATTAAAGGAGTAGAAGACCATTTCAATTTTTGATATGATGTTCTTAGGAAATTGAAGTTGGTCATAGGCATGTGAGGAGATAATTTTGATACTAGCTCCTCCATCAATCATCACCCTTTTGATGCGGTTTTGATTGATGTATGTTGTGCTGAAGAGGGGAGGATCAAGATATTCTAAATAGATAGAAGGTATTTTCAAATCCTTAAAGGTGACAAAGGTAGAAGATTGAAGGGATTTGATAAAGGATGCAAGAGGTTGAGGATCTTCTAATTTAACCTCTATCAAATACAAGGCCTCTATTAATGCTTGGTGGTAATGGGGTGAGGTGTTGATTAGTTCATAAAGGCTCATCTTCACCAGTGTCTAGTGAAGTTATTTTAGAACCACTCACTAAATGGTTTCAAAAGGGTTAGAAGGTGAGGTACCCAGAATAGATATTATGGGTTTTGGAAAAGGTGAAGGTAAAGGTGGGGGTGTTCAGTTTTAGTTAGAACATTGAGGGATAGAAGGGTAGGTCCATGATATAGATAATTTTGATTTTCCCTTATCCTTTTGTTGGGATCTAGATCGGTTAACCATATGGATAGTGTGGATTAAGGGAGGTGTTGGGATAGATGTTTAATTTGGTTCCTCCTCACTTTAAAATGAGAGTGGAAGAGCAAGAAATTATTGGATAGGTTGAGTTGGTGGTAGGATTGGCAGTGGGTTCAAGGGAGGTTCATCTGATAATAGATCATCCTTATCCCATAAGCTATGGACAAGTGTTTAGAGAGATTTATAGTTCTTTGTATCATGTCTATGAGTCCAATGGTATGAGAAAATCAAATTTTCATTGAACCATGATGGTTTAGGATTTGATGGGTCAAAAGGTTTGATGGGTGGTAGGGCTAAGGAAGAGGTTTGCATCAACCTTTGTAGAATGGTCTAATAAGATTCAATCAAAGGTTTTTTGGGTGTTGGGTTTTTGGCTTTAAGAGTGGGAGCCTTCCTAGGAGTAGGCTTCACCATAGAATTTGTAGGTTGTGGAATGATTTTGGTGGGTGGTTTTGGTTGGGATTTTTTGGTCATGGTTGGTTTGGAGGTGGAGGGTGAAGATTTGGTGATAAGTGGGAAGGTATAAGTGGATAGGTTAGTTAAGAATGATGGAGAGTTTGATGATTTGGTATTAGGTGTGGGTAGAGTAAAAGGAGGAGGTTTACTAGACAAGGAATAGGTAATGGGGATAGTAGAGGGATGGGGTCCTAAGATAGAAGGTAAGAGGGAAAGAGGTGGTATAAGTATAATTTGAGGTGGGAGTTTGGTTGGCTTTACCTTCTTAGTTGGTTTTATTGGGGTTTTCTTTGGTGGACTAAAATGGGTGAAGTCTAACTTCAAATATGGGTGAGCAAGGCTAAGCATAGGAAGTATTCCTATATTCTTGATGGATTTCGTTAGAGAGGCATAAGGTGATTTTAAAATTTTAGATAGAGGTGGGTTGGATGGTTCTCATATGGTTTTGGAGGGAAAAGTGTTTGGTGGAGGTATTGAGATGATGATAGGTTTGATGGTGGATGCAAGTGAGGTTAAAGGTTCAAGTTTGTTTTGGTAAGGGAGCCCAAGATGATGCCAAGAAGTGGCTCTATCTAGGTTGGGTTGAGAAGTAAACTCTAGATTTTGGACTAATCTAGAAAAAGGCTTGTAAATGGGTTTGATCTATAGGTCATTGGTTTCAAAAGTTAAGCCCATGGGTGGAGGTGAGGGGTTAGTTTATTCATCTATGTTCTTGATGGAGGGTGCCAAGGTTTGGGAGGATGCTTCCTCTATATAAGTTGTAGGTAAGGTGATCTCCTCTTTTGAGATGGTTCCTAAAGAGAGAATGGGTAGTTATAGGATAGGTGAGGAAGGTTTTATGGCCTCAAGTGAAGGGATGGATATGATGGTTTCCTTTTGTTGGGTGTTCAAAGGAATGGAGGGTAATTCAACCACTTAAATAGGTGGAGTGGGAGATGTAGTGGTTGAAGCAACAGTTTCCTCCTTTGGTATTTTTATCAAAGGAGATGTTGATAAGTCCATGGTCTCATTGAGTGATGAAAAAGGGGTGGTTGCTTCCTTTATTTGGATGTCCAAAGGAATAGAGGGTGAGTCCACCATTTTAATGATTGGAATGGAGGAAGAGGTGGTTGAGGTAATGGTATCCTTTATGATGGGTTCATTAATAATGACATTAATCATATGGACTTCATGAGAATGAGATGATTCTGGTTTATTATCATCATAGTTGGTGGAAGGGGCATGGTTGGGAAAAGGTTTATGAAAGATGTCAAGAGACTAATTTGGAGGTGAATTCGGATTATCAAACACAAGTTCTCCCTTATAAATCATGTTTTGGACAATAGTTTTAAAGGTATTTCACCTACTAACATCATGTCCAATGATGCAATGGAAAGCATAATGATCGTTCTCATTATACCAACCAAGTGTAGGGAGAGAAGCGTCAAATTATTGGGGAGATTTTATGGGAGGAAGTTGTATGATGTTTGATTTGAGTAATTTATCCAAAACTGAAGCGTAAGACTCTGCTATCAGAGTATACTATTTTGGGGTAACTTGGTTTTAGTTTTAGTTTTATTGGTTAGAATAATTAGAATAATTAGTTGTGTTATTTGGTGGTTGAGTGGTTTTAAGGAAAACTGAGTTAGTAGATGCCTTTGGTTTGGTATTGGGATGGTTGGATTGATTTGTGGTTTTGGTGGAGGAAAGATCATTAGATTTAAATCTAGAATTTTTGTTCTACAATTTCAATTTTCCCTTATTAATGGCTCAGATTTCCAATGTCTATGCCATGGTAAAAGTTTCATCAAAATTCCTAAAATTTTGAACTTTAAGACTGGGGAAATATGTTTTGAAAAACCGCAAGAGAAGATTTCAATCAACTTGGGTTGGGGTAAGGAGAAAGAAAGTTAGTTGATGAGACCTCTCCATTTAGCTACAAAATCCACAATTGACTCATCATCAAATTGCCTAATGGAATAAAGGTTGGTAATAGAGACCTTTTTAGATATGTTGAATGAGAAATGATCTTAAATACTTGGGAAAGTTGAGAAAAGGAAAATATGGATTGCTTGGTGAGAGCACTATATAAATTTAGGGCTTGTCTAGATAAATACATGGGGAAGGTATGAAGGAGAAGAACATCATCATATACAATCAAATAACAAGAATGGAGAAATGCTCTCAAGTGTTGTTGGGGGTACTTCTTGCTTTTGAATTTGGAAAACTTAGGTAGTTCCCATTGAGGAGGATAGGATAAGATAGGAATAAATGGATGGTTAGGTTCATTATAGATTTTATCATAATATAAAAGGTTGTGAGCCCTAGAAATAGATGATTCAAGATTGGACATTTTATCCATTAACATTTTGACCAAATCCATTTGAGGTTGGGAAGTTCCATAATTAAATGGTAATTTTGGTTGAGGTTGGGTTGCAATAGTATATGGATAAGAGGTAGAGGGTTGAGACGAAGCCACATATTGGTATGTGGTGATTGTAGGTTGGGATGGTGCCACATAAGAGTTGATGGGCATAAAAAGTTGGGTATAAAGTGCTATGTATCCTTGCGGATTAGGAAAATGTTGGTAATATGTCAATGGTATTTTTTTTGGGATGGATGTGGGTTGATTTGGAGGTATGGATGGGTTGGTATATGGTTTGGGTTGAGTAGTAACTCTTGTGCTAATAGGTGGAAGGGTAGGAGGTATGGAAAGTACCAAATTTGGAAGAGGGGTATAAATTGGTGGGTTGGTATTAATAAGAGGAATGGTAGAAATAGGGGTAGAGTATACCCCCATGGTGGATGAGGTATAGGTAACAATATGTAAGGTTTCCCCTATGTTGGATGTGTTGGTCAGTGTAAGGGGTGTTTGGTTATTGATTATAATGTTGAATTGGGTTTTGGTGGTATTAGTGGATTGGATATTACTATAATAAGATGATTGGGTAATCCAAGGTTGGGTAGAGGTATCACCCACCATAAGAGGGGGAGGCATACCATAAATAAGATCTATAAGAGGAACCAAAGCAATAGGGGTATGGTGAGCTAGGGTGTTAAGGTAATGTTAGAGGGCCATGGCTTTGTTATCAAGGAAGGTAGTGAAATCCACATCACCCTCAATAACTATCCAAGGCATGGTAGGAGGAGGAAAAATATGAGGAGAGATCTCAACATTAGAAGTATACTCCATGGAAGAAAATAAAGAGGAAGATGGTGGTTCTTGGTTGGTTTGATTCCTCAATTGTTGTCTAGTAAAGACCATGAGAGGAACATAAAATAAATGAAGAAAACTTACACCACAAACAAAAAGCAAGCAAAAAGAAAATAATCTCAAGACAATCCAAACATAAAATAAAAGTGCATTTAAAACTTATAATTCTTTTTAGATCGCTTTTGGCTTATGCCTTAGAAAGTGTGAAGAATAAATTTGGCTTGTAGATTAGGTACTAAAGAGGAAATCTAAGGTTGGTTTTAGGTTGTGTTTAGGTGATCAAAAAGAAGAATCTAGATTATATATCAGTAGGTGGTTTGATATTGGGGCATGTCCCATCATTTCACACACCTCAATGATAAGGATGTATAGTGCTTAGCCAAAATATACCAAATTATAGATTTTATACTCAACTAGAGATCTAAGTTGGTTCTCCCCTTGGTAATGACCTCCAAGTAGGATTTTTGGGAAAGGTTAAGGTTTATCGCTAGGTGATGAAATCCTAGTTGGTACTTGTCTCATGTTTGTTTTGATGTGTTGATTGATTATGTGGTTTGGTAAAGCGTGTGATAACAAGAGTGAAAACTATAATTGATTACTTTTGCCTTTAAGTTAACTAGATGAACTAAAATCAAGCAAGAAAATAATGTGTGCAAGGTATTTATTTTAAGCCCAAAATAAATTTCAGATTTCACTAGATGAGCAAAGATTAAAGGAAGAAAGAATGGGCACCTAGACGATTCTAGGGTCCCACTAGGCATGCCAAAATGTCTCTCTTAATTTTTGCTCATTTCTTAATTTTAGAAGGAGATAAGAAATAAGTAATAAGGGTATGGTATAAATATTTGGTTGGTGATGCACACATAATCCAAATGAAGATGGAGAAATCCTCTTTGGCTTGGAAAGAATAACTTGTAGATAAGAAAGCACTAACAAATGGGTTGTTAGAAAGATTAGGTTATGTGGACTACCTAGCGTGAGCTAGATCTAAGAAGCATAAGCTTGCTAGGAGGCTGTCAATATACTCTTAATAATAATTAAGTTGAAAGCGATAAAAGTAAGGTACTTGCATAAAGAAAATGAAATACAATACAAGAAGAAAGTAGAATGCTTGTTAAGGAAAATGACTAAATATAGAAAAAGTAGGTCGATACTCATGCTAAAGTGGGTGAAGTTAGGTTTAAAAAATTAGAAAAGGGTCATGAATAGGTAGGAATAAAAAAAGTTAGGTTTGGTTAGGGTTAAGGGGCTGAAAATAACTTTATATTATTTTTTTCCATAGTGATCATTGATGGTTGGGTTAATTGTTGATGGTTAAACTAATTGTCAGTGGTTGGGTAACCATCAGTGGTTAGAGGTAACCATCGATGGTTGTGTTAACCATAAATGGTTTCCTATAGACTCTGAAGGTTGCTAAAAGAGAAGTTACATAATAGGAAAATGGTCTAATAAGGGTCCTTTTAGGGATATGGAAGTTGGGAAACAAGGTGCAAACATGTTTGAACAGGTCAAGGGGGTTATAAATCCAATGAAATAAAGAATAAGTAGAATATACTTGTAGCTTGCTAGATGGTTGATGGTTGATGATTGGAGAATTTTTGCTAGAGTAATAGTACTTTGGCCTCAAAAGAAAATTTGGTAGAGGTTCAGATTTCCTTTGTTGTTGTTGATTTATTCAAAGAAAACTAGATGCTGGAAAGCTTGAATACCTATATGCAAGAGTGCTTGTGATCATGGATTTCACCTCTTACTCCCCTCTTTTTATATACAAAGATAAATGAAGGATAGAAGGTTCCTTAGAGGTTGAGGCTATTGATTTTAATGCTTGGGAGCTTGTTAGAACCACATAAAGTGAATATATTAAGTTATGCTTTGTTAGCTCATACATAGGTGGTGATGTGTTAAGAAGGTGAGGACTTGACCGTTAATGGTCAAGCTAAGCATCAATGGTTAAGATGACCATCGATGGTCAATTTTTTGAAGGAGAAGGGGTCAAAGTGGGTTGAAAGACATGGATTAAGGTTCAATTTAGTAATTTAGTGAATTTAGTTAGATAAGTAGCTAACTAGACTAAGGGCCTAAAGGGTTGGTCAGTAGGTAAATAAGGGTTAGGTGGTCCCTAAGGAGTCTTGAGGCATTCTGACACATAGTATAGTTTTCTAGAGTCTAAAATTAAAATTAAGATTTGATGGATTTGAAACATTTGGAATTTTTTCAATATCCTACAAGACCATCCAAAGGTAGAGGAAGGCAATAAAATTATATTTTGACCTCTCAAAACCATTTTGAGCTCCTCAACTACATGACTACATTTCAAGGTAGAATTTCATTCACTTGTTGAGACCATGACCCTATGCATGGAATAAAATGGTATTCAAGGATGATAAAGGGGTCCCTAAACTTCAACCTTGTGGTATCAATTATTGAAGTAGACCCATTACCTACTTGAATAAAGGATATGACTATTAACCTCTCTCTAATGGCCTTCTTGCAACCTAAGAGACACCATCTTTCACTTTTAACTCTCATGAGGTTTCTCATGAAACTGAGAGGTGTCTATAGGTGGTATAGGGTTCCCTTAACTATATTCCTTTTTAATTAAGAGAGATGAAGAGAATATGTTCTTTATGAATAATGTTAAGAATGAAATGTGCCTAAAACACTCCTAAATCCCTAGCAATGACTATTTGAGATAAATGATCTTCTAAAACACATGAAATGAACTAGGTTTCCCCAAAAACCTCATATATATTATTGAGGACTCAAAGTAGATTCTCTAGGTGTACCTTGTCTATACTTGTAATTGTATGGATTGTAATATGTTGGGTGAATATTTTGTCACCAACTAAGGGCAAAATAGGTGTTTCAACCACAACATAGGGAGATTTATCAGCCAAATGTGCAGGTCAACCACATCAAAAGGGGAAAAATATCTCCTCTCATCAAGGTGAGGTTTCCTATAACTATAAGGTATTATATACTATAAATATAAGCTGAAAATAACACTCAGGGTAGGATAACACCATCCATCTCTCTTTTTTCAGAGATGATGTTCATATTCAGAGGAGAAATCATGGGTAATTACTGAAGGTACTTATCTTCTTTTAGAAGTAATATTCATTCAACAACCAAATTCCTTCTTGTTAGTAATTATAACCACGAGAAACCCATGAAAGCACAAAGTATTTTGTTGCTTCCCTCATTGAAATAGGGCATAGTAACACAACATAATGAAGTGTAACACAAAGTCTCCACATCAACTACCAAAGAGTGAAATATATGAGAGACAATGGGGGCACAAAGTCATCCCAAGATCCTTTACATTGATACAGAAAAAAACACACTAAAGACCACTATGGCAGCACAAAGTCTCTCCACAGTCGACTTTAGAACACCTTCCTGATTAATTCCACTAGTTCTGCTTGTTAAATTAAATGGACAAGAATTCTTCTAGGAAATAGACACAGAGAAAAATTTGCTAAATAACACAAGCTATTATAGCACAAAGTCTGAAAGGTCACTTGTTTTCTCATTCAAATAAATCAATATGATTAACAATCTGAGCTCAAAGTCTCAAGAAATGCATTTCAATTTGGGTAGAGTTTTGCTTCTATAACAGAGAGATATCCTTTGCATAAAATAAGAGATTACAATATATAGTGCTTTGAAAAAGACTTGGGTGCTTTGTTTCATGGGATGGCCCATGCTGCATTCAATGCCTTGAATGCATTTTTAGTTTTGTGAAGGGGCCATGATGGAATAGGGCATCAGCCTTAACTTTGGCATGTTAATTCTTCTTAAATGTATCCTCCAAAGTATGGGCCACATGGTCCTCTTCTTGATATTTGCACAACTATCCACTTCACCTTTACTTGATCTAGAAAAATAGGCCATGCTATTGAGTGCTCACACTCTCTGATGTCCACCTGGTGGACTATTTCACCTACTATAAATAACTCATGTGTAGATATTTCTGGTCTTTCTACATCATTCCCTCTTTCCTTATTGTATTTTGTCTCTTCCTCATGATCTGAGCTCTTAAGATATCTTCTCATTTTCAACTGGCTCTTTTGGCTCCTTCTTTGGCTAGTCGTTGAGTTTGTTTTTAGGTCCATGCCATATTTGAAAAACATCAGATATTTTATTACCCTAAATTTGATGTATGCGGGGATGTCACTAGTCGCTGGTCACTTGAACCACTTTGAACCTTGAACCTTTGAACCTTTGGAGTGCATCAATTCAATGGTTCAATAGTTTAGGTGGTTCAATCGACTCTTTGGTTCAATGTTTTGTAAAGATCTTCATTCATTCTCTTTTTCTTCTTTCGTTGAACCATTTTTTTGAACCCTTTCTAGAAACTTTCGCTTCCTTCATTCACTTGAAGCTTTCATTCATACTTTGAACCTTTGAACCTTCAACCATTTTGATTCAAATTTTAACGGTTCATTTTCTTTCTTTGAATCCTTTGAAGTTTTGAACTCTCTAGATTCTTTCCTTTTTTGTCAAACTCGTTGAACCTTTGAACTCATTGAACTCTTCAAAGTTTAAGGTTTAATGGTTCAATCTTAATTCTTCAAATCCTTTTATTTTCTAAGTTCATCAGATTTATTGAACTCGTTGAACCTTTAAACTTTGAACTCTTTTGGTTCAAGGTTCAATGGTTCAATAGTTCAATCTTCACTCTTTGAAGTCTTCTTTTCTTTTAAGTCCACCGAAGCCTTTGAACTTTTGAACTTGCCGAAGTCTTCGAACTCGTTGAAGCGCTTAACTCTTTTTGAACCTTTGAACTCATTGAACCTTTGAACTTTGAGGAGGTGGGGTTCAATGGTTAAATGGTTAAAAGTGGTTCATTCCAATTGTTTGAAGCCCACTGATAAGTCTTTTGATTGAACTTCAGCATTGAACCAACCTTGAAATGCCTAAGTGTTTGGAACTTGTTTCTTTGTGAAAGCCCACTGGTTGAAC
The DNA here is from genome assembly GCA_037957365.1 of Torreya grandis. Lineage (NCBI taxonomy): Eukaryota > Viridiplantae > Streptophyta > Pinopsida > Cupressales > Taxaceae > Torreya > Torreya grandis. Next base: position 762,915 of record JARHVA010001610.1, read on the forward strand.
CTGTGGAACCTATTGAACCTGTGAGTCCCTTAACTGAGAATGCTTAAATAATTGAAGAACTTGGCTACTCAAAAAAAATTTTGAAAAAGGAAGAGATCATTTTGGCCTTTAGGACCAAAATAGATGATATGTTTTCCCCAAAAACAAGTGACGGATTTTAGGAACAACATAATAAATGTACTATTTTGTAATATTTGTAGTGTTTTATATAGGTTTTAGATAGTTGGAAAATTTAAAACTATTTTTAGAGGTGACATGATATGTATTTAATATATTAAAGCTGAAAATATTCATAGGACATCCTAGAAGTGATCGAACAAACTCCATTTTTCAAGGTAGTATGAAACATGCCTAAAATGAGACTAGGTCTCAAGGCCATTTCATGGTTCTCACACTTCCACAGGGTTTCAGGGCCTCAAATATGGCATGGAGTTTGGAGATATCCTATGTAAAGTGAATCACACTCCTTTTTTTATTTCACATGTGTGGGAGAGATATGGAATAGAAAATCAAGCTTCTAGGCAAGGAGGCCTAATTGAGGCCTAATTGACAAGAGAGAAAGGCATAAAAATGACAATTACACTAGATTATAGACCTAAAACTTTTCATGGAGTTTAAAATCCATAATGGTTCCTCAAATATTCCCTTATTTTGTTATTACCATTTGTAAATTATGATACACAAGGAAGTTTATAGGTTTTTAGGGCTACAATGAACATAGGCCTAATTAGAGCTTGAGGGAATAAAAGGAGTTGTGGGAATTGTTATAGGATATAAAATGGATTGATTCATGCATAATAATTTATTTTAATACCTTTAATGGATATATATTTCCTTGGATAATATGAACTCAAATTTTGAGCCACTTGGACAAAGTTAGGCATGGTAAATGAGGAGTTTCAAGAGACCTAGGCATATGAATCATAGTTTCTACTAAAATGTTAGACTAGAGGAGTTTATAAATGCAAGTAAGGGGTAAAATGAGAAGTTATGAAGGAATTAAAGGAACATTTATTATTTATAATCCTATTTTTCACTTTTATTATGTAAGGAAGGGCATTTTTCAAGAAGATGATCTAGGTGTCAAGCTGAGTTCTAAATCCTATGCCACTTGGAGGATGGAGAATTTTCATAAGAGACACACATGGATTTGGAAGTTTATTTTTACTATTTAATAACTCCTAATTTTTAGTAACTATTTAATAATCTCCTTTTATGCCCCCTCTCTCTTACCCATTCTCTATATAAGTTGTCACTTTTGGCCTTGTAAGATATCCACATCTGATATGACAAAGCCTCACTAGTTTGAGTATTGATTTTTCCTTTGAATAAAATATTTCAAGATGTTTTTAATTTACAAACTTCTTTTTTAAGTTTGTGAAGTATTTCATTGTTGAATAGTAAGTGATAGTTATCTATCCTTGTGTTCATCTCACTCTTTCATACTTTGTGTAAGTAATTTGCATTCTAGCAGGTCACATGATGTGTAGTTAGTTTTTTTGTGTATATTTAAGTGTAAGGGAGATTATTAGTGTCTATGATTATACCTAAAATTCATCTACCTTGATAAATACATTTCATATTACCTTGATGTTGAAACACTTTTGTTAGAACCTTGGGTGTTGAGATCAGTTTTATAAATTTCCCTTTCATACTGCAAGTTTAGGTAGTCTTGTGGAGTTAATATTGGTGTATCACGTACGTTATATTATTTTTAATATATTTCTATCCATTTTACTTCAAATCAAATATATTAATGGTTAGTTTTAGGTTTGGTTCAAGGGAGCTAGCCCTTCAATATAGAGACTCATATCTTCCATAGGTTACCCACAACTTGAGAGATGTTTTCATGTTACATAAAATTGAAGGAGGTTAGATTAATCCTCCTCAGGGTGAAAATTTTATTGATAACACTAATTTCATATTAATATAATTTCATTGACACTATTACATAGGTTTGATGTAAGTGTCCTATACATAATACCTAATAAAAAAGGATGCAACCAACTGGATGCTTTTAGATTTTAAATCAACTTCACTTTGGTGCATTCAAATCTAGGTCATGGACTGTCACTACTCATATATTATAAAATCATAGTTATTCATATTCATAGCAACCTTTGAGAATAATGGGTTAGTGGGAACATGATTTCAAGATTTTCAAATACCTTGATATCAGTGGGTGTTGCTTGCATAGCTAATACTTTAAACAGGGCCTCAGACTTATGTAGTTCTCCCCTATGTGTTGGCTTATGTGTGAATCATACGATATGTGGAAAATAAGGACAAAATTGACCTAGCTTGTAACTTGGAAAATTAGGCTCTTGGGCTGCTCCTTCATTACTTCAAACTTATAGATGTGTTGTGCCTATGGCTGGTATAAAAATAGGATAAAATAGGGAAGGTTTGCTTAATTGTATACTCTTTGGTATGAGTAATAGGTATTTTCTAGTGTATTCTAGGTGAGGAATTAATTATGGTTGATATTTTAATTATATCAAATCCTTTTAGATAAGTAACTCACATTAAATAACTTAATCCAACTAGAAGGACACATTTACTTTGTAAATTAGATGAATTTAGGGCACTAGATACTTACATCAAGTCATGACACTATCATTAATGTTAGTGTTTGTCACATACATTAGTGTTCATGGATTAGGAAATAAGTTATAGGATTAGAAATTTTAGAGGTGAAAGATAAGTGCATTTTAAGCATTTTAGGAAAGATAGAAGGCTAAGGTCATCAACATAAGCCTAGTTGAACTAAAAAATAGGACAAGGGTCATAAGATGGAGTAGATGCAAAACTTATAAAAGTAGGATATTTATAGAGTCAAGATGAACAATGAAGGTCTGATTTTGTGAAGTTTACAAGAATGAGGTGTTATATAATCCATAAATCTCTTCTATATTTTCCCCCATTTAATCTAGTAATGAAATTGTTAGTTTAAAGTAAAATAATGTGCACTTGGGTGTGTATGCATACCTTGTCTTTCCATGTTCCCAACATGAGTTATTTGATAGTGATTGACCTATAACTAAGAGCATTTTATAGTATAAAATTAGTGCGTATAATATGGAATTGAAATTACTTGAAATATATTGAAATTGAAAGAGCAGGGTTTAGGTGTACACTCATGTGTCAATGTAAATTCCTTTCCTATTATTAAGCTGATTTGAAAAATATGTATCATTGTAAGAATTTGACACTAAGATTAGGAAAATATAGATAATTCTAAAAAATCCATATGTCCAAGGGAGAGAGAGAGAGAGAGAGAGAGAGAGAGAGAGAGAGAGAGAGAGAGAGAGAGAGAGAGAGAGAGAGAGAGAGAGAGAGAGAGAGAGAGAGAGAGAGAGAGAGAGAGAGAGAGAGAGAGAGAGAGAGAGAGAGAGAGAGAGAGAGAGATTTTGAAATGTGCATGCCCTTAACCTTGGATCAAAGGTGAGTTTCTACTTGGAAGTTGAAATTAGTTCAATCATGTAACCTAATTATACTTACAACTTGGTGAGGCTGGATGATAGAATCAAGTCTAACCTAAAAAAATAGAAATATTAAGTTATTTAATTACCTTGACCATACCAAAATGTGAACCAAATAGCATAGTATATTGGAACAATGAAGTCTATAAAAGTGTGATTGGGTATCAGTACCTAAAAATTATGTGATGGAGTAATAGTCCATAAAAGAGTTTTAAAATCACAAACTTATTTGGATTTTGTAATATTAATCATAAATTTCATATCATATGCACCTTAGATATGTCTCATACTAAAATTTTGTATAATAATGGTACTAATGTATATAATTATACTATAACTATGAATTTGAAGCATATAACTATGCAATTTGGCCAATTCAGAAACTATGTAAGTGTGGATAACATGCTTCCAATGCATTCCCCCACTATATATGGAGAATTATGAAAAATGATATAAGTACTAATGTGGATAAAATTTTCTAATATATTCCCCCACTATAATTTTAAGATGTTGAATAGTGAATGTGTCGAGAACATGCTTTCAAAGCAAGGCCCTAATGAATCTAAAAATTATTCCAAGTGTGGAGAACATGCCTCTATGCTATTTCCCCATTGCATATAATTTTTTTTTCCAAGTGTGAATAACATCACACTATGACATGACCCTACCAATACTCCCCCCATTTGAGATTAGGGAAAGATAGGAACTAGTATTTACCTCACCTTAAAAGGATAAGACAACTGTATAATTTGTGAATGGAACCATGTAGCTTATAAAATTAACACATCAAGGTATTTATAGCATTAAATCACATAAAATCAATGTGATTACATTAATACCTAAGATGCATGATAAGGATAATGACAACATCTAGATAGTAATGATATAATATCAACAAGCAAAGAAACACACATATACAAACACTCAAAAACATGTCAAAAGGAAATAGTCCAAGGAGTCTACAAAGAAGGGGCATGTTTAAATGTCACAAAATATAATGTCCATGACTTATTAAAATTTACATAAATCAATAATGACATATTCAAATGTCCATATAAAAAATAATGACGTGCAAATTTCAAATATATCATATATAGGCACTAGATTCACAAGAAAAAGAGAATATTAAAATGATAAAACATGGAATGCAATAGTAAGGTAAGGAACTAAAGGAAGAAAATAAAGTAAAGCATAAACAAAAATCATAAACATGTCATAGCATCCCATGGATCAAATGTGTTAGTAAAAAATGTCAATATATGAGGGGAAAGGTCTCTTCCTCAAGAACCTCCCAAGAAGTCTTTCAAGACTCCAAGATGGAATTAAGTTGTTAAATCATGGGGTGATCAAGGTGAGACAAGTATAGATTGGGGAGTTGAATTCAGAGAAGAATTTGAACCTATGCAAGTCTCTCCCATCCCTCCTCAATATTCCTCTTATATCTCATATCAGACTTCTTGTGTTCTTTATCTTCATGAGGCCACTAATAACCTTTAAGAGAAGCCATTCCAAGAGAATATAGATTATAAAATCAAAGGGTTATAGATAAATATAATGAAGGAGGAAGATAAACAAAATCAAGAGGTTGAAGTCAAATAAAACCTTATGCCCATTTAATCTCCATTCCTATCTTCTCAAGAACCTCTAGATTTTCCATCTTGGAGGTTTATCCAAGAAGTTTTTCAAAACAAGAAGGAGGCTCTAGTTGATAAGATTGAAAATTATTTTACATATATTGAATAGCCTTAATAAGTTGATGATAAATATGATGTGGTTTTTTAATAAAATGGGACATTCATAACACAAATGAATTTGATATCTCTCTAAGATTTCCTTCAAGATTCAACCATTCCCAACGTTTTATGTTTCAAGAGTGCAACTTCCATTCTCAATCCCATTTAAGAGCCATATACCATACCCCATACTCCCTCTCCAACTAATGAACATTCTCATCAACCTCCTACCACATCCCTTATTGAGGAGGAACCTATCCTATGGGTAGCAAATAGATAAGAGATTGCAGTTGCAAGTGTGATTCAAAAGAGAATGTGAAGAATACAATGGAAGTGTATATCATGAGGAAGTCAACATTGGTACTAAAAATTGGTGAAAATAGACATAAATAAGTCTTAAAACATGAATAAATGTGTGATCTTGATGATGTTGTAGCTTATTATGAGAAGAGTTTTAGAGTTGTTACCTTAGTTAATGAAGAAGTTGGTGAAGATGTGAAAGAAAAGGCTCTTGAGAAAGACATCATGTTAAATAACCTCATTGATTCAAATTATTAGGTTTAAGAATATTTAAAGGACATGTGAAAGACCTATTTTTATATTTTCAAAGAATATGAATGTATTTATAAGTTGGTACCTCTAGGAGAACAAGAGTAGATTCATGAGAAAGAATTACAAACTAATCAAACTGCAACAACTGAGGAAGAAGTCTCTAAGGATGTGCCTCAAGTTATATATATTCAAGAAGGATGTAAAGAGAAGTTTGAAAATATTTGGAAGTAGTACCTAGACATATGAAATTTGTTTTTGGCTCTTCAAGAGAATATAACTCCTATTGGATAAATTGAGGATGTCCTTGAGTCTGCCTTACTCTTTGAAGGACAATGTGAGATTCTCTAAGGTATCAAGTCTGATGTTTCTCCTATGAACCAAGAATTATTCATAATTAAGATTGGCACAAACATCAAGAGATATCAAAATAATGTTGTTGAAGCATAAGATGAGTTCACCTTCATAGGTGATTAGTTTACATCTATCACTTCACTTGAGAACATGCTAAGAGGAATGACAAGCAAGTAGATGATGAAGACAACAAGAACAAAGTCCAAGAGGAATTTTACATCATGTCATTCTTAATATCATAGAATAAAAGATATTAAAAGATTAAAATTTGACCTAGGAGGAAGAAGAGAAGTTCAGGTCAATAGTATATAGTTATTTTGCTTCTTTGTTTGTTGTGTTCTGTACGTGCTTGATAGTACATGTGTGTGTCTTGTTGTTTGTTTTGTGTGTGTTGTCTTTATTTTATGTTTTTAGAGGTAAAATAACTTGTATTTTCATGGTTAAGGTCTATTTATATATGAATCTGAGTGAAAATTACTCCATTTCGCAATTGAAGGATAAGGCTACTAGTCTATTTAGCATAGCAGGCATGTTACTCCCATGAATCACCAATTTATTGACTAATTTTGACCCCCAAGGTCAAAATGTCAACCCTTATAGGTAAAAATTTGAGTTTCATGTATTTTTAACCTATTTTAAAGTCTTTTAAGGTCTTATATTGTCTCTAGAAGGTCTTTATAAAACCTTATTAGAATTGATTAAGGTTATTTTGAAGAAATTAAGCTAATTGTCTTTCTTTGCTTCATACTAGCCTAGTCATGTCATGAAGTGATGAAACTTTGTAAAGTCATGTTATAGGACCTTAGCTGTTATTAAAATTAATTTCATGACTTAATCACCTTATAATAACATTTCATGATGTTTTGGAGATGTTAAGTTCCTTTTGTGGACTTTAAAGTAGTGTTTTATATAGAAAAAGATCATTTTTGCTAATTTTCATGTATGTAAAATCTCCCCAGGTGAATAATACATAAAATAAACTTTAAAAGGAATTTGGATTAGTTATATAACTTCAATTTATGTCAATATGTTATAAATTGGTCAGAATATTGAATTTCAATGCTATAGATGTGAGTTTTGACACTTGTATAGACTTCTTGAACTCACTTTCAGGTGAATTTTTTTATAGGTTTCCTTTAATATTAAATAGGTCAGAATAAGACATGGAAGCAAGTTTTAGGTCTTAAAATTTCATTAAAATATTTTTCTCTCCCATCACTCTCTTCATAAGCTCATAAAAGCAATTTTTAAGTAAATAGTATAGGTTGTACACGTAGATTTGGAGGTTAACATTTTAACCAGAGTTAGGGACCCCTATTTAATATAAATTAGTGGCATTGGTTGTTTGATTTATATATATATATTTATTAACAACCACCAAGGAGATAAGGTGGGGTTTTAAGGCTCAAATCCCCATCGACTACATTTTGTGCAATTCCCATGCAAGTGTTGTAGACACCTACAACTGGCTGTTGATAACCTTCAATCAAGATTTTGACCAATTTCTACCCAAAATGCACAATTTGGCCTAAAAACACTAAAACATGATAAATGATGTGAAACTAACATATTCAAATGCCAATTTTGGCCAGGGTATCCCTAAATGGGGTAATGTAATTTATGGGCCAACTAACTTTGATCAGTTTATTTTAAGTCAAAATGCCAAAATTGCACCCACATGCTCTGGACCACTCTTTCCTATAAAATATTATGCAAAAGACTTGTTCCTTTGTTATTTGTTTTTGGAAACATCCTAAATGGGAATACACATCCAGTGCATCTGATAGTGACTTCCAATTTGAATCTAGTCAAATTTAGGACCAATAACAAGGCATTTTGGTCAATTTGAGTGATTTGTGCATAAAGTGCTTAATCATATTTAAGAGCTAATTAACCCAAATAAAGGCCTAATTAATAATTCCATAGAAACTTGTTGAATACTTATTTTTGGAAATGAATATTGAAGATATGTATCATCAAGTGACCTTATTTCTTGGGAAGACATCCCTAGGCCATAAATGTCACAAATATCAGGATTCATGCCCTTCATGCCTCATCAATGCCTTCCATGATGCCATCCATGCCTCTTAATTGCCCCTTCTTCAAATGCCTTGATGAGGATAATTCCAAACTTAATTTAAAAAATTAAATTAATCCTCAACCACACATCTCAATCTTGAGATGGATGGTTGAGATTGATTCTAATCAAATCCAAAAATCTATAAATAGGAGGCCTCACAACATCATTTATAAGTTTAATTAGTGCAAAGTTATAATGCAAGATTGGTTCCAAAAAGCTTCAAGTAACTAGTGTTATAATGATAAATTTATTCTAAGCCAAGCCAAGCCATAAGACAAAGGTGCCAAGGAGAGATGGAGGTTGTTAGGCTTCCATTTCTAAGGACTTCATGAGCACAAGCTAAGAAAGCCACCATAACAAGCATTTTGGAGCATCCAAAGAAGGTAAAAGAGTTTTATTTTGCATTTTAGTTGTGTGTTTCATTCATGATTGTTAACTAAGCTCTCCCTAGTGTCTAGGCCTAGATATGTTATGCTATTAGTTTGTTTATTTCATTTTGTTTTCATTTTGGAACTAACACCATACTAACAATCCTCTCTTGAGTCAAATTCGTAGATCACATAATGGCATACTTGATGGGACAAGATGCATCCTACACATGAAGGAGATCCTTTTTCAACTTTAAAATATTTATTTAAGCCTTTAAAACTCTTTAAAATTGATTTTATAACTTTATTTTGCCAATTTTGGTTGCCACAATTTTTACACAGTAACCGATGTTGGTATAAATACCAGCATCAGTTACTGACTTAATCGATGCTGGTCAAATAAACTAACATCAGTCAAATCTTGATTGGCTATACATCAATGATATTAACCAATGTCGATCACTGTGTTTTTCCAAAAACATAGACTCGAGACCTACTTTTTCAAAGCTTGTTGTTTCAAACTCAAATGGCTTCAAAGATAAAGGACATGCTAACAATTTTGATGTAGGACCAAGCTATATTTTTTCTCAAAACATGTTTAAATCACTTTTACATGCTTAAAATTTGATTAGGAACTTTGTTTTGGTGGTTAAAAAATAATTTAGGGGTTTTTGGTGATTTTTTTTCAAATTTTACAACTAAGACGAAGGGGTCAAATGAACACCACCAAACATTTCATTTGGTTTTAAAATTGAACACACTTGTCAATTTTTTGCTTACAATAGTTGTTTAATTATATTTTGTTTGGAAAAAAGAGGAATGTTGCATGTATTCTCTTCCATTTATCCCCTATAAGGAACCCATGGAATCAAAAACACCATTCCTATTGCAAGTAGCCTAGTCCAAGGCTTAGAAAGAAAGTCATCTAAAGCACTCCCTAAAAACTTGTCAAAGTTTAGGTGACCTTGAAAATGACCCTAAAGTCTTTCTATTTTCATGCTTTCTTTATTTTTATGCTTCTTAGCTTGCGAAGGGGACTTCATCACCTCCCACAAATTCCTTAGGGAAGCTTTGAGATAGGGTTTCATCTCCCAGAATTGACTTCATTTGAATCTTTTAGAGTTATACATGGGACATAGTGGCACTTTGGAAATTGCACTACACTGAGCGAATACCATGATGTAGTGGTTGCAAAAATGACTAGACCATTTTATAACAAGCTGAGTGATACGAACCTAAAATAAATGATTTTATTTTACATTGTTTGGTGTGAAATTCTTTTTGCAATTGATTCCCCTAGATCATTCAGAAAATTGTTAGATTTTAGACAAATCCCCACTTTTTGCAGAAGTATTGTTGGTTCAAGGTGCACCTCAAGGTCCATGTTGTAGTAATTTCATTTGAGAGAAGGGGGTGTAAAAAACCTACTAAATAATGTGCATTTACTTTTGGATGAACACTTAAAATCCTCTCAAATGATGTATATTATTGGATTACAATAGTACCAAGCAACCTTGTCAGTTTAGGATTTAAGGGTGATTAATTCATTGGTCTCATCCTAGATTAAAGTCTTGTTTGGATTCAAAACTTGGTGTAAATAAATAATCCAAACCAAACACATGGTCCTCATTTTCATTTGAATAAAGAGGCACTATGCTGACCACATGAGATCATCAATTTTCCTTGTTCAAAGTTCATCAAAATCTTGAGAGTCATGTCATCCACTTTGGTGTAGTTATGCTTCCTAATTGAGTCTAGACCTTGACCAAAGTTGTTTAAGTCCTTCACTTGTAATCTAAATTCAGAATTACACCTTTACAATTTCATAGTGTTGATGTGTTAAGTGGGTTCACCATTTGCACTAAACTTGAGGGAAATTAGGTTTAATTTCCAATTTGGGTTGAAGGTCGTTTAAGACTCGTAATCATTGTCCTCACTTGATAGACTTAAGCCATTTTATGACAAACACTTACACTTTAAGTCTATATACCCTAACATTTTCGAGTCAAGAAAGGTAGGTTTATGCTATTTAAAATTGTGGGAAAATGTCTTTGCCTTAGAAATTTTTTGAATCAAACCTTTTTATCACACCTTTTTGGGTAGTATAACATTGTTACACTGCCCAAATCATTTCAAACATTATTTCATAGACCCTCTTGCATAGATTTCCAATTTTTTTCCTACAAAATCAAATCAATCCAAGTGTACTTTTGATCCTTTGTCTAAAACATAGTTATATTATTCACCTTTGTCTAGATTATTTATCAAAGGAACAAAGTTTTATACCATTGTTTATGATAAAATAAACTATTGCTAAAGTTCCTTTGGTTTCATACCTTATACCTAGCTGATCAAGTTCATGTCTAATAACTGAATGCCTAGTATTTGCTAGAAGTGTTTCAAATCTATTAGATTAGAACTTTCATCTATTTTCAAAGTCTAGCTTTTGATGCCATTTGGCCAAGAGCCCTAGAACATGCCTTGTTTGAGCCTATATTTTGATGCCATGTTTGGCCAAAAGACCTATCAACTTTTAAATTCTTAGATTAGACTGATTTGAAACACTTCAACCTTAGAGTTTGGCATTTTGATTTTTTGGTCCATTTACTTGCTTATCTTTATGTGAATAGTTAAATGTTAGATATTTTATGCTAGCTTGTTTCCTCAAAAATCTTTGCATAAACCTTTTGTTCCTTTTGACAAATCTAGACCAAGTTGAAGGCATCATTTGCTTTAGATTCTACCCATTTTAGAGTTTTTAGAACTCTTTAACCTTTTATCGCTAAGCATTGACTATGGATCCCAACATGTATTCCTACACTCACAGTGGACTCATATACAATCCAGGGATTAGTAATGTAGTTACATAGGAAGAAATGGTGCAAAACCCCTATGTGGATAACATTACTTATGAGATGGACTCTTATCCCTCTTATAATACTCAATTAGGGGCACAAAGCAAGGATCCATTGGCTAACTTTTTGGTTAACACACCACCTTACATAGAATATGACCAAGAACAAATCATACAATACTTAGCTACAATACCCATGATAGATGAGCTAATACTTCAATATCCATTTTCTACTAATTTGGCTTCCACATATGATCCATTTTTGTTTGAGAAACATTTGTTAGAGAAAAAAGATGAGGTTTTGGTTAGGGCCATAGAGGCAGGGGCTAAGTTTTTAGCATACTTCCCCCATGAAAATTTACCAAGTCTAGTAACAATGCCCCACAATATCATTTATGATCAATAAGTTTCTTCTATCAATCCTATGGCTCTAGTCCAAATAATGTACCAAGACCCCAATATATCCAATCGAGGTAGAAACATCATAGAAGATCACTTTAACCAAATGCAAATATCATACCAAATCTACCTGAATTTAGCACATGATTTCAATCAGATGAACATGGTAAGTAAGCCTCTCATTGACCTAGTTCCTTCAATAGGAGTGTTGATGGAATTAAATAGACAAGAAAATCTGAGTTCTAACCCATTTTTACAAACCACTTTTATAGATAACTTGATACATATGCCAATTATTGAAGAAGTGTCTTCAGCTACTACACTAAATAGTGAGACAAATATAGTGGACAATGTGTAAACAACATCCAATCTTGATCAAAGTGGTACTAACACATAAACAACTAGCCAACAACATGTGCCTATAGTTAATCCCATGAGTAGATCATCATACCAAGGAATAGGAGTTTTTGTACCCCAGCCTCAACCAACCATTTCCTTAAGTATACAACATACATGATTATCTAATCAAACAATGGCTAATGTTATGCCTCAATGATAGAATGTGATGAATCCTACTCCCCCTCAACAAGGAGCAAGTAGTATTCCATAACAACAAGCACAACATAGTATATCAATGCAACAAAGGATGAATACATTTCCACCTCAACTAGGGGCAACTAATATTCCACCTCACCAAGTAATGATGAACATACCTTTTCAGTCATAGACTAATATGCCAATCCAAAACCTAGTAATGACTAGTCAACAACATGTAAATATTGGTCAATGATGTATGTAAAATTTGAAACATGCTTTCACTCTTCATAGGGATTCATGCAACAAGGAGGTCCCCATGTTTCTCAGGTACCTACTAGACAACCATTGGTTCAAAATGTGTTACAAATTTAGAGACAGGGTCTTGGTCCACAAGTTCCTACTCAATAGAAAGGTTTGATTAGTCGACAATATGTCCTTTTTCAACCACAATAGGCACAGTATAATTATATCCCTTCATCCCTACCATAAAATCTACCAAGTCAAACCTTTATCACCAACCCAAACTAGAATATTACATAGCCAAATGTGAAATTTTAAGTACATCCTAATCCATGTATGTGTATTCTTGGTCCATTCCCCAACCAAACCAATCTACCCCAATAGGTGTCCCCATCATACCCGAGTCAAAGTGTCCCACTTGTGACCTCTCATCCATTTACCCAAACCAACATTTTCCCTCAAACCAATATCCCTTCCAGTTTCATATCCCAAGAATTGCAATAGATGAATGATCTTATTGCTTCCATTCAGGTGGGAAAGTAGACTAAAAAGTTCAAATTGGATGACATATGTTCCTATCCATTTAATATGGAGTATTTTCAAATACCATTTCCTCTAGGATATGAACCACCCAAATTTGATAAGTACAAAGGGAAAGGTGACCCTAAGGCCCATTTGATCGAATTATTTATCACATGTCAACCAGTGGCATATAATGACATATACCTTTTGTTGTTGTTTCCAAGGAGCTTGGTTGGACAAGCCCTGGAGTTGTTTGTGAAGTTGCCCAAGAATTTAGTAACATACTTGGATGATCTTTTTGATAATTTTTTACAACACTTTTCCTATAATCTCAAGCATGATATTTCACTAGCAGACCTGACAAAAACAAAGCAAAAAGATGGGAAGAGTTTTGAAAGTTATTTACAATGATGGAAGCACTTACAAACCATTTCAACCATAGCTTACCAGATAAATAATTAGTTTTTGTATTTACTAAAAATTTGTATAGTGAGATAGCCTATCATCTGGAACTACAATGTGAACATACATTCAAAGAGATCATTGATAAATGTATGTTGATCAAGTGAGTGCTCATCAATAAAGGAGTAATCAAACTTAATTCTACCAATCAAGAAAATATCCAACAACAACATCCTAATCAAGTGCAAGCATCACAATCAACACAAGCTAGTAATCATGAAAGACCAAAGCAATTCAATTGAAATAGGAATGTTATGGGAAATAGAGTAACCAAATCCCATCATGTACAAGATATGAAAACCTCATTCACACCACCTTTTCAACATACTCCTACCCAGTAACCTCTCCAACTAATGCTACAAACACAACAACCAAGACCTACATAATAAATACAACAATCTTTACCATTGCAAACCTCTCTTCCTAAAAGACCCATCCCTACACGTCATGTCTTTAGTGACCTAGGAAAAGCTATTGAGTCTATATTTTGTAATATTATTGACAATAATTTGATTATTTTGCCCATACCAAAACATTATCCACAAGGTATTCCTTACCCTGATTGTTACCATGAAAATGAATTTTGTGACTATCATTGGGTCAATGGGCATAATATATGAAGATGTGTCCAAATCAAGAATTTAATCAAGAATATGTTGGAGAATGGGGAGATAAAATTAGATAATGGTACTTACACTTCTAATCAAACTCTTGGGATCTATCAAAACCCATTTCTCTGATATAACAATAAAAAATAATAGAATACTTAGCAACAACAATAATGGCTAGTGTAGAAACAAAATTAGCATTATCAAAATCAAAGGCCAAACCAACAGAATCAACAAAATCAGCAACAAATCCACAATTACAAAATAATTGACAAAACCAAGGTAAAAAATGTAACAACTAACAAACCTACCATGCCATTGCACATGAATACAAGGTTATAGGTCATATTGCAAGGGGTAGTGTTAATACCATATCCATTAATCTATACCAGACACTAATTTTACTAGACCATTTCTAAATAATACTATCCAACCAAATTACATGGATAATCCTTCTTTGACCTAGGAGTGCATACAGGAAAACCAACAAACTAGGACTCCCACTTTTGGATCTTATAACAACAACTCATTCTTGTCACATGACCACATGTAAGTGCACCAACAACTGAGACTTGTCCTATCTAGTCCCATGTCATTTCCAACATCAATTAGCAATAATGGTCAGGTTTAATATTACTATCCTAGGCCCATAACCATCCACAACTTTGCTTATCATCCAACAAACCATTCAGCCTCAGAATAAACCATTCACTATTGACTAGGATAAGAATTTTGATATTATGGAACAATTGTAGAAGACACTAGCACAAATTTTTATTTTAGAATTATTGTAGACATAAATAATCCATTAAAGCATCTTGAATGAGTTTTTAACTCAATCCACTATTTCTAGTGACATATCTCTTGATAAATTTCAAGCTTTGGTTAGACACCTAGCTCCAGCCCAACAAGTCACATTCAACCAAAGCAATATGTCTTCCCTTGGCCTGCTCCATAATAACATGTTTTACATAGAAGTTTGTATTAGATGGCATAAATTGAAATGTGTCTTTATCAACAATGGATCCAGCCTCAACATAGTGTCCCTCAAACTCATCAAGCTTCTTGGGTACATAATGATGGATCTCTAGCCAAAAATAATAACTATCAAAGCCTATGATAATCAGGAAAGAGAATAATAAGGCACCATCAATTTTACATTTATCATTGGGCCTTTGAGCCATGATATACTTTTCCATGTGCTAGATCTTGAGTTATCATATAATATGCTTCTAAGCATGCCTTGGTTACATGAGATTCATGCAGTCCCATCAACACTGCACCAATGTATCAAGTTTTCCCACTCAGGGTTGGAGGTGAGTATTATAGGAGATTTACACCTATATGAACACTACAAAAACATCTTGAGGTTGAGTTTCAAAGCTATAATTATCAATACAACATGAATATAAGTTTCAATTAGGATAAAGGAAAGGTTACAGTTATTGATCCTTCATCAGATAATTGCATAGATCCTAATACCTTAGATTCACTTTCCCACATGCCACCTCCTGAAGCTTCCAATAATTTCACCATTTTAGATAATGGACTGGGAGAATATGTGACCCATGATACATTTCATATCACCAATCTTCCTCAAAATCCAAAAACCTTTGGGTGACCTAAAGTCATTCCACATATGCATTGGTAACAAAGGAACAAAGACAAGGGACCTATCACATTTTTACCAGCATCTAGCCTAGGACCTAACCCTCTTAAAGGGAACAAATCATGGTTATACAATGATGACCAAGTTGATTGTCAAAAAAATACAAAGTATCTTATTCCCAATAGGATCATAGAGCATCACAATTATGAAAGAAGAGGCCTCAAACCAAACTAATAAGGAACCATTGAGCCAATTTACATTACTAAGTATGAAATACCTTATGGACATGGATTTAAATTTCTTAGGGGTGACCCCACATATCATATTCAAACTCCATCACCAATGACTAGTGATGATGATGCTAATAGTGAAGTAGAGTGTGATCATAGCCTGATTTTGATGACATAGCTGAAACCAATTTTTTTGATAACAATACCATTTATACCCTTACCCAAACCATTCATCATAATCCATTACCATTATATTATCCTCAACCGATAGATTGGGACCAGTAAGAATCTAGTCTACCAATTGATGAGTTCTAGAATGATGAGGCATTCTATGATTTCTTAGGCCTTAGAGACAATGTTCCGTTGGGAGATCAAAAATTATGATTCTCAATCACATTGGATCTCGTAACCTATTTTGGAGAGTGAGTGAACACCCTTAGCCAAAAATAAATAAGTAAAATATTGAGGTCCCAAAGTGAAAACCTCTTTGAGGCACTTTTTGACTAGGGAAAAGTTAAAGATAAAGGCCAGTCTAGTGGTGAAAACTTGTTTCAAGTGCCATTAGAAGGGGGTGCTCATTCTTATTTAAATTTAGACTAGGAGACTGCCAATGATGAACTTGCCTATAGATTTGAGTTCAATTTTGAGCAACAACAAATATTTGATCAAATTCTCTAATAATTTCCAACTATTTTTATTACATGGACAAATCTCCCATTAGGAGACTCAGATTCATCATACCTAGGAGAAGTTGAAGAGCAAGTCCTAACAAAAGACCCTAACATAGTCCAACAGTTCAAGTCACTACCTACTATCCTAGAAGATGGTTCGACCCTCCTAGTCAAAGATACAATAGAGGTAAACATTAGGACTATATCAGACCTAAAATGGATAAAATTAGGTGCATCCCTCACTAAGGAGGAACACAACATTTTTATAGCTTTATTGAGAGAGTTTGTGGATATATTTGCATGGGCCTATTTTGACATGCGAGGTTTAGACCCTACCTTAGTTCTGCACCACTTTGTGGTTAATCATGATGCCAAACTGATAAAATAAAAGCTTAGTAAGATGAATCCTCACATTGCTATATTAGTAAATAAAGAGTTGGAAAAACTCTCATAAGTAAGATGTATTTGATCCATTGACTACTCAGAATGGATCTCTAATGCAGTACATATTAGCAAAAAGCCTGAAGGAATCAAAATTTGTACTAACTTTCAAGAAATCAACAAAGCTTGTCCTAAAGATGATTTTCCATTGCCTAATATTGACATGATCATCAAATCTATGATAGGTTATGAAATACTTTCACTCATGGATGGCTTTTTAGGATACAATTAGATCAGAATAACACTAGAAGATCAACATAAAATAATGTTCACCACTCCATGGGGAACATTTTACTATCAGGTGATGCATTTGGCCTTAAGAATGTAGGATATGCATATCAAATATCCATGACTATCATATTCCATGATATGATGTGTGATATTGTTGAAGACTATGTCGATGACATATTAGGAAACTCCAAGACCAGGGCTGACCATCTAGTAGTGTTGCACAAGATATTTGAAAGACTAAGAGTAAAAAGTTAGACTAAATCCAAATAATTATGTGTTTGGTGTAAATTTAGGCAAATTAATTGGCTTCATCGTGACTCATAGAGGTATTGAAGTTGATCCAACTAAAGTCCATGCTATAACTGAGATGCTACCACCAACCAATTTGAAATAACTCCATAGTTTAAAGGGTAAGATCCAGTCAATCTGATTATTCATCTCTAAATTAGCAGATAAGTGCCATCCATTTACACATATTTTAAAACAATGAGCTGCATTCCATTAGGATGATCATTACCAAATAACTTTTCAATAGCTCAAATATTATCTTATCAATCCACCTATTTTATTACCTCCTATGCAAGGAAAGCCATTCTTGTTATACCTATCAAATCCTAATTATGCTTTAGGGTAAATCTTATCTCAACATGATGACAATGGAAAGGGTCATGTTGTTTACTACTTAAGTCTTACCTTGGTGATATATGAACATAACTATGCACCTGTTGAAAAAGCTTGCCTAGCCATGGTTTTTATAGCTCAAAAATTAAATCATTACATTTGAATAATAAAACTATGGTCATTTAAAAGGTAGATACAATAAAGTATCTACTATCTAAAATATATTTGTAAGGTATAATGGTTCAATGGATCATGTTTCTTAGTGACGTTGACATAGAGTATGTCAATCAAAAAACAATCAAAGGATAAGTTCTTGTAGAGCAACTTGCTGAAGCACCTCTCAGAGACACATATCCATTCAATTTTCCATTTCTTGATGAATCCATCATGACCATTATTGATACACCCCTTAATGAGCAGCCCTAGAAGTTGTAATTTAATGGTTCATTCACTACACATGGATCAAAGGTAGGCCTATTATTTATTACACCACAAGGGGGATCTAATCCCTAAATCATTCATAATCAACTTTCCTTGTACAAATAACATGGCCAAGTATGAAGAACTTATTGTAGGACTTAGATAAGTAATGCATTAGAATATATCTCATCTTTAAGTTTATGGTGATTATCAACTCATCATTAATCAAGTCACAAATCATTTTCAGACCAAAGATGACAAGCTGGTTCCATATGAAGCCATGGTTGACACTCTTAAAAAGCAAATTGCTAACATTCAATTTGAGCATATGCCAAGGAATAGTATCAGAACTACAGATGCCATAGCTACTATTGGCTCTCTGATTTGACAAATAGATAAAGCTAAAGAGTATCAGTTCCTCATTGAGAATTTGTCAACACCAGCTCATGAACCTTCAATCATTGTCATGATTTGTGATATTATTGGTCTTAATTCTATCTAGTACTCAAAAATTTACAAATACCTTCATGACCAAGTTATACCAACTAACCTATCTCATAAACAAACTAAATCCTTCATTCATCATTCCACTCACTATATTTTACTTGGATCCACTCTTAACCATCATAGTTTTGATGGAACTCTACTTCATTGTTTAACTTTGGTAGAGTCTACATTAGTGTTAAAATAAGTTCATGAAGGAGTATGTGGAGCCCATTATAGTGGGGTAGTCCTATCCAAAAATATCTTATGTATTGGTTATTATTAGCCCATAATAGACACAAATGCCACTACATATGTAAAGAAATGTGACAAATGTCAATGGCATATTAATTTGATTCATGCCCCAACAAAAACTTTAAAATTGATGTTGATATCATGGCCATTTTATACATGGGGACTTGACCTCATTGGGAAGATTAACCCCAATTCATCTGATGGCCATAAACATATCCTTATCACCACCAAATATTTCACTAATTGGGTTGAACTTATACCCCTCACTTACATGACTAGAAATCAATTTTCCAAATTCATCTTAAACCATCTCATCTGTCACTATGGTATCCCCTCTGACATTATATCTGATAATGGAGGATCATTCAAGAATGAAGATGTTGACTAGTTATGTACTAAATACAACATCACCCAACATTTTTATACAAAATATTACCCTCAATGTAATGGCTAGGCTGAGGCATCCAATAAAACCATTATCAACATTCTCAAAAATATTGTCAATGATGTTGATTGTGATTGGCACCTCCAAATATTCCCTACCCTTTGGGCATACTATACCAATCATCATACCCCCACAAGATCCACTCCACACTCACTTATTTATCATATTGAAGCCATCCTTCCCATTGAGGTTGAATTGCCTTTACTATGCATCTATTTCAAGCATGTCCTAGATTATCATGACTATCAAGTATCTCACTTGCAAGATCTAGATCTACTTTATGAAAAATGCACAGCCTCACTCAACAATCTTCAAGCATACTAGAATTGACTCAAAGGTCACTATAATCAACATATGAAGTATCAAAAATTTGAATTTGGTGATCTTATTCTGAAAGAAAACCAAAAAAATACCATGGCCAAAAAGAAACATAAAGGGAAATTCAAACCAAACTAGATATGGCCTTTCGTCATGACTACAAATTATGGATCAGGAGCATATAGGCTTGCCACACTAGATTGCAATGAACTTCCAGAGTTAATGAATATTATTCATCTCAAGTGGTTCTATGCTTGAATGATAAGGTGTATTGTCTATAAGGACCATTTTAGTTATGCCATTTTGACACTATTCTTCTTTATACAAATACCACCCTTATTCATCCTCTTTGCCATATCCACTTTCTATGTCTGACTTATCAACCTAATGTGTTCTAAAATCCTAGCCCATTTGACCTTGGTTATTGTCATTCATTACATAGTTTTAGCATTAAGGTATCTGATTAGTTCATCAGTTGGTTTAAGTATTTCAGACAAGGAGTGTATCTTGGGATAGTGTGATAGAAGTTTCAGTAGTTGCATCCTTTATTTGTTAGTCCTTTTTTACCACCAGTCTTACTACTAATTATAACCACCTTTGGGAAAATTAGTACCATTAATCTATGCTATTGTGTCCTAGTTATAACCACCTATAGGAAAACTAGGGGAAACACTAAGCCTTGATGTACCAACTTACCACTTCCTATACCATATTGTTCCTCTATACTAACTATGCCTATTTTATTTGAATTGACTGCTGCACTAGTTGAATTCCTCTGTTGTAAGGGCAAAACTTTAGTAACTTGAGGTCCTATTTTGGGACTATGTAGGTAACACTCAATACTTATTAAGGTCATCTTAGTCACCCTTTTTCCTATGCTCTCACAATTTTGTGAACAACCTAAAGCCACGCTCTTGCTATTTTGAAAGAAACCTAGGCCACGCTCTCACCATTTTATGAGCAACCTAAGCCATGCTCTCACTATTTTATGAGCAACATAATTTTGAATGCTCTCACAATTTTGTGATCTTGAACCATTTTGTGTCTCGTCATTCTTGATAGAGTTGAGATACCTCTAAAACACTTCCAAAAACATTTCAAAAAATCACTAGAAAAGAACAAAAACATTGACCACTTTTTTTCCTTAAGGATTCTGGGAACCCTTACTAAGTTACAAGAAAATAACTTATCATTTAATTTTCCCATCCTTTTTGGCCTTTTTCTCTCATGCTCTTACCATTTTTCAAGATCATTTCTATTCTTCTATCACATCTTTTCTATTTGTTTTCCTCAATTATCACATTCTCCCCATTCCCTTGGAGAAGTACATTTGGATTATAGTTTTTTTTATTGGATATTACATCCATTAAACTATATAGGTAGCATCCACTTGCCTAGTGCATATGGAGATAGCTCGACCACCCCTTTCCTTTTCTTTTATTTCCCCATTTATTTCATTTGTTAAGTTATCACCTATTTTTTAGGGGCAATGTTTGTAGGATTTTTATTTCATTTTTTGTTTGTTTTTTCTTATTTTGTTTGTTTGTCTACCTATTTGTTTGATTTCAACACTGCTGCCCTGATTCAATTTATGTGTGTTAATTAGGTGATTCCTTGTCCACACTTACACTTTAATCCATACCTATTCATACGTTTACATTGTCATCATGGTTTTTATCATTGGTGCATTGTTTTCTATTGAGTATTGGATTATGGGAGTAAGTCCTTATGCATATTTTGGCCAAGTCTTTATGGTGTTCTATCATAAATCCTACCATCACATGATATAACAAACCTCAACTTCAAGAAGTCTATTTAGCAATAACAACATCTCTTTGGCACTGACATCCTGATTTCATCCCAATCATTCCCAAATAGATTAATTAATCACAAAAGAATTTCAATCTTTATTAGTTTGAACAAGCATCTCCCTACTAGTAGGTTTTTCCAATTCATATTTACCCTCTATGTTAAATTATCATCATCCTCAACCAAGTTTATCATGTTTTCCATAATCTGGGTCTAATGATTATAACTACCTATGGGCAAATCATTGCACATCATCTCACCTACATTTCTCAATGATTATAACCACTTTTGGGTAAATAATTGTGTTATCACCACTTTAATTTTTATACCTATTAAAGGGCATGTTTTTATCTTATTTTTCTATCCTAACTAGGGCAACTCCATCTTCTCAATGATTATAATCACCTTTGGGAAAATCATTGTGTTATCATACCATGTTGCCACTATCAGGGTACAATGCTTATAACCACCTTTAGGCAAACCATTGTAAACCATCCCACTTGCATTATCAATTATTTTGACTATCTTTAAAATATCATTGTGTTTTCAAGCCATCATATTTCCTTTCTTTGGTCCCTTCATTTCACTTCTTTCTTTTTTAGGGACCATTTGCTGACTTTCTTGTGTCAATTATTCCCTCGAGGGGGCATCATATAGTTAGTTTATCATCATTGTAGTTATAGTCATATAGGACCTTTTCATTATTTTATAATATTTTACTATTATCATAGCTTTCAATGCCTTACAAAATAGGGGTAAACTATAGACACCTAAATATGGCCACTAATAACCTCCAATAAGGGTTTTCGCTAGTTTCCACCTAAAATGCACAATTTGGCCTAAAAACACTAAAACATGTTAAATTATGTGAAAATGATATATTAAAGTGCCAATTTTGGCTATGGTATCCCTAAATTGGTTAATTAAATTTATGGGCCAACTAGCTTTAATCAGATCATTTCAAGTCAAAATGCCAATTTTGCACCCACATGCTTTGGACCGCTCTTTCCTATCAAATCTTTTACACAAGACTCATGCATTTGTTATTTATTATTGGAAACATCATAAATTGGAATACACATCCAATTCATATAATTTAGACTTAAAAATACAATCCATTCAAATTTAGGACCAATAATAAGACATTCTGATCAATTTGGGTAATTTGTGCACAATGTGCTTAATCATGCCTAAGAGCTAATTAACCCAAATCAAGGCCTAATTAATAATTCCATGGAAACTTGTTGAATAACTTGTTCTAGAAATTAATATTGAATATTTTCATCATCAAGTGACCTCATTTCTTGGGAATACATCTCTAGGCCATAAATGCCACAAATATCAGGATTCATGCCTCCCATGCCTCATCAATGCCTTTAATGATGCCCTCCATGCCTCTTAATTTCCTCTTATTCCAATGCCATGATGAGGATAATTAAAAACTTAATTACAAAAATTAAATTAATCCTCAACCACACATCTCAATCTTGAGATGGATGGTTGAGGTTGATTATGATCAAATCCAAAAATCTATAAATAGGAGGCCTCACAACATCATTTCTAAGCTCAATTAGTACAAATTTATAATTTAGGATTGGTTCAAAAAGCTTCATGAAACTAGTGTTACCATGCCAAATTGACTCCAATAAAATCCAAGCCATAAGCCAAAGGTTCGAAGGAGAGATGGAGGTTGTCAAGCTTCCATTTTCAAGGACTTGATGAGCACAAGTCGAACAAGCCAGCACAACAAGCATTTTGGAGCATCCAAGGAAGGTATAAGAGTTTTATTTTGAATTTCAGTTGTGTGTTTCATTCATTATTTTTAACTAAGCTCTCCCTAGTGTCTAGGAATAGAGATGTTATTCTATTAGTGTGTTTATTTTATTTTGTTTTCATTTTGTAACTAACAACATACTAACCATCCTCTCTTAAGTCAAATTCCTAGATCACAAGTGTGAACTCATTGGCTACATGAAATCAATTTAAAAAAATATTTAGTGGTATAAATAACCATATTACACCTTCATCCAATATATTGGCACATGTGGTATCCATTTTGAAAGGAAATATACTCTCTTTCATAGTTTGTAGAGTGATTATCATAGTTTATGTTTATTCCATGGTTTTTGATTTTTGAGGTGATGAATGAAGGTTTCATATCATTTTTTAAATTAATATCATGATATAAAACATCATCATGTCTAAATTGTATAGTTAAATAACACCTTCTCTAAGTAATTCATAATGCTCTCTCATTTTGATGATTGAGTATGCTAGCTTCCTGCAATAATGAAGTAATAAGGTTTGGTTTTGCATTGTTCAAGGGTGTATAAGAGTATTTACCTAATTATGAAGCCAATGGAAGTATAATAAAACAACTTTAAGACATTATAGGTCTAAGAAACTGATAACAAAGTTTAATAACCACTCTCAAAGAATATGAAGGTGTTTTAGTCACTCACAGGTCCATAAACCTGTAAGTGATCTTTCACGATTTAGGTTCCATATTTAAAGTGTCTTTTAAATAGATGAATGTATCTTATAATCATATAATACCATTGGAAATTTATTAACTCAATTAAATAACATTAAGGAGTAGGAATTAATAAAGAAACTCCAACCTCTATGCAAAACCTTGCACATAAGGAACTCCCTGCTAGAGGCCTACATTTACAAAATGTGAGATTTGAGGTGGTATGGGGTTTAGTAAAAATTATATGAGCTATAAAGGTAGAGGAAATAATAAAAGATAATTATTTTTACAATATATAATTCCAAATATCTTAGGAATATGTTCTAATAGTTCACTTAAGCAAAAAGGTAGACCTATAGGTAGTGAACTTATAAGTCCTCATTTTGAAAAAAATATTTGTTTAGACAAGGAAGAGTGGTACTGTGAAAATTATTTTAGGCATGAAATAAAAAATCACAAGCCAATGAAAAAACCTATCTATTTGAAGGACAATGAGGGTTGGTATAGTGAGTCTTCATGCCTTAATACTCATGCATAAGCCTGTGTATGATGACAGAAGGCAAAGCTTTGAAATGCTATGAGAAGTCAAATGAAACTTGTAAAAAGTGAGAAATAACTATTAATAAGGTTTTAATATATTAAATATAAAATAAGACAGTTAATAATATCAACTTCCAAGGCTCATGATCAAACTTTCCTCCAATAGTCACCTACAACCATGCCTTAGAAGGTATAAGCTAATAGGTGCATATAGTGAAGATGTAGTGCCTTAAAAAGTTACATAGGGTTAGTGAATGGTTTTTAAACCTTTTTAAGGTTGATTTTATGTATAATTACTAGAAACAAAATTATAAACTCCTAAAACATAGTCAAGTCCTCAAGAATTGACCTATAGTTAGGCTTAAAGAGGAGTAAGAAAGAGACTATTGCTTGTAGAATCATAGTGTCTTGAAAGTGCCAAAGGTGGTGATAGAATCCCAATAATATGGTGGAGTAATTTATATGTCAATTTTTTTAAATAAAAATCCTATAACCCAAATATGCACTCAAAATACCCTAAAGAGCACCTATAGGTTGCTTAGGCAAGAAGGCCAGTTATGAGTTTGAGAAAGAGAGGGTCACCTAAAGTTAGTGAGAAGGGAATTTAGGTGAGAAAATTATAAATTAATGAGAATAAATAAATTAATAAAACTCAATGGAATTTAATAATGGTTTATAGAAGATAATAAAAGATAAATTCCATTCAAACCCTGCCTATATTGTCAAATAAAGTTATAGGCATGCCTACATTTCTAAGAGAGTTTGATTGTTTTGAAAGATTTGAAGGCCTATGAGAGGATTGAACTAAGGTAAAAAATTTATGGATGTTTTCATGGTAATAATATCACTATAAGGTCTTCATACTCAGTAAGATGACTAAATTGACTCTCTAAAACCCTATCTGCATAGACAATACAAGCTACATTCCTGCCTACCTAGTCATGAGGGATGCTTATTTGTTCTAAAGGGAAAAATGGTCTGGGAGAGGGAAATATATTGATAATGGTTTATTACTACTAAATAAATCCATGTAACCCTTATAACCATCAAAATTTGAATCAAATGATGATAAACTATGTTCAAGGCCAAACAAGCCTAAGACCACACATAGGTCCATATGGATAGTCATAACAAAGTGGATTTTTTGAGATAAAGTGAAGTGTTGGGATAATTAAAAGGTATAATTTTTTTTAATAGACCTTAAATATTCATAAAAACTATGGGATAAGCAATAAAAGTACAATTTGACTTTGAGACCAAATCTAGCTTCCATCAAGGCAGGGTTGTAGTTTAAAACTAGACTTCTACTCACTTGGTATGATCATGAACCTATGAATGGGAGATATTTTAATTTTATATGAGGTAATTAGGTATATAAATTAAAATATTATGTTATTATTTGTTGGATTTAACAAATCACTTTCATAAACAAAGGCTAAGACCGTTAACTCCTCTCTAATGGCCTATTTCCAGCCTGAAGGTCAACTTCTTACACTCATTATTGTATGGATATGATGAATGGGATCATGATAAATTGGTAATATTTTAGGGGGATATTAAAATTCAATTTTGTTTCATTATTTTATTTTATGGATTGAGTGCCTAAGGTTTATGAACAATCGCTAAGAACCCAAATAGGTTTAAACCCTCCTAAAACCCTAGTAAAGACTAATTGAGAGAAATGATCTCCTAAAGTGCATGAGATGACCTGATTTTATCATAAAACATCTTGTATATTGTTTATGACTCAAATTATATTCTCCAAGTGTAATTTTTTTGTACCAGTAGTTGTATAGACTATAATAACTACATTATTTTATAATATTTTTGTTGTTTTGTAGGAGTTTTGAAAGGTTGGACACTTGAAAATTATTGGGAGAGGTCAATTGAGATGTATTTCATATATTAAATCCAAAAAATATGCACAATACATATTGGAAGTGATCCAAAAAATTCCATTTTTCAAGGCAGTCTCAAATGGGCCTAAAATGAGACTAGATTTCAAGGCCATTTCATGGTTCTCACACTTCCACAAGGTCTTAGAGCCTAAAATTTTAAATGGAGGTTGGTTAAAAGATAATTAAAGTTAATAAAATTATATTGGTTGGTTTCACATGTGGGGGATATATCTGGAGTATAAAAATAGGCTTCTAGGCAAGGAGGTCTAATTGAGGCCTAATTGAAGAGAGAGAGAGAAATGCATAAAAATGCACTTTCACTCAAATTTTGGACATGAAATTTGAATTTAATATGTAAGGGGATACTAGGTACTCAAATAGTTTATTATGTTCTCAATAACATCCTTACATTATTCTACACAAGGAGGTTTACACATTTTTAGGGTTACAAGGAATGAAGCTAAATGAGGCCTTTTGGTGAAAAATGAATCCTTGAGGGTAGTTTTAGACCTCAAAATAAGTTTTTTAAGGTTTTATATGATTTTAATATGTCATCCAATGAGAGATAACAAATTAGAGAAGATTAACTCAAGTGTTAACACTTGTAATCAATATTGGCCTAGTGAGATGAAGAGACTTCAAGTCACCTTGCAAGAGAATGAAGTGATGTGTCAAATGGAACCTTTAGATATTAGATGAAATGTTTCAAGAGAAGATAAAATATGTAACTCAATATTACCTAACCATAAATAAATCCACTTTTCATTACACAAGCTAAGGCAAAGGGTAGTTTTGGAGAGCTAAGCAAGGTGTCAAGTAAAGTTTGAAACTTCCACGCCACTTGGAGTAGAAGAGCATCTTCAGAAGACTAAAACTTTTCTTTCAGGACAGGTTGGGGTATTTTCATACCTTTGTCTAGTTGTAACTCCTTTTATACACTTGTTTCTCTCTCCTACACCCTTATTTCCTTCTTCTCTCACTTTCTCTATATATCTAGCCTTAATAGGCTAAGTTTGTTTCCTCCACCTGGGTATGTCAAATCCTTACCCATTTTTAAAATTTTATCAATGAGAATAGTTTGGTTTTGCCTTGTATATGGAATAGTTTCAATATGCATGGTTAACTGGTTGATCTTACTAAGTGATAGTCTTTCTTCCTTAGCATGTTTGTCCTTGTTTATCATTCATGTTCAGTTTGGAATCCTTTCTTCAGGTCTCTTAAAGTGTCAAAGTAAAGTATAAGTGTTTAGTGAGTATCCATTTTTAATAGTAATATGTTATGATATCTTGACTAGTCCTCCTAGCTCAAACACTCTTCACAACCTTCATGAGAAACATTGGCATAGAGAGGTATATTTGGATTAGTGTCATGTGCATGTTAGTATCTTGTTTGAAGTGCATTTACAGCTAGTTGGTAGTGGTCAAATCATATTTTTTTCATCACCTACTTAGAATAGGTTTATATCCCTTTTCATAACAAGTGGTAGATTAGTGTTTGGCCTAAGTAATTCATTAAGGGGAGCTAGCATTTTAACCTATAGATTCACCTCTCTAATAGGACACCCATAATCTTAAGGTGTTTTCATACTACATAAAATTTGGAAGGCTTGAAATACCCCTTATAAAGGGTGAAAAATTGATTGTTAACATTATAAGTAGGCCTCTTTAAGGTGAAAATTTGATTGATAGCATTTTTGGCATGCTCGGTGGGACTCATGGTCCAATAAGTTGTCAAAATTAAATGTTGACCTTGGAAAATTTGAAGTTGTAAAACTTCCTTCATATAGTATCTGGTGACTCCAACACTCATCAATTCTTGTTTGTAGACTAGTTCTTCATTTTCATTCCTAATGTAAATATAATATCTTATACTAGAGGCATTATATTTGAATTTTTAGAGTTACCTTACTATTATCTTAGAGCAAAGAGTTTTGATAATACTAATACATAATCTAAGAAATATTTGGCTCCTCATTTACCTATTAGGAGATTTTTCTTGGGTCTAATTTACAAGATGGCAGGCCCAATGAACCTTCCCTTTGTTTCCTTCAATGGGCATAGTCCTTTATCACTTGCTCACTATAATGGCATTCCTATGTCAACCCTCAAAAGTGTGCCTTCATATACGGGAGATGCCACCACTACTCCTATTGAACTCATAATAAACATTACCAATTTTTACAATATACATTACATCACTGAAGAAGATGTTGCCATCATTTCTTGGCTTTTTTATTTTAAAAGAAAGGAACTTGATTGGTATGTTACTTTGGTTCCCAAATCTATCAATACATGGGATGAATTGGGTGATGCTTTGAGAAGGATATTTGAAGACAAATCTACCACTTGTCCTTGACCAAGAAGCGGAATACAATAAATATATCACCTCAAAAGGCCATTCAAGACTTCAACACAAGACTCGAAAAGACTTGGGATAGGATGTTACTCTTGGTAAGGCCTACTTCCCATCATGCTTTTCTTTATTTCCTCAAATATTTCAATAGTGATGTATCTATGGTGATTCAATTCATGGGGGGGATACTTTGACTAATGCCTATGATACTACCATAAGGGCTAAGAATTACCTTATTCAAGATGAGATGATATCCCCTAGACCTCCCATGCCTTTTTTTCCTAATGTGCAAACTAATATACCCACCATTTATCTTATTCTCACACTGAAGCATAATCAAGCTTCCCCTAATCAACCAAGAAAGTAAAAGGATGAATATATAATCAAGAATCTTAGAGAAGAGGTTAAAAATCTTAGGAGTAACAAATAAAAATAATGGAGGTTTTTTTAAGGGCCTTACTAGCCCTACCAATCTCATCAATTTCTTAGACAACCTTTTCAAGGTCAATACCAAGGACAAGAGTAGCTAACCTAAGTGAGGTAACACAATGGATAGAATTAGAATGCTCCTTATACTTCCAAAGCACTTGTACTTATCCAAAATAATCTTTTACAAGATAATGTAGAGCAACCTCCATTGGACTAGCCTCATAACTCTTCCACTTATGCAATTAAGCATTCAATAAAACCTATATGGCTCAATGGGGAACAATGCCTTTCATGAGTCAAGAGGAGATGCCTAGTGGAGGAGAAATCAATGGAGGAGATGCTAAATAAAATGCTACCTTGATGAATTACTATAAAGAAGACTCATATGTAGTCAACTACCAAGGTAACTTGAACATTGGATCGAGCTCCATAGTTGTAAATACAAGGTAAATAAAGAGAGAAATTAAAGAAGTACAAAGGACAAATGGTGGTCCAAATATAAAATATTAAGAACCTCAAGGATTAGGTATGTCAAATATAGTCCCCATATCTTAGGTAAATGAGAAAACTTATAATGTTAGAGCTCTTTCTATGCCTTCTACTATAAATCAAGTGACACAAGCTAGTGGTAGTGTTATGGATTCTAGAGGACATGACAAAGTTAGAAGATATTTTATGAATATTTTGGAGCATATGAAGAATTTTCATGTAATCATCCTAATGTGGGAAACATTTTCCATCCCTATATAAAGATACCTACTCCAAAATGATCTCTCCAAGCTCAATGCATCATCTAGGCAGCCTAGTGAAAGAGGGGTAGTTTTGACAAATGAGTTTAAGACCAAGAATGGGTATCCAATAAAATATAAAAAAATGATTAATATCCTTAATTTTACCTCTTTAACATCATTAGAGACCCATTATTACACAATTGTTTGATTGATAATGGATTAAATACATTGGTCATGCCTAAACAAGTGGTAGACAAGCTAAAGTTGAAGTATAAGTCACATTCTAAGGTGATATTGTAGTTGTATGGATTAGATACAAAGATAGTTGGAATTATCAATGTTTTATATCTCAATTTCCATGTTTGTCCTACATTTTTTATCTCCCAATATATGGTGTTTGTAGATGTGCCACCTCACTTTCCCCTTTCCTTATCAAGAGACTTCACTACTAAGATTAGAAGGTAATTGCCTTTAGACTAGTCCTACATGTCATTTAGGACTAGGTATGGTTCTAATGTCTCTATAAAGTCTAAAAATTTGGCCAAGTTTCATGTAGATCCCTATACACCTAATACATCAAACATGAACATCAATATCAATGAAGAGGGAGACTATTCTAATGACCAAGAACCTTTAATACCTCTTGATGGCATAGATGATCTAGATCTTAATGAGTGGGGAGCTTATCGACATGGGTTTGATCCGTAAAAGCTCACTGAAGAATCAGGTATGGGAATATATATCATACATGAAGAAGATGATGAGTATCCTAAGGTAAGTCTTGATGATGCCCTTTAACAAACTACATGAGGTAACTATTTTCTAGATATGTATGGTGATGATGAGGTTCCAAGAATGTTAGAGTAAGGTAATGAAGAAGATAATGCATTTTTGCCTAAATAAGAAGAGGAGATTAAAGATTATGATAGTCATGAAGAATGTGATGACCTATGGAAGCAATACTGCAAGTGTTTTAACACACAAGTAGGCATGTTTTCCATCAAATGAAACATGAACTTGGTGATAAGGTCAATAGTGGCCCTAATGAACAAAAAAAAGAGTGTTAAGTCCCTGTTAAGTAGATTGAAACCTTGAATGAATGCAATCAAGTCAATATATAAGTTTTTGTGAGTGAGCAGTAGTATAAGCATCAATATAATCTCTATGTACTCACATATGTATTTGGACAACAAGAAGGCATATTTGATGCCTCTAAACACTTAACACATCATGGTTCAAAACAAAGTAAAGTTGAGAAAGCTTTCATGACTCCCTAAGAGAAATTTGATAAATGCCAAATGAGCTTGAAAGATACTAGTCAGGATACAATATTAAGCAGGTGTAAAGGAGAGATAAAAGGATCAGTCAAAGGAGTCTCAGATGGATCACTTGTAGCTAGAAAAGATTTTATGAGTGGTAAGTCATTTGATCATCTTCACAAGCAAGTTTTCTTTGACAAACATCCATCATATGGTGATTTATTCTCATGGATCAGATGTGACTCTAAGAACATTATTTTTGACCCTAGATGAAGTAAGAACTATTTCATCACCTCATAAATGTTTTGAGGTCCATGCACAATAGGTTAGGTGTGTATTTTTGAGTGTTTCTTATTGTGGTTTTCCCTAAATGCCTTTAGTATACTGTGTTTGATTTTTTTTATGTGGTGTGGTATGAGTTTGATGTATTTATAGGTATGTAAATTTAATATTATATCATAATATTGACTCCATTACCTAATGGGAGGATAAAGACACTATTCAATTAGCATTGCAAGTATGTTACCCCTATGAATCACCAATTTGTTGACCAAATTTTGAATCCAAGTCAAAATGGGTCAACCCTTATATGTTGAAAATTTTCATGGGATTATAAAAAAAAAAAAAGTATTTTTATGGTCTTAAATGGTCATAAATGGTCTCCATACAGTCACATTAGTCATTGTCTAACCTTGTCAAAGGTTTAGTCTCATGTGTACTTGTCTAGTCTTAGGGGTCATTTACAAGGTATTGGTGTTGTCAAGTGTGGTGAAACTTGTGACATGGTTTAGGTTAATTATAAAAGGGTTTTAATGTGTTTTAAAGGTCATAATATCATGTATTTACCTTTTCTTATGTTCGTATGTGCTAAAATGTCATTTTAGTCACCTATTGGCTTATTTGCAAGGATTTTTATGTACCACCTTCAAAATAAAATTTTATAAAAAGTTTTAAAATTTACCTAATGTTATATAAGATTAAAATATGGTCTAAGACTGACAAGATTGTAGTTTCAATGCCTAAACTTAGCAAAATACTCCTTTACAAGCACTTTTAGGCACTTCTACAGCATTAAAAGATCTACTTACAGGTAAAAATGGTTTCAAGAGGTCCTTTAGGATTAAAAATTCCATATTTAGGATTTTAATCAATTTTTAGGTCATAAAAATGCATTATACATTCTCTCTCCTCCATCATTGCCTTCATAAGCTCACAATGGCAAAAATTAAATGCATGGTATAGCCAGGAGATAGAAAGTTGGGAGATAAAAATTTGTAAATTTTTATGGGTCCTAATGAGATTAAATTTAATTCCATTAGTTTTTATATTCATGGCCCCTACTTTATGAACAATCAATAAGATTGATAGTAGGTCACTATGCCTTGTCCATCCAAACAGGGTCAGATTTTGATCCTATTTTTCCACTTAAAAACTTGATGGAGAATAATGATTTTGAGTTATCTTTTTAGAGTTAAAAATATTCCTTTCAATGTGGGTTTCATAAATCAACTCAACCTTATTAAGTGTCTTCAATAGGAGAAAAAGTTCTCAGGTGTATGGAGATTTAATCACTCTTATTGCAAGTGTTTTGATTTGTTTGAATTATTGTCACTCTCAAAGGTTTTTAGCTTATTCATCATTCATGGAAAATATTATCACTCTCCCAAGATTCATGTGTTATCTCTTTATAATAATTTATTTGAAAATATCATATTAAGAGGCATCATGTCTTACACTTTGAAAAGCATGGTATGTGAATAAATAGTATTTTATAGGTATGAACATCAATGTTGGACCAAGTGGAAATAATAAACCAATGTATCATGATATAATACTATAAATAAGGTCATAAGTTACCTAATTTGAGTAGAGAGGTCAAATTGTGTTCTCAAACAAGCTTGAAATGTGTTTTTAGTTAGTCACAGGTATGTAAACCTGTAAGTGAGAATTCATATATATTAGGTCTTATGATAGAAGATTTAAAAGAAATGAGGACCATATTATACCCTCCAAATCAACTATGTGACACTGGTTGACTCTATTGAGGATCATCAAAGAACATGAGTGAGTTGAAGAGACCCTCACTTTCAATGCAAAACCTTGTACATGAGTTGACTATATCAATCATTTGTATAGGTGAATAGACAATTTGAAAATGAAATACTTAGTTAGAAGCTCTAGGCTTGTTTAAAGGTGATAAATAACTAAAAATATTTTATTTAATATTTAAAATTCAAGACTCATAATTTGGTTGTCTTTTCATTCCATAAAAGGAAAATGAAGACCTATAGGTGACTGACCTATAGGTCCTCATTTTGGACTAAAACCAATTGTTAAGGAAGAGTTGATGTGGGACCATGATTAACTATAAAGGTGAGATGATTTAAAAAATATTTAATTCAACTAAACCATTTTATAACTAAAGGAGAGTTAGAAGACCGAGTTCACAAGCCTAATGCTTCTACATAGGTCTGCATATGAAAGCAAGCGAGCATGGGTTTGAAAATGTCATATAAGGGTTAGTAGACTTCATAGTATAGTTGAAATAAACTCATATGAATTTTTAATCCTATCAAATTTCCATGGTATAGTTTATAGGTCAAATTTCAAGGCTTATGTTCAAACTCTTCTCCAATCAACACCTACAGTCACACCTTGAGAAGGCTAGAATTTTTTTTATAATAGTGTATGCTTAAAAATATGTGGTATTTTGAAAATTTTGAGGAGGTTAAAAAATTAAAAGGGTATAAAAAATTCATTGATATGATCATTGGTGTGAAATTTGGGTTTTAAAATAAAACATGTAGTCAAACTATCCTATATCCACCTATAGGTTGCTTTGGTAAGTAGACAAGTTATAGGCTTGAAGAAAAGATCAAATGCATAGTAATTAGTTTGGGGTTTTGATGAATAGATGAAAAAATTAAAGTATTAATTTGGAATTCAAAATGAGTAGGGATAAAGTGTAGACAAGATGATCAAATCAACACCTCTAAACCCCTTATACACAATTCATGAGCACTTATAGGTTGTTAAGGCATGAAAGTTGGTTATAAGCTTGAGGAAAAAAGGTCACCTATAGTTAGTGATATAGGAAGTTGGGGTGAAGTGATAAATAGGTTATAATAATAATTTAAATTTGAAAGTACCTAAACTAATTTCACTAGTGTTAACTATCTACAAGGCTCTCTAAAACCTTATCTGCATAGTCAATACAAGTTATAGGTTTGCCTGCCTAGTCATGAGGAAAAATTGTTTATTCTGAAGGAAAAAATGGTTTGAGGGAGGGTAAATCATCTAAAAATGGTTTCATAATGATATTTTAATTCAAAAATATCCTCAGACCTAGTAAGAAAGAATAAAATTTGAAAATTATGTTCTAGGCCAAATAAAACTACAAGCATGTCTACCTTGATAAGATGAAGTTACTTGTTTAGAGTGGATAAAAGATGTAATAAGAGAGGTAAATAATTTTATATGGTTAATGGTGATGAAATGACTCCATAAACCCTCAAATTCACTCAGAGTGAGGCTAACAAAAATAGACCCTGTCTAGGCTTGTAAAGTCTAATTCACACATAGGCAAACCTTTAGGGCAGTCATAGATAGGATGGTCTAATGAATTAAAATGAATATATAATGGATTTTACAAGTTGATAATGTTTTCACACTCTTAAAAGAACATCCAAAGGTAGAGGAGGGAAATAAAATTATAGTTTGACCTATCAATACCATCCTGAGCTCCTCAACTACATGACTAAATTTAAAGGCAGACTTTCATTCACTTGATACCATGACCCTATGCATGGAATAAAATGGTATTAAAGGATGATAAAGGGGTCCCTAAAATTCAATCTTGTGGTGTTAGTTTTTGGATTAGACCCATTACCTACATGAATAAAGGCTAAGACTATCAACCCCTCTCCAATGGCTTGCCTTCAGCCAAAGAGACACCACTTTCACTTATGTCTCTCATGAGGTTTTACATGGGACCTAGTGGTGTTCAGATATAGTTTAGGGGTCCCATAAATACAATATTATGGCATTAGGAGAGAGAAATAAGATCTGTTGTTTATGAATAATCCTTAAGAAAGAAACATGCCTAAACCCCTAGAAGTGACCAATTGAGATAAATGATCTTCTAAATCACATTAAATGTCATGGGTTTCCCCTAAAATATATTGGATATTGCTTAGGACTCCAAGTAGATTCTATAAGTGTACCTTGTCTATACTTTTAGTTGTACATACTATAATAAATGCACTATTTTTTAATATTTTCAGTGTTTTATACATGTTTTAGATAGTTAGACACTTTATAGATATTTTTATAGGTAACATAAGATCTATTTCATATATTAAAGACAAAAAATATTCATAGGACATCCTGGAAGTGATCAAATAAAATCCATTTTTCAAGGCCGTCTTGAACAAGCCTAAAATGAGACTAGGTCTTAAGGCCATTTCATGGTTCTCACACTTCCATAGTGATTCAGAGACTCAAAATTAATATTGAGTGTGGTGATATCCTAGGGAAAGTTAATCAAATTATTTTGGGTGATTTCACATGTGTTGGAGAGATCTAGAATATAAAATCAAGCTTCCATGCAAGGAGGCCTAATTGAGACCTAATTAAGGATAGAGAAAAGAAAAAAAATGAACTACTTGGATTTTTGATCTAAAACTTGGCATGGAGTTTTAAATCCATACTGGGTCCTCAAATATGCCCTTGTTTTTTCATTACATCTTTAAACTACTCTACATAAGGAGATTTATAGTTTTACAGGGATACAAGGAAATAAGTGTAATGAGAGCTTGAGGAGCAAAATGGAGTTTTGGGAATTGTTCTAGAAGAAAAAATGGATTTATTCAAGTATGATAAGGTACTTTAATACCTTTCATGGAGATAGATTGCCTTAAATAATATGAACTCAAGATTTGAGCCACTTGGACAAATATAGGCTTGAGAAATAAAGAGTTTCAAGACACCTAGGCATATGAATGATAGTTGCTACTAAAATGTCAGACCAAAGGAGTTTCTAAATCTAGGTAAGGTTTCATTTGAGAATTAATAAAGGAATTAATGTCAAATTGATGATTGATAATCCTATTTGTCACTTTTTTTATGCAAGGAAGGGTGGTTTTCAAGAAGATGATCAAGGTGCTAAGATGAGTTATAACTCCTACATTACTTAGAGGATGGAGCATATTCATAGGAGAGACACATGGACTTGGAATTGTGTCTAGAATATTTCATAACTCTTACTTGTTTTTCACTTCCATGTAGACACTTAGAAATCTTTTCCTTCTACATCCCCCTCTCTCTTCCCCATTCTTTATATAAGTTGCCAATTTTGGCCTTGTAATATATCCACATCTAGTATGGTGAGTGTTAAACATGGTAATTGATGTCTTAGGTTGTCATTGATGTAAAAGAGAGATTGATATACTAGTGCATGAATGAAAAATAAGTTGTGTTTGATATCTTGGAGAGGATATGGCATATGCACAAATCAGTAAGGACAAAGAAGAGGTTGTGAGGCATCCATAAAAGTCTTGGTGAAGTTTTGATGTGTCATTTGATCATTTAGTAAGATAAACATGCATATTATAGATTAAGATAATTCAGACCATCACTACACATCATGCATAGATGAATGAACTAGGAAATTTTTGCATTTATTATAGATACTAAAAAATTCAATTGTGGTCAAAGGTTTTCATGGAGTTGTTGTCTATAGTGTTAGGAAGGTAATCTAAAGATTTGAAGTCTTGAAGCATTTTATAGTTCAATATATAAACCTTGAAATTTTATCTAGAATCATATAATGGACTAGAGACCATCAAGTTTAATTATATTGAAGTTTGGGTCAAATAGTCAAGATAGATCTAATGGTGAGTGTTTAATTAGATGATGAAGATCTATGGTGAGCATGAAACCTAGTTTATAGAGATAAAAAATGAGAACATGATCATGAATTTATGATCCAACAGAGTATATTGAGTCAGTAAGTCAATAGAGTGCTCAGATTTCAAGTTGAACTACCAAGTGGTATAAGCGCATTGATTGAATGGTACAAGGTACACAAAAGGCATGTAGAGCTGCCAAGTGGCATGATCATAGAAGTGAGGATCTAAGATCAATGGTGAGTGATGTAAGGAAAATATTAGTATATTTATAAGGAGATAAATGGAGCACATTTGTTTAAAGTTTCTAGAGAGCATGAGATGATGACAAAGTGTTTGATGTTTAATATTTACACAGTGACCATTGGAATTTGAATATTCAAATTAACAAAGGAAAAACTAGTCTATAGTATTCAAGCCATAAATTTATATATATATAAAATTTGATGATTAAGTTTAAATACTTTTTTTAAAGGGAATTCAAGTCACATACATAAAAAATAATTAGAATATTTGAATGTTTGTATAGCTACAAATATTAATATCCAAAGTTGACTATGTATTTGACCATGTTCTACAAGTGACACGAGAAAGATAAATTAGTTTTTATTGATAGTATTTTGGTGTTTCAAGATGAAATATATATTTGAGAGTGTTATATACTAAATCAGGGCCATCTGTGTGGATTTTTGAGGTTTGACCAATCCATCTTTAGTGTGAACAATTGATTAGAAGTTGGATATATTTGTTGAATTCATTGGTAGATTGAGTGACCATGTTGTAGGAATGAGTTGAATGTGTTATAAGTATAGTTGAAGAATAAAATGAGTATGGATAAATTATATAAGTATTATGAGAAATTATTGGATATCATGATATGCCCCTAATCAGATATGGAGATTCAAAATAGTATAACTATATTATGTTTGTATTTTACTAGTTTGAGTGGTCATTTTGAGAGAATTGATTTGAGTTATTAGACCCTATGTTGGAATGTATAAATCACATGGAGGTGTAGCTAAGGTCCTAAAGGGTTCACCCATGTGATCTAATCATATAGATATGTGAAATATTTGAGTTATAGCTTCATAAGTTTAAGACCGTATTATATATATATATATATATATAAAGGCCTAAAGAGCAAGGAGACCTAATTGGTAGGTTCAAGTGTTGAGTTAGTGTTCCATGTGGCATGAAACCATGAGGGTTTTATCAAGTTTATATTGGAGATAATTTTGATGTGTTTGAATCATTGGTAAAGGATGAAGGTGGTCCAAGTATTTTCACATGTAATGTGTGATTATGAAGGCCTAATTATTTTAGGTCTCACTAAGACCTAATGATGGTTTAGGGCTAATGAGGTACTAGCTGACCTATGATGAGTGTTTTTATCACATGTAATATGTGTATGAACCTATTTCAAGTGTGGTTCAAATATGTAAATCATCTTGTCTGACCAAGATGGGTTAAAGTAAGAGAGTGGTATAAGTACAAGGTCTAATTGGACTAATTATTATTGTTGGTTGTGTGTGGATTCAAGAGAAGAAGAGAACCTCTGAAAGAGAAGATACAGGTCAATTAGGACCATTAGAGTGTGAAAAATATTAGACACGTTTATCTAATCAATTTGATGTAGGAGGACACACATGTCATTGGACCTAATGAGCCTCTAAGAGGCAGTTTGAGCAAGTTATCCCTAGAGGTAGCTTGACAAAAATTGGAGTTGAAGAGTGCAGACAAAGGTGATCATCATTAGTTGAAGAATATAAATAGGTGTTCAAGGTGATATATTAAGGTATTTTAGTGGATACTTATTTTATTAAGGGGTTGGTTCCTCTTTTCAAGATAAATCTTGTTAAAGGTCTAGTTGTTGTGGGTGCTCAACTAGACATGGGCAGTAGCTCCTTGTGGGATTGGTGTCTCACTAAACTAAGGGATGGGTGTTATTTGATAAGTTGGTTATGGTATACATTTTGAATCTTTTTATTATAAGAATGTAGTCCATCTTGTAGAGTTTAGTGGGTTTTATCCCCCAAGAGGGTTTTCCACATATATGATGTGTTCATGAGATTTATGTTCTTATGTATGCTTTGGATGTATGTGCTTTCATGTCTATGTTACTTAATCAAGTTGTATATGATAAATGTTTAAGAGTTGGGAATTAAATTGGAATTTATTGCATCATTGATTCACCCCTCCCCTTCTTGATGATTATACCTATAACAATTGGTATCAAAGTAGGATCTTATTTTCAAGTTTAACCTCCTAAAGGTAATCCACGATATAATATGGATAAGCAATTTAACAAAGAGAATCAAGAGTTGAAGGCTCAATTAGAGGTTACTTATGCATGTCTAAAATCAATTGAAGAAGATTTCAATTAGATCAAGGAACTTTTTGAGAAGTACAGTGGTAAGGTGAGTAAGTTTGATCATAATAAGATCATAGCCTCAAGCTATAAGGCTATTAAGGATGAGTGCATCAAGATCAATAAGGATATAGAATCCTTTAAGGCAAGCTCAAGATCAAAATATGATAAAGAGAAGATCAAAATTATTGAGGATCAATTAAGGGTTAAAAGACAAATCTAAGTTCAAAAGAGGAAGAATGTAGACATCTCAAGACTTAGTTAGAAGAGACAAATGCCAAGTTGATTTAAAATCAAGGTGATCATGATGAGTTGATGTCCAATCTTGATTCTATAAAGATTATTCAAGAGGAAGCATGTATATTGAAGGATGAAATGACTAAAAAAGCTAAGAGGGATAAGGAGACTATCCAAGTTCTTAGAATTTAGTTAGAGGTTACAAGTTCAAGTATGATAGCTAAAGAGGATGAGAGAATTCAATTGAAAAACAAGATAGATTCATTAAATCATGAGAACGAGAATTTTTTTGTCAAGGTAAGCAAGACTAAGAAAGAGTAAGATAGCTCAGATCAAGATAAGAAAGATGCAAACACCAAGATCAATAAGAAAAGATCCATTAGGTAGCCAAGTGCCATGAGGTATGAAAGATATTTTAATGGTCATTGTTATGCTTGTAACACATTTGGTCATAAGGAAAGAAACTATAGAAAGAAGAGCATATGCTTAGCTAGAGGTATAGATAATATAGTCTACTATAGTTATCATGAAATGGGACATATTTTTATATTCTACCCTAGAATGCATGGGAAAATACTAACCCAGATATGAAAACCTAATACATTTAATATTGAGCATAATGAACCTAAGAGACAAGATGGTATGTTTGCTAAGATTCATAATATTCATCAAGCAGAAGGTATGGATGATGTTATTTGTTTCAATTGTCATCAAGCTAGTAATATTACTAGATATTGTAAAAGAAAACTCTCAAGTCATAAGAAGGTGCATGGACATCCTAGAGTGCTCAAGAAAGGAAAATCCTTGGTATGGAAACCCAAGACCAAGAAAAATAATTTAGTTGAGCTGAAATATCAAAGTGGATTGCTTGCTAAAGCAAAATAGGAATCAGATATGAAGAGGGTCCAAGAATGGCAAGAGAATGTGTCATCTATTCAGATATAAAAGAAGAATTGAAATATAATTCAATTCAAGCTCAAGGAAAATACCAAAGTGATAGTTGAGGCTAGTTTTGAGGTATGTATGGATCCAAGAGAATATCTTACTATTGTTGATCAAGTTTCATGAAAATAACATTATTTGTCAAAGTCCATTGAATAGGTTATTTCTTTAGTTAAAAAGGTATGTCATTAATCTTTTTTGTTTCCATATGTTGTCAATCCAAATTTAGAATAAAAGGAGAATATTATATTGGATGATCATTTTGATTATCTTAATCATAAGAAGAATAAGAATAACTATCAGTATCAGATGACAAAGGAGGAGAAGGAATATGAGGATTTATGGGCAACTCCTAGTTTCACATTGTTATAAGACATTGTGGGTCAGGGTGCCTCTATCTAAGATTCAAGGAGACACTTGAAAAGTAAGAGGAATCATGGTGGATGTTAGTTGAGACTTAGTGGATGTTGTAGGAAAATAATATCATTTGAAGATGTGTTTAGCTAAGGGAAAGCTAACTCAATTAGCTTGAAAAAGATGTGCATGATGTGAGGGGGAACATATGTGAAGATGATTTAATCATGATAGAAGTGTGAAGATGTATGCTATAGTTTTGAATTAAATAATATTGATATGATGACTTGATCAAACCAAGTCATATGTTTTGACAAGGTATTGAATCTTCATGCATGAGAAAATAGAGCTTGTGATTTATCTAGGTAGATAGGTCCCAGGATTAGAATCCCAAGTTCAGATTGGTGCATGTTAAAGAATAGCTGACATGAGATGGATCTTGATGTTAGGGGGAGATTTTTAAGATTTGTGAGTAGTTTATCAGGTCCAAGGATTAGAGAAGTCCAAGTTTAGATTGGTGCACATCAAAGGGGGAAAAATTAATTCATATGTTTGAAAGTATGTAAGTATCTTGAACATCTTTAATAGTGTTTGAATGCATAAATAATGTTGAGGAATGATTGTTGGCATGATTAAGGAAGAGACCCTTTGTCATTAATGTCAAATGGGGAGAAAGTTCAAAATGAAGAAGTTAAAATGAGTAATAAGTCATTTTGAGGGTGTTTTACTATCAATGACAAAGGGGGAGTTTTTGAGCATGGTAATTGATGTCTTAGGTTGTCATTGATCTCAAAGAGAGCTTTAGATACTAGTGCATGAATTATAAATAAGTTATGTTTGATAGCTTGGAGACTATATATATATATATATATATATATATATATATATATATATATATATGTATGTATGTATGTATGTATGTAGTAAGGATAAAGAAGAGGTTATGAGGCATCCATAGATGTTTTGGTCAAGTTTTGATGTGTCATTTCATAATTTGGAAAGAGAAAGATGCATCTTCTAGCATAAGAGAAGCTAGAATATCACTTCATGTCATGAAGATATAAATAAACCTACAATTTTGTGAATTTATTATAGGTACTCAGAAAGTCAAAAGTGGTTGAAGGTTTTCATGGAGTTGTTATCTATAGTGCCAAGAAGGTACTCTGAAGATTTGGAGTCTTGATGTATTTTTTAGTTTGGGATATAAACCTTAAAATCTAGTCTAGTAGATTGTGATGGACTAGAGACCATTAAGTTTAAATATGT
Source organism: Torreya grandis (assembly GCA_037957365.1). Taxonomy (NCBI): domain Eukaryota; kingdom Viridiplantae; phylum Streptophyta; class Pinopsida; order Cupressales; family Taxaceae; genus Torreya; species Torreya grandis. The sequence goes on from JARHVA010001610.1 coordinate 805,391, forward strand.
TGAAGTGTGGGGTCAAATAGTCAAGATAGATCTAACAGTGAGTATTTAATCAAATGATGAAGATCTATGGCAATAGTGAAACCTATCAAATAGAGATCAATGATGAGAATGTGATCATGTAGTTATGATCTAGTGTGTTGAGTCAATAAGTCAATAGAGTGCTTAGATTTCAAGTAGAACTACCAAGTGGTGCAAATGCATTGACTAAATGGTATAGGGTGTGGAGAAGGCACATAAAGCTACCAAGTGGCACAATCATGGAAATGAGGATCTAAGATAAATGATGAGTGATGCAAGGTAAATATCAAGATACTTCTAAGGATATAAATGGATTGGTTTTGTTCAAATTTTTTAGGGAGCATGAGATGATGACAAATTTTCTAATGTTTAATATTTACATAGTGACTGTTAGAATTTGAATATTCAAATTAACAAAGGAAAAACCATTCTAAAGTGTTTGAGCCATAATTTTTGATATATGCTAAATTTCATGATGAAATAAAAATAAAATTTGTAAATTAGTTCAAGTACATCCATAAAATAAAATTATAAGATTTTAATGTTAATACAGTTGTATATATTAAGCTCTAAATTCGACTATGTTTGACCATGTTCTACAAGTGAGCTAAGAAGGAAAATTGAGTTATTATTGATAATATTTGGTTATTTAAAGATGAACTATCTATTGGAGAATGTTATATAATACATGAAGACCATAGTTTTGAATTTTATAAGTTTTAAAAATCCATATTTAGCATGAAAAATTTCTTATAAGTTGACTGTGTTTATTGAATGCACTGGCAGATTGAGTGACTATGTTACAGGAGTGAGTTGAAGGTGTTCTAAGTAGAATTGAAGAAGAAAATGAGTATGGAAATGTTTTATAAGTATATAAATATTATGAGAAATTATTTTATGTCATGATATGCCCTTGATCAGATATAGATAGTCAAAATATTATAACTATATTTTGACTGTATGTGACCAGTCTGAGTGGTCATTTTGAGAGAGTTGATTTTAGTGTTTAGAGCCTATGTTGGAATGTATAAACTACATGGAAGTGTATTTAAGGTCATTAAGGGTCACCAATGTGATATAATCATGTTTTTATGTGAAATATTTTATTAATAGCTTCAAAATTTTGAGACTAAATTTTCTATGTATAAAGGCCTAAAGAGCAAGGAGACCTAATTGGTAGGTTCAAGTGTTTATTTAGTGTTCTAAGTGGAATGGAACCATGAGAAAACTAGAAAGGGAATATTGGAGATAGGTTTTATGTTTTATAATCATTGTTAAAGGATGAAGGCGGTCCAAGTAGTCTCACATGTAACATGTGAGTATGAAGGCCTAAATTTTTTAGGTCTCACCAAGAACTAATGGTGGTTTGGGGCTAATGAGGTACTATCCAACCTATGAAGAGTGTGTTTATTACATGTAACATGTGTATTTACCTATATTAATTATTTTTAAAATATGTAAATCATCTTATCCAACCAAGATGGGTTAAAGGAAGAGAGTGGTATAAGTACAATGTCTAATTGGACTAATTATTATTGTTAGTTGTGTGGATTTAAATGAAGAAGAGAACATTTGAAAGAGAAGGTACATGTTAGTTAGGACCATAAGAGTGTGAAAAATATCAGACATGTTTATCTAATCAAGTTTATGTAGGAGGACACGTAGGTCATTAGACCTAATGAGCCTAGAAGAGGCAGTTTGAGCAAGTTATCCCTAGAGGTAACTTGAGTGAGATTAGAGGTGAAAAGTGTAGATAAAGGTGACCATCATTAGTTTAAGAGTATAAAAAAGTGTTCAAGGTGATATATTAATGTCTCTAATTATGTGCTTAGTTTCCTATGGGGTTGTTTCATCCTTGTAAGATAAAGCTTGGTAAAGGTTTAGTTGTTATGGGTGCTCAGCTAGATAGGGGTAGTAGCTACTTATGGGATTGGTATCTCAATAAACTAAGGGATGGGTGTTCTTTGATCACTTAGAGCCAGTATATATATTGGATATTTTTATTATAGGACTATATTCCATCTTTTAGGGTTTAGTGGGTTTTATCCCTCAAGAGGATTTCTCACATATATGATTTATTCATATATTTATGCTCTTATGTATGCTTTGGGTGTATGTTCTTTCATGCTTATGTTTCTTGATCAAGTTTATGTATGATGAATGTTTAAGATTTGGAAATTTTATTGGATTATCTTGTATCAATGATTTACCCCCACATCTTCTCAATGATTGTACCTCTAATAATGAGGCCCTAATATTTTGACTACTATTTTTTCCTTTGAATAAAAGATTTCAATATGGTTTTAAGTTCTCAAATTATTATTTATGTTAGTGAATTAGTTCATGGTTGAATGGAAAGTTATAGTTATGTATCATTGTGTTCATCTCACTCTTTCATGCTTTATGCAAGTAATCTACCTTATAATAGGTCACATGATGTGTAGGTTTTTTTGTGCATATTTAAGTGTAAGGAAGATTGTTAGTGCTTATGATCAGACCTACCATTCATCTACATTGATAAATACATTGAATCTTACCTTCATGTTTAAAAACTTTTGTTAGAAGAACCTTGGGTGTTGAGATCAATTTTTACAATTTCCATTTTATAGTACAAGTTTGGGTAGTATTATGGAGTTAATCTTGGTGCATCACTTCTATTAGGTTATTGTTAATATCCTTCTATCCATTTTCCTTCAAAGTAAGTAGATTAGTGGTTATTTTTAGGTGTGATGCAAGGGATTTGTCCCTTTAATCTAGAGACTCATCTCTCCCATAGGTCACCCACAACTTTAGAGATGTTTCCATATTACATCAAATTGAAGGAGGTTGAAATATACCTCCTTATAGTGAAAATTTGATTGATAACACTAATGTCAGCCTAAGATAGTTACATTGACACTAATATCTAGGTTTGAATTAAGTGTTCTATACATAATACTTAATGAAAAAGGATGTGACCACCTAGATTCTTTTGGGTTTGAAATTTCCTTCACTCTGGTGCATTCAGATCTAGGTCATGGGATGCCACTCCTCATGTATTATAAAACCCTAGTTCTTCATCTTCATAGTGACCTTGGATAAAATAGGTTAGTGGTCACATGATATCAATCTTCCTAAATATACTAATATTAGTGAGTAATACTTAAATAGATAATACATCCAAAAGGGCCTCAAACTTATGTAGTTCTCCCTTATGTGTTGGCTTGTGTGTAAATCATGCAATATGTGAAAAATAAGTACAATAGTGACCTGTCTTGTAACTTGGAAAGTTGGGCACTTGGGTTACACCTTCATTAATTTAAAATTATAGATGTGTTGTCCCTATGACTGGTATAAAATAAGATAAGATATGAAAGTTTTGATTAATTTAACGCTCTTTGGTATGAATATTAGGTATTTTCCCATGTATGCTAGGTGAGGAGTGAATGAGGGTTAATATTGTATTTATATCAAATCCGTTTGGATAAGTAACTCATATTAAATAACTTAGGCCAACCAATAGGATACATTTCATTTGCAAATTGAATGAATTTAGGGTACTAGACACTTACATCAAGTCAATACACTAGCATATATGTTTTTGTCTATCTTAGACATTAGTGTCCATAGATAAAAAAATAAGCTATAGGATTAGAACTTGTAGATGTTTAAGATAAGTACATTTTAAGCATTATATGTAAGATATAAGGCCTAATTACTCAACATAAGACTAGTTGAACTAAGAAATAAGACAAGGATCATAAGATAGAGGAGATGAAAGACTTAAAAAAGTAGGATGGGTCCAAAAATTAGATGAACAAATAATGTATGAGTTTTCCAATTTTACAAGATTGAGGAGATATATAGTCCATAAATATATTTGACATTTTCCCCCACTTAATCTAGTAATGAAATGACTAGTATAAAGGAAAAGAATGTGTACTTGGGTGTGTATGCACACCTTGTCTTTACATGTGCCCAACTTGAGTGATTTTCTATTGACTAACCTATAACTAAGAGCATGTTATATTATAAAATCAATGCATATAATATGGAATTTAAAGTACTTAAAATAGATTTAAATTGAAATATCAAGGTTTAGGATTAAACCTATGTGTTGATGTAAATACATTTCCTATTAGTAAGTTGATTTGAAAAAGATGTATCATTATAAATCTTTGAACTTGAGATTAGGAAAAATATATATAATTATAAAAATTTCATATATCCAAGAAGATAGATAGAGAGAGAGATAGGTTGAAATGTGAATTCTTCTAACATTGGAGCAAAGGTGAGTTTCCACCTGTCACTTGATATTATCTCAGTCATGAAACCTAATCATACTTACAACTTGGTGAGGTTTGATGATACAATTAAATACAACATGAAAACTTGGCAAGATTGAGTTATTTAATCACCTCAACCATACCAAAATGTGAACAAAATACTATAGTAGATTGGATCAATAAAGTATGTAAAAGTATGATTGGGTATTGATACCTAAGAATTATGTGATGCAATAACAATCCATAAAAAAGTTTGAAAATCTAAAACTAATTTGGATTTTGCAATATTAGGAAAAAATTTCATAGCATATGAACCTTAGATATGTCTCATGCTAAATTTTTTTATAATAATGTTACCAATGTATATAATTCTACCACAACTATGAATTTGAAGAATATAGTTGTGTACTTTTTCCAATTCTAAAACTATGTAAGTGTGGATAACGTGTTTCCAAATCAAACTCCCATTATGTATGGAGAAATATGATAACTAATATAAGTACCAATGTGGAGAAAATGTTTCCAATACATGCCCTAAGTATAGTTTGGAGATGTTTAATAGTGAATATGTGGGGAGAACATGCTTCCAAAGCATGCCCCTAGTGAATCTAAAAATTATGTCAAGTATGGAGAACATGTCTCTATGACATTCCCCCACTAAATCTAAAAATTATTCCAAGTGTGAATAACATGACCCCACTAATATGCCTCCCCTTTGAGGTGAGGGAAAGATAGGAATTGGTATTTACCTCATGTCAAAATGATAATACAATTGCATAATTTTTTAATGGAACCATGCAACATATAAAAGGAACATGTCAAGGTATATATAGAATTAGAGTGCATAGAATCATTATGATTACATGAAGTCCTAAGATGCATGATAAGGATCACGAAATATATATAGTAACAATATAATATCAAGTAAATAAGCACACACATAAGATCACTCAATAGCAGGTCAAAAGGCAATGATCCAAAGAGTATGCAAATAAGGGGCATGTTTAAAATCCAAACAATCAAAGGGATATGACTTAGTCAAATGTTCATAAATAAATAATGACATATTCAAATGTCAATATAAAAAATAATGACATATTCAAATTTCAAAAAAATCATATATATGAATTGGAGTCACAAGTAAAGGATCATACTATTTTTCTCAAATAGGGAATACAATAACAAGGCAAGACAATCAAGGAAGCACATAAAGTAAAGGATAAGAAACCAACATAAATATGTAATAGTATCCCATGGATCAAATAAGTTAGGTAAAAATGTCAAGCGTATTTCATATCAAGTACCTTGTGTAAAATATAATCATGGATAAAATCATGTGTAAGTACACATGTAAGCTCAAACGTTATCATCAAATGATAACATATGTGTATCAAGATCAAAGAAATAGATTCTCCAAATGTCTACATGACATGAGTAGAGGGAAGGCCCAACATATAAAATAGGAATGGATCATGTATTTGTGTATTCCTATATCACACTCAATTAGAAGAGTAAAACACATGTATATGTATGAGTAGTAGGTATGTTATCCATCAACATGGAACTATAACATATATTCCAAGGATCCAATAGAACATGCAGGTGATGAAAATGTTTTTGAATTTTTTTTTTTTGATTTTTTGGTATTTTGGAAATTATTGAAAAGGAAAGTTCATCCTATTATGGAATATAATGGTCATAGATATATCCCCACTATGAAACTCATGTAATTATCTTTTTATTCTACCAAGGAACACATATAGGTGAAATATCTATCACTATAGTATATGTGATGTTCTTTGTATGTAAAATAAGACTATGTGGTCATGAATTAGTAGTAAGAGTAATAAAAGTAGGGGTTAGTGGAACCCATTATTGAGTGTTAAGTGGTTTATTTGGAATAACTGTAATAAGATTTTTTTTAGGTACTCTATATATCTAATCATGGTGCATAGTAGATGGTGATTTTATGGAATCCATTGTATGTATCAAATGTAATGGTCTCTCAAGTACTAGTTACCTAGTAAAGGCAATTGTTTATTACTTAATCTCTTAAGATGAATTAGCCTTAGTAGGCTTGATAATTAACTGTGTTGGTATAATATTCTCTTGTTTAAGAGGATACTCATATGAAATTATAGAAACTATAATTAATTGATTGGCATGAATGTATTTAACATACCCATGCATTGTATAAGGTATTAATCGAATTGAATGGATCCAAAGTATTACTAAAAATATATCAATGATTCCCAATGGAAAGTATAATTTAAAATATAGTAACCACAAGTGTGGGACTGAAATTTAAAGGTATAAATATCTTGCCAAGAACATTCTAGGAGATCCCATCGAATGTTGTAACCAATCTAGTATAAGGAGGCAAATCATGATGAGTATAACCTAATTGTGTAAGTATTGTTATGGTTAAAAATTTATCACTTCCACCATTATAAATCATAATAATATGAATAGAGTGTTTATAAAGATATGATCAAATGAATAAATAATGATGATCAGAGTCATCATCCTTAATCTCACTATCATCGAAAGAAATATAGGGTATTTGAACCATATGAGGTATATGTCTTGTATAAGTACCAATAATAACATCAAGTGGTTTCACATAATGTGATGGAGGAATATGTCCATTAAATACAATTTTCACTTATGATTCTTTCTTAGAATGGTCTTGCAAAGGATTATTAAGTATTTTCTATTTTTGGTGATCACCAGGTTATGAACTTGATTCTTTTTAAGGATAATCAAATGCAAGAAATTGGTAAATAATAATGTCTTATATCTTTTGTTTTAGGGTAAATCATAAGTTTATAGAATTCCCTGATCCTTGATGATAATCACAATAAGCATTTGTATCATATCCTTTGGGTAGAGGTAAACTCATATAAACCTTTATAGGATGAGGGCGAGATATAATTTGACATTCTAGTAACCATGGGAGTAATGAAATTGGAGACATAGGTAAATGAGAGAATTATATCCTTGGTGTGTTGGATAAAATAAGATAAATAAGTTGTGAAATTGTGTTAACTATGGTGGTTGTCTCCATTTTAGGTTTTTACCTTATAACTTAGTTTGTTTGTAAATTTTGTACTAGATGTAGATGAAATTGGTGTGTTTACTACATACTTGAAATTATTCAATGAAATAATATTTATTTCACCATCTTATACAAAATGGCATAGGTCATCAAAATATTTTAACTTCTTTAAAATAATTGACTTGTGTAAGGGAGCAAGAAAACTTTGTTTGAATATATATTTCAACTCTGTCTACCATAGGATTGGTTATTTAAAAATATATATATTATATTTCAATACATATTCATTGATAGGTTCATTGGTTCCTTATTTGATTTTAGTAGTATAAGCATAGGAAAAATTTTAAGGAATATTATTGGAAAATTATGGTAAAAATACATCTACAAGAGGTTTGAATACTTTCACAAAATTAGAGAGGTAAATCATAAAACCACCTCAAAGTATAGTCTTTGAGTTTTAAAAAAAAAAAAATTGGTCAAAATTCTATCATGAGAGGCATATTCAAGGCATGCCACATAAAAATATCAAAGATTTTGTTCAGTCTCACCTTTTCCATCATAAAATGGAAATTTAGGTGAAAAAGACTAGTTGGCAAAGGGTGAAAATATATTTTGAATATAAAAGGGTTATGTAACACATCTTATGAATCAATATCATGAGGGGATTCTAAATCATTTTGTTCAATGTTTGTAACCTTGTCCTCCAAAGTCTTTATAACTTGAAGGGGTGATTGAACTATAGACCCATTGGAATTTATAATAGCAATTTGAGTAGTCACCAAAGGGTATGTAAACATGGTTTGAATAGTAATATGAATTTAAACCAGTATTTGTGTTGAAATAATTGGTAATTCCATGGTAGATTTACCAATAGTGGTTTTAGGAAACAAAGGTTGGAAGATATATTTTTTTACTCCATTAGATGTAGGTTGATTTATTGGTATGTAAATACTTTTATTACCTTATAAAGACTCATCATCACTAGGTGAACTAGTCTTAGTTTTATCATGTTTACTTATTTCATCTCTTGTAACATAAAAAAATGCATCATCAAGCTCTTGTTATTATTGAGATGAGTAATCAATGATTATTTATATTCCATTTAGAATCAAGTATTTTCACTAACATTTTCCATTGATTCACAAATGAAAAATTTAAAATTTGCAATAAAGTAAAAAAATCAAGAAAAATTTAAAAAACCCTAAGTGACATAGGATTTGATGTTCAAAGATTGGGTTCACCAAATGTTTAACCCTAAAATGAATCTAAGAACTTGGAGTTAGCCTTATATTACTATTAAATGGGTATATATAAATTATAATTCACAAGGGTGATAATCAAATCTATATCAAGCCAATTGGGTGTTAAACTCAAATATAAACATACACTAAATGTACTAATTAATAATAGGTTAAATATAGAAAGTATAACTAAGTTATGCATGAAAATGATAAATCAATGTACTTATCTAGTTTTGATGCTAAAATGGTGCTGGATCTAGAATAGGTAGAAATAAGATTGAAAGAAGATTTTAAAATAGTCGCCTCATTTTGGATTAATTGCCTATGGATTTCTAGACAATAATGCTATCTTGAGATGGTTGCATCGATACTAATATCTAGGTTTGACATAACTATCATTTATAAAATAATTGTTTAATAAGGATGTGACCACCTACATGCTTCTATGTTTGAATCCACCTTCACTTTCATTCATTCATATATGGGTCATGAACTATCACTTCTCATGAAACTGTAAAACCCTAGTTATTCATATTCATGGTGATTTACGAGAAAATGGGTTAGTGGGCACATAATGTAAAGTTTACCTAAATACCCCATTACTAATGGGCATTGCCTACATATCCAATACTCTGAAGAGGGCCTTAAACTTATGTAGTTCTCCCCTATGCATTAGATTGTGTGTGAATCATCCAATATGTTGAAAGCATGTACACTATTCACCTAGTTTGTAACTTGGTAGATTGGGATCTTGGGTTATTCTTTTAGTACTTCAGAACTATAGATATTTTTTCCCTATGAATGGTATATAATTATGAGAAAATAGGGAATATTTACTCAATTGAATGCTCTTTTATATGAACACTAGGTATTTTCCCATGTATTTTAGGTGAGGAATGAATGAGGGTTGATCATGTATTTATATAAAATTCATTTGGAGAAGTAAGCTTCATTAAATAACTTAGACCAACCATTAGGATAAGTTTCATTTGAAAATTGGATGACTTTAGGGGAATTAAACACTTACATTGTGTCACAAAACTAGTGTCGATGCTAGTGTCTATCACAGATGTTAGGGTCCAAGGAGTAATAAAGAAGGTACAAGCTCAGAACATGCAAAGGTGAAAGATAAGTATATTTTAAGCATTATGGGAAATATATAAGGCATGGTTCATTAACATAATATTGGTTGGAATAAGAGATAAGATAAGGGGCATAAGATAGAGTAGATGTGAGACTTATAGACGTAGAATATGTCTATAACTAAGTTGAATAACCTAGGTATAAGTTTGTCAAGTGTACAAGACTGAGTTGATAAATAATCCATAAATATCATCTACAATTTATCAACTATCATCTCCCTCCTGACTTTGATAGATTAAGTTCTTTTGGAAGACATGTTCCAATCTTAAGAAGTATGTCTCATGATGATATTTATCTAGGTTATCTTATATGTCAATGTACTGATCAATGTAAATGACATTTTTAATAGATTTGATAAACATCTTTCACATTATATTAATTTGTATCAACATCTTCTCTTTTATAAGTAAATCTAAGATTCATGATAAATAGTAAATATTTAGACATCATGGGGTCAATAAGGCCAAGGGCATATATGTAGGATCCAAAAAATGGATATATAATAAATTATATTGATGAAATAGATCACATCCATAACATATATATTTTATCTATCTTAGGAGGTTAAGGACCCAATCAAACCTTACCAATACAAACTATCCCATGTCATCCCTTATCTCATAAAAATATTTAATTATCATGTGGTAATATTATATCATGCCATGGCCAACCAAATAAAATGAGAGGGAAATAATTTCCCTCTTCATGGTTTTGAATTTTCCTTCTCCATGGTTGGGAGGGCTCCCTACCATGGAGAGGGTGAAATTTTCTCCTCTCTACTCCAAACCATGGTGAGGGAAAAACTACCTTACCATGGTTGGGAGGAATACCAACCATGGAGAGGGGTTATTTTACCCTATCATGGTTTAGAGGGCTCTCGATCATGCTGAGGTAAAAAAATTCTCTCTCCATGGTTGAGAATGATCCCCACCATGGATATGGAAAAATGTTACATCACCATGGCTAGGAACCCTCCCAACTATGGGGAAGGATACATGTTCCATCTCCATGGTTGGGATCCATTCCAACCATGCACAATGAATAAATTTTGATCACCATGGTTGGGATCCATCCCAACCATGGAGAGGGAAATGTTTTTCCTCTCCATGGTGGGAACCCTTAAAACCATGGAGAGATAAAATTTTTCCCTCAAAATGTTTTAGAGCCCTACAAACCATAGAGAGGGGAAAAAAATCCTCTCCATAAATGAGATCCCTTCCAACTATATCCATGGTTGGGATCCCTCCAAACCATATCCATGGTTGAGATCCTTCCAAACCATGGATATGGAAACATTTTTTCTCACTATGTTTGGGAGGGATCCCAACCATGGAGAGGGAAAAAATTACACCTACCATGGTTGGGATCCCTCCTAAACATGGAGAGTAAAAAAAATTACCTTGACCATGGTTGGAATCCCTCCAAACCATGGCGAGGTAAATTATTTATCTCACAGTGGTTGGTATCCCTCCCAACCATGGAGAGGACAAATTATTTATCTCTATTTTTTTTATGCCTCCAAATTATATAGAGTAAAATATAATTTTTTTCTCTATGGTTGATAGGAATCCCAAACATGGTGAGATTTGTTTTCTTATTACCATGGTTAGGAGGATTCTAAACCATGGAAAATTAAAAAATTGTCCTCATCATGATTAGGATATATTTAAACCATAGAGAGGGAAACATTTATTCTCTCCTTTATTAAGATCCCTCCCAAACATGGAGTGGACAAAATTTTCACTCTTATTTAATAGGACATATCTCAACCATGATGAGGGAAAATATTTATCCTCTACATGGTTGGGATGGCTCCCAACCATGGACATGATAGACTAAATATTGTAATCTACATGGTTGGGAGTGTTTCCAATCATGGGGAGTTTTTTTTGTTCTTACTATTATTAGGAGGGATTATGACTATGGAGAGGAAAATATTTAACCTCACCATGTTTAAGAGGGATCTAACCTTGGTGAGGGTAAATGTTTCCATGTACATGGTTATAATATTTCCAAACCATGGATAGGATAAGGATTATCCTCTCTATGGTTAGAATAGATCCCAACTATGATGATGTAAAATTTACACTATTGAGAGCCCACGGTGAGGTCAAAAATTTCCATCTCCATGGTTGGGATCCATTGCATCTATGGAGAGGGAAAAAATTCCCTTTATATGGTTCATAGGGTTCCCAACCATGGTGAGGGAAAATTTTTCCTTCCCATGGTTAAGAACCCTTCCAATAATAGGAAGGGAAAAGTTTCTATCACCTTAGTTGGGATCCCTCCCAACCATGGAGAAGATAAAATTTTACCTTTCCATGGTTAAGAGGGATCCAAACCATGGGGAGGTAAAAATAATTTCTCTCCATGGTTGGGAGCCCTCCCAACCATGGAGAGAACAAACCAAATTTTTTCCTCTCCATGGTTTAGAGGGATCCCAATCATGGTGAGAATGTTTTTCATTCTCACCATGGTTATAATGGATTCCATCCATGGAAAGGTAAATATTTTACCTCACCATGGTTGGGAGAGATCCTAACCATGGTGATGATAAAATTTTATCTCTCATTAGTTGGGAGCTTTACCAATCATGGAGAGGACAAAAAAATCCTCTTCATGGTTCAAAGAGGTTCCAACTATGATGAGGGAAAATTTTTACCTTTGCATGGTTGAAATCCCATGGTGAGGGAAAATATTTACCTCTCCATTGTTGGTATCACTCACAACTATGGAGAGGAATTTCTTTTCACTCTTTATTTTTTAAATGGATCTCAACCATGGTGAGGAAAATTTTTACCTCACCATGGTTAAAATATTTCTCAACCATATGGATGTAAAATTTTACCTCATCATGGTTGAGATCCCTCATAATGGTTGGGAGCCTCTCAACCATGCAGAGGAAAATTATTTTCCTTTCCATGGTTACAAGGCATCCCAAAAATGGAGAGGATAAAAAACCAAATTTTCTCTCCATGATTTGGAGGGATCCTAGTGATTGTGATAAATATTGTGTTTTCTCCATGGTTATGAGGAGTCCAAACCAAGGTGATAATTATTTTTTCCTTGATCATAATTGTGAGGGATGCCAACCATGGTGAATAATTTATTTTTATCACCATGGTTGGTATCCCTTCAAAACACGGTTAGATTTATTTTTTGTCACCATGGTTGTGATCCCTATCCAAACATGGAGAGGGAAACACATTATTTTTTCACTTACCATGGTTCGAATCCCTCCAAACCATGGAGAGGTTTCCAAAGCATGGAGATAATTTTTTATTCTTGTCATGGTTGGCATCTTTCCCAACCATGGAGAAGACAAATAATTTTTTTCATCTCCATAGTTGGAAACCCTCCCAACTATGATGAGGGATAAAAATCCTCTCCATTGTTTGAAGGGCTCTCAATCATGGAGATAATAAAATATGTTTTTTCATCTCATTGATTGAGATATCTTTTAACCATGGTGATAATTTCATTCTTATAATATTTATTGGCATCCTTCCCAACCATGTATATGACAAAAAAACATTTATAATTATCACTAATAATATCCTTATAAATATGGAAATGTTTTTTACTCATGATAGTTGGTATGGATCCCAACCATGGTGAGGTAAAACTTTTCATTCTTCATATTTGGGAGATCTTTCAACCATTATGAGGGGATATATTATCCTATCAATGGTTGGGAGACTACCCAACCATGGATTAGATGAATCAAATTATGTCTTCTCAATGTTTGGTAAGACTTCCAACCATGGTGAGAGTTTTTATTTATTGCCATGGTTTGGAGGCCTCCCAATTATGGAGAGTGAAAATTTTTACCTTGGCATTAGGAGGAAAAATATTTTTTCATCCCTCTAGTTGACAACCCTCCCAAACATGGGTAAATGAAATTTTGTTCTACCCATGGTTGAGAGGGATCCCAACCTTAGGGAGGTCAATATTTATTTTCACATAAGACTATAATCTCTCTCTCTCTCTCTCTCTCTCTCTCTCTCTCTCTCTCTCTCTCTCTCTCTCTCTCTCTCTCTCTCTCTCTCTCTCTCTCTCTCTCTCTCTCTCTCACACACACACACACACACACACACACACACACACACACACACACACACACACACACACACACACACACACACACACACACACACACACACACACACACACACACACAAAATCTTAATTATGAAATAAAGTTTATTCATGTTAAAGATGTTTTATAAATATGAATAGTTATAGTTTTAATTAGTTAAGATTTTATTAAAATTTAATTTGATTTCATGTAGATTGATTAAAGATGGGATTTTATAAAAGGAATGGTAGTGTTTTATATAATAAAATGAACTATGCTTGTTGTTGTTCTAAACGTATTAAAATTATTTGATATCAATTATGAAAATTTTGATGTATGTCTTTTGAAAGTTCAATCTGGTTTGAGAATAGTTTGGAAAGATTTCTATATGAGACTTTGTCATGGAATCAAAATTTATAATTTTAAAATTGTTGAAGTGGATGAATATTTCCATGTAAATCATACAAATAAATATGAAAATATAAAGGTATATATAATGTTACATGAATTTACCATTGATCATGTTAATTTATATGTGCTTTCAACACTCTAGAATGATTGTTTTAAAATTTAATTTTTAGAAATATTTTTTAATTTACAGAAAATATCATATTTTAAAAATTGATAATTGTAGACATTATTTATGAATTATATAGTGCATCAGTCTTATACACTTAGAAAACTCAAACCTTGGTTGTTTTTCTAACTTTTAGACCTTTCCCACTTATTCAAGTCTTGCATCTACTCTTTGGTTCCCTTTGGCCTATCTCTTAGTGTAAAAAATATTATATTTATGACCTAGGCCTTACATATTTCCCATAATGATTAAAACTTGCTTATCTTATGCCTTTACAAGTTTTGATCTTGTACCTATTTTCCTACTCCCTGAACATGTATGCCTAAGATAGATACCTGCTCTAATGCAAGTGTCTTGTACCCCAAAAATATCTAATTTTCAAATTAAATGTATCATAATGGGAAGAATAAGTGATTTAATGTGAGTTATTTATCCAAAGGGATTGGTATAAATACAATATCACTCCTAATTCATACCTCACCTACACATAACACAGACCAAGGATAATTATCAAAAACATTCAATCAAGTACTCGATAAAAAAAACTATTTCCTATTTTATCTTATATTCATATTATTCATAGGAAAAACACATACAAAGGTTTGAAGTACTAAGGGTGAAGCCCAAGATCTTGATTTTCCAAGTTACAAGTTAGGTCACTATTGTACATGATTTTCACATATTACATGATTCACACACAATCCAATACATAAGGGATGACTACATAAGTTTCAGTGATGAAAATGTACATGAGAAAGACTCAAACACACCATCTCCTTTATCTAAACTTTTTTTGATAAAATTCTTGATGTTTTGATTTGTTCACTAGGTTCCATCTTCAACGAGAGACTTTTGACTTGTTATAGTATTTATAACCTCCTTTTATATAAAATTGATTACCAAAAACCTCAGAGTCATTTATAAATAATAATTATAAACCTAAATCATAATTTCACTCATTTAAATTAATTAATTAATTAATTAATTAATTCATTCATTCATTCATTCATTCATTCATTCATTCATTCATTCATTCATTCATTCATTTCGTTTTTCATTTTCCTCACTCACTAGTCTCACTAGGTAATCTTCTCAAAGGCTTACAATACCCACTATTATGAGTGATATAATGAAAACCAATGGATATTATGATTGATATATCCTGATCATAATAATTTTACCTTAACCCCTTTTAATCCCTCACTCACATTTCAACTCTCACTTTCACACCTCAACTCATAGTGACACTACTTGGCTTATAGCCTTTTTTCCCAATTTAACTTTACATGAACACTTTTTAAACTCCCCTAAAGATATAATCCCATATTATGGAACCATATATCCCTTATATTCATCCATGAAATTTAAATACTTAACTCTCTCAGCAAACACACTTTCCTTTACTAGCACCTATCCAATTAGGCCTTTCTAGCCCTACAACACACCCACAACCACCAAAACTATACTAGACCATAAAATAAATAACTAAAACATAATTAATAATTTCAAAAATGTAAAATATATATTATTAAAAAATTTAAATATTTTTCACTAGTTTAAATTCAAGTTATAGGATTTTTGGTTTGGAAACCTTGGCTAGTCAATGTGTAGGCCTCTACATGGCCGAGAGGGGTTGAAATGAGACACAAAGATATATACTCCACTTCATGAACTATTTTTTTTTAAAATTTATATAATTATAATATATATCCATATAAATAGTAAATAAA
Source organism: Torreya grandis (assembly GCA_037957365.1). Taxonomy (NCBI): domain Eukaryota; kingdom Viridiplantae; phylum Streptophyta; class Pinopsida; order Cupressales; family Taxaceae; genus Torreya; species Torreya grandis. The sequence goes on from JARHVA010001610.1 coordinate 821,501, forward strand.
CCTCATTATACCCTATTATGGATTATAAGGATCAAAATATAGAGTTTTACATATTTTTATAAGACTGTGTAAGGGCTGAAAGAGATCAAATTACTATAAATTTATTTTGAGATCATTTAAAAATATTTAAATGAATTAATAAGGTATATAATAATAAGGTTCACCCTACCCAATGAAAAATAATCTTTAATTAGTACATTTGTGTCTTCTAACACCCAAAATATAGAATTTTATGAGTTTTAGATGACCATGTAAAGGTCTCAAAGGTCTATTTGTATCCACTAGGTTTCAAGACTTCATAGGGGTTATTATTGATAATTATTATCATTTACACATGTTATTAGGAATTTACAAATCCCATAACTATTTAATTTCTTAATACACACTCTTCTCTTGCATACTAACTAAGCAAAACATGGTATAATTGTGCAAACATGGTTTCTTGAGTGTGTAGGCAGAGTTTATTATTTATTGTGGACAATACATTGAAAGTTTGTCATTAGTATTTTTGACATATAATTTAACCTATTATCCATCAATAACATTCTTCTTAAATATCATGTCCACTAGAACAAGAATCTCCTTACTACAAAACACTTTAAGAAGCATTCACTTACCATCTTATTTGACTATTATAGTCACAACATGATTTTTCCTCTCCACAAGATTTATTAAGGTTATTTCCTTTTGGAGATTACTTAAATTTAGTTTTAAGACTTAAAATTACTTGTTCTTACCTATAGTTTATTGAGCATTGTTCCTTTTTATGCCAAACTTCACCAACTTCTTTAAGTCCTTTTCCTTGATTGTAATCTACAATCTACTATTCAAAACTGTAACTACACACAATAAGGGTTTTCCTAAATCCTAAAGGGATTTAATAAAATAATATATGAAAAATATAAATAAATATATCATTTAAAATTGGCTTAAACACACACAATTTTCTTTTGATTATTCATTTGAATCATTCTGTATTACATTTACAGTCCATTCATGGACTTGTCAACTTTTGAGGAGTTTGGCATTCTTTCTATCTTTTTTTCCTCTCCTCTCAGCTTATTATATTTTTTCCCTCTTACTCCTACTCTCTCACACACTAAAACCAAATTACAACTTTATTCTCATCCAACTTCAAAGTTGGTTATGGTAGTTACAAAATAAAAGCTCTCTTCATGATAACTCAACATGTGGGTGATAGTTATATTAGTTAACATAACTCTTGATTTTACCAATTTAATGAATTAGAAATATAGTGTCATTTATTTTTAAATTTCATGACCACATAAAATCTCACTTAACCTCCTCTCTCATCATTAAACTCATATGACCCCATTATGCTTGGGTCTCACCATTTGAAATTTAAATTACAATTTGGAGGAAAAACTCCACATACTCATTAACACACCTTTAATGAATCATTATGACTCATAATAAAATAAATGGATACTTAAGGATACTTCAAACACACTTTCATTCCAAATTTTTTTAATGATAACACCTAACTAGGACATATCTCTTCAACAAGTGCAAATGGTGTTTTGATCACTAGATGCTCCTGCATCATACTCTCCAGGTGGGAGAAAATTGAGTGCTAACTTATTTTTCTTTCCTTCCAATATAGTCTTTGAGTATATTCAATGCTTAACTTACTTCTACTCCTTTCTTTCTCCTTTTTCCTCTTTAGGCTCTTGTATTTTTGTTTATTTACCTTGTCCATTCTCCTTGTCAACTCTTCCTCTACCTCTCTGAGGTACTAGTTTCTATAATTATTTATTTTTTGCATGTCCTTCCTTTTCAAATTCAATTGGTCCTTGATCAACCTCTATTGAAAACAAATGGTTCTTACTCTTCTTGATTACTCTTGTCCTATGGCTATTTTATTCATAGATCTCACTTGGTTCATGCATATCTAGATGTCTTTGCTCCTTGGCAATGTATAGATTTTTATTATAATGGATTTATAAGGAATTATATGTTTTCATTGTACCTCTCATTTCACCAATCAATGGATTGGTGTCATTTTCAACTAGGGAAGTGTTTGACAGTTATATTTAATGAGACTATTTGATATTGGAGTTGTATAGTTCGCTATTTGGGCGTTTTACTTCTATTGTACTTTCTAAATCCTAAAAATAGAAAATAAATCTCCATCTCTAGTTTGAAAAAATGTAAATCTAAACTGTTTATTAATTAAATATCTCCTATTTCATCTACACCATCAACATTCAAAACTTAAACATCTGACATAAGACATATTATGTCCTTACTCAACTTACCTAGCTCGGTAGGATAGTGTGATATTCCAAAATATGAGAGTGTTGTCTATTGTCACTTAAACAAATTTTGATAAATTTTCAATATGAGATGAATCAACAAACTTAATTGATTTAAAAATCACACTCTTGCATAAAATAAACATGTTTATATTGAATTGAAGTAACTCTTGCATGTAAATGAAACACATTTGCATTAAAGGAAATTCACACTTGTTTATGAAAATGGAAGTCATGGTTGATTTGGAAACCAATCACTCTTTTATTTTGAAATGACATCACTTTTTATTCAAAAGAAATCACTTTTGAATTTAAAATAATATTACACTCTACAGTAAATGAAATATATTTGAATTAAATAAATACTTTTAAATTATTAAACTAAAAATACCAATTTATCTTGATCCTTGGAGAGAAGTCAGCCCTTACTTCCTTCCTCATAATAGGAACTGCTTTACTCAGCAATAAAAATAAATATTAAACTCTATTTCATTCAATGTAACATATACAGATATGAAATGTTTTGTATGATTTTTAATTCATCAACTGCTAAGTTTTTCAACTTCTTATAGCTATTTGGAATGAGAAGGACATGTGTATTTAAACACATCTCAACATCTATTCATAGAGTAACAAAATTACTGATCTTAATTCCCAAATCTATTTATTTAAAATATAGACAATCTAGGAATCAGATCCCATGCTTCTAGGAGGGCGTTGTAATTGACTTAACTAACTATAGATATAAAATAACTAACATAGACTTAAGATAATTATATAGTTTTACAAAATATAAGTATAAATATATAAAAATTATTTTAGGCCATTACCATGAATGGTGATGTCTAAAATAAGACATCTAAATATATAAAGTCTATTTATAGGCAATAAATATTTTTAGAATTATCAGCTCAATCAGTAGGATCTAGTTGGATGTCTTCAAAGCATACCTGGGTGTCTTTAGATCATATTGTACATGTCTTAAAAGTACTCTATATAGGTCTTTGGAGCATTCTTAGACATCTTTAGAGCATCCTTTATATGTCTTTGGATAAAATTTAGAGCATATTTGGAGCATCAAATCTTCAAAGATCACTTGTTGAATCCTCAAAATTATAACCAAAAAGAGTTTTCAAAATTATTTGTTGTCTTCTCAAAATTACCTTGCCATTGGGATGTATTTTATACTCAAAACTATGTTATTCATCAAATTTAGACACAATAACAAGGTAAAGAATCAACAATAAATTACATACAAACAAAGGATAAATTGCATTCATTTCCTACTTAAATAAGACCTTAACTATTAAATGTAATGAAATATATAACCAAAGGTAAAACTTTATGGATAATTTGTATAGATATGATGATCTATATTAAATTCTCATCATTTATTCTCCACACTTTACCTTTTTCAAGTCCTCTTGCAAATAAGTGGAATAGCAATCCTTAATCCAAAAATCTTGATTCTAACCACTGACTAAGATCATCTATCTAAAAATGGTGGCCCCAATCATGTTTTCCTCTTGTCAAGAATCTAAAATCCCTTACAATTGTATGCATCCAAGATTGAAACTCAACTTACACCTGAGTATGTTAACTCTAGCATGGAGATAGAGGATAAAGAATTATTGGAGGCCTGAACCTCATTCCAATCCATACATCTAAACCAACTTCATCTAAGATCTGAGTGATAATTTGGGAAATTGTCCTGGCTCTATTAAGACTCTATCTGATAGTGGTGGGGCTTAGGACTTACTTGCGCCTCAAATTAATGAGTAAACATTCCTATATTAAATAAAAAATGTATAATGTCTATAAATCAATCCTAGCTTAGAGAAGATAGAGAATACCTACACTTTTAATTTGGATACACTTGTTAAGTGGGAGCATGACCAATATGGGGATTATCTAGACCTGAATAGGAGATCACTTATCATAACATATCATGATAGGAAGGGTTCTAAAGCCTACAGTCTAACACAATCTCATAACAACCCTAATAAATTCCTAATGTTTAAAACATTGACCTATTCTAATAATAAGAAATTAAATTTAATCTAGTGCACACCAAAGCTTATGGCACAAAGTGGGGGTTAGAAATAATAAAACAACTAAAATTAAACACCTATTCGAAGGCATACTCACATCAATGTATACTGAATCCTAATACATGGGAGAATACTACATCTTATATTATCTATCTACTCCTATAAAGGAGAAATAAATTTATGAATACTTAACTTTGAAGAATAACCCACCAAGCCTCAATCTCTCCCTTCACCAAGGTGCTTTGTAGGAAATTGTTGTGGTATGTAAGGATAATGAAGATAAATTAGTTTTAGGCTACACAACCTATCTAAACATCCAAAAGACTTATCTATAAGACAAGATCCATATCTCTAAATAAAGTATGGAACCCTAAGATTTATTCCTCAAGTAGAAAGGTCAATAAGAATATGTTTGTTTGGAATTATTTACTATTAATTCTTCTCTTATGAAATGGTGGGAAATGAAATTATATATATAGGTAGATTTTTCCCTAAATCCTCCTAGAAATGTTAGATGTATAGGGTCGACCCAATCAACCTAGTGTGTTTTTAGGGATAATTCACTAGGTTTGAGCTAGGTTGGTTGAAGGTATAATAAGATAAGAAAGTTTAAAATACTTCTAAACTATAATGGGTCGATCCAGTTGACCAATAGAGTTAAGGCAAGAAAAAGATGGATAAGGCATGACAATTGATAAGAATGGGTAGGACTGAGGAGAATAAGCTTAGGTTAAATGGTTTTCAGAGACAAGTGTTTTTATGCCAAGTGGTAAAAAGAACAACAATCTTATGAAACATTGATGGTCTACGCATCCCTTTATTGATGCACCCTTTAAGGCATATGCATAGAGAGATTAAGAATTGATAGGTTTTTTCAAGATAAAAAGTGTCAATAATCAATAAAAGTTTGAAAATATTATGTGTATACATATTTCCCACTCAAATCTCATCATGTGTCATGTGAGTGCAACATGGGATGGTGTTTCATGATAGAACATGATAACACACAATGTTAATGCTAAGTAAAGTGTAGTAAGCAAAAAATAAGATAAATGAAATGATTGAATTGAAAAAACACATACATTTAAGTTACCTTAGTGCTTTAGATAAAGAATTAGAATGTAAGAAATGTGAAGGTGTCCAATGTAGAGAACACTAGATGAACCTATATAAGTTAGTGCAAAAGAAAGCCAAAAAATGAAAATTTCGAAAGATAGACATATGATAGTGGAAAAAATTGTATACATCATCATGAATCTAATGCATTTTATAGTTTACAAAATAGATGAGTATAAACAAAGATATAAGCAAAATAAGGAATCTCCTGAAAGATAATTGAAAGATTTGAATGTTAAAAAGGGTTTTAAAATAAGGAAAAATAGAATTCATTTGTTATTTTGATTTGTGAGAGAGGGAAAAGATAGCTCTAGAGATAAAACAAGATAGGATGGAGAGAGATGATAGGCTAGATAGGGAGAGGCTCCAGAGGTGGCAGCAAGTGAACTATAGGTATGCAACTATGAATCTCAAACCTATCTTTAAATTTTTTTATTGAATTAAGTATAGTTTTAGTAAACTTTGATTTGAATCATTTATATACGTCAAAATGAAACAAAATTAGATTCTAGGGGTAGAAAATAGGAAGATGGAAAATGGGTTTAGAGGATTTAGGAAGAAATTAAGAAAAAATCACTTTTTTGGGGTAAATGCAAGGGGTCAATAGGTAAAAAGCACTAGGTCAACCCAATCAACCCAGTAGGCTGGAAATGAATAGAATTCACAGTACTAACCTAGTAGGTATGGGTCAACCCTATACATTTTGCAAGATAATGGCCTAATTTAGAGTTTCTAGGTGGCTTGAAAAGTCTAGAATGGAAACTCAACACTATGGAGGGGAAAATAAGGGGGTTGACTTAGATTTTTGAGTCAACCAAGCCAAAAGATAGGAAATTTTTTTCCAAACTAGTTTGACCAAAGAGTTGGAATGATACAAAAAAACACGCAAAAAGTTGGAAGAGGGATAAAATAGCTTGAAATGACCAATTAAGGTCAATAAGGACCAAATAGGATATAAGTAGGCTAAAAAGAATAAAATGAAGTAATTTAGGCTTGTTTTTAATGTAAAAAAATGTAAAAAGAATGTATTGTGACTATACATGACATGAAGGAACTGATACATCCTTTGTTGTTTCTTGGGTGCATGGAGGATGGATATTTTAGAGACTTATGGATGTGGCATGGTTATTGGACTTGTAACATAGGTTGTCAAATGGAGATAGGACTAGACTAGGATCTGTAGGTCTAGGTAGGATAACTAATATGTGTTGAATCCCCCTTAATGCTAATCTATTAGTCATGTTCCTTAGTTTTAGGGAATGATTTACTAACACCTTTAGATGGGAGGTGGATGGGGATATAGTAGAGGTATCTATCACTCTAGAGGATATCCATGCCCTCCTTGGGATACCTATAGTAGGAGTGAAGGTGACTATAGGGATACCAGATATCCTAGAGGAGAGAATATCTTTAGCCATGTGGGATACAAACTCAGAGACAATATTATTAGGTAGAGAGTTATCATGTTTAATGTCTATAATTTAGATTTTAGACATCTAAAAGGTTATGATATTCCTTGTGACATAGTGGGTGGTATGTCACAAGTTACATGGTAAGGTACCACTATTTGTGGTAGCTTTGAGTAGGATGATCTTAGAGGAGTGAGTTATATATGACTTAGGCTCTATAATCTAGGTCCAACTAGTACATGATATGTATGAGATGTTGGTTAGAGGGTATAGGACCACGGGACTGACATATTGCTAATAGCCTAGATATATGAGAGATTTCCTATGTACTAGTTGGTTAGGGTACCCCATGTAGTCGATGATAGGTCACCTCAAGTGTAGAGATGGAAAAGGAACTAGGTAGCATATGTTATGCCCCACATGCTAGTGTTATAGTTAGTTAGATGTGTAAACATGGTGTGGTAGCCATACGAGCACATAATAGCTACATGGGTGAGCTGGGACATACTTACACTAATGATAGTGAGGATAAAGGTTATCAAACAATATTTTTGGTGGAGAGAGACACAGTTGATGGCATGAGTGCCAAGGTAGATGTCTCTACCTCATCTAATGACAATAATATTGATGCTCGAGTAGTGGGCTCAACATGTGAGGGAGCCATAAGGAAGGAAAGGATTAGGGCCATAAGTAGTGAGGCTAACACTAAGGCCACATTAAGAGTGACCATGGATTAATTGGTCATAATGAGGAGCTAAGCAGGAGGATAGGAATGCAAAGGTAGAGATATCAGATATACCACTACCAATTTCATAGTGAGACGAGTAGTGGCCACCAAGGACATAGTGTCAATAGAGGCAAGAGGAGTAAGAGAGAGTGGACATTATTGTCATCCTAGATGACCTTATAGGTGAGTCAAAGGAGATGATAGAGAGACCACTCAAATGTAGGCTGAGATAGACATAATCCATGATAGTTGGGATTGATTTAAGGAGGTGACCTATAAAGGAGGTATTAAGAGGCTATGAAAATAGGGAGACTATGCTAAGTGGTCATTCAAATGGTGAGACCATAGTAGTCAAGACATGATAGGTAAGAAAAGGTGGCTGAATATTACTAATTAGGTTTTTATTTTAGAAAATAGAGATAGATAGATATTTTGAGATATAACAGTGATCTAATATCCATCTTGTGGGATTTTAGATAGGATGAGGAGGAGAGATGGGGTTCTCTAGTGAATGGATCACTCCATGACATCCTAAATGAGAATATACATCTATATGACCCCATGAAATTAGAGTATTTGACTGTACCATCTGCCCTAGCTCAAGCAAGTTGTTTTAGATTAGTTGGAGAGGTATCAAGGAAAATATAGGCACATAGAGAGAGGATTCAATCACTATTAGTGATGGGTGTAGGGGAGATATAAGAATGGTAGGCCCTAGTAGATGAGAGTGTTATGAATCTAGCTATAGTAGCATAGATGATGGAGATTTGGACCTAGCTGGTGGAGTCATAAGTGCGAGTAGTGTACCTATAAGGAAATGTAGAGGGATTGAGATATCAGATGACCTCCTTATAACATACTATTTGGAGGAGTCAGATCGAGGCCTCAACAAGAAATGTGGCTAGGCCATGAGATAGATAAGATGAGACACAACCATATAGCTAGAGCATTGTATATGGTTGTATATGTTGCATTAAACTCATGATATATATATATATATATATATGTATGTATGTATGTATGAATGTATGTATGTATGTATGTATGTATGTATAATATTTTGGCATATTGATGTTGGATGTGCATGTTTTCATTATGATGGTTAGGTTTGTGGATGCTTTGGATATATTTATTTCTAGAATATGTATTTAGATTTGTTGTATATGCTATAGGAAATATATGAGATGTGGTTTTTTTTCTATCATTATGTAGGACACATGTATGGTTAAAAAGAAACAAGTAAAAGGACTTGGAAAAATATAATCATGAAAAAAAATACTACACACTATTTCAAGATGCGAAATGTGTAATAACAAGAAAATGACTAAGTATAAAGATCCAAGCAATAGTAAAACAAGATGGTAAAAAAGAATTTGTTTTTAAACCAATGTGAAAGATTTTTGCACCAAATTAAAAAAAGTAAAATCATACTAATATTGTGTTGGGAAGTATGAAATCAATGTAATAAAATGGAAGGTATGTAAAAGGACATAAATGGTAATAAAAAAATTAATTAAGTCAATCAATCATACTAAATGATGCTAAGAAGTATGAAATAAAAACAAAATTGTAAAAGTTTGGTCTTAAATTAGTCAAACTAATTCAAGCTGGGAAGTAAAAAAAATTAAGAAAAGGTTGGAATCTTACATGAACTTAGAAAATAAGAAGATAAAAAGGTGAAATAAAAATAAAGTAAGCATAAAACATTATAAATCAAGATGGGAAGCATGTAAAATGACATGTAACTTCATAATCAATCTAATCTTATCTCAATTTTGACACATGTAATTTGCATGGTGACTTGGGTATTAGAAAATTTTGTGAGGAGGGTCAAGTCCTATCTATGGTCTTACACTAAAACTCAACAAAGAGAAAAACATTGAGGTGGAATAAACATGAAGATAAAATAATAAATGATGTAGGTAATAGGAAAGAAAAGATGGAAATTTGTGAAGAATGTTGGGTCTTATCTACGATCTTACAAAACAACTCAAAAGTGAAATCCCAAGGGGAGTGATCAATAGAAAAAACAATATTTCTCAAGAGGAAAAAAAAGGAAAATAAGGAGTGAAAAAGAGAGTGTAAAAACCAAGACTTAGGAATCTTATGAGAATACCTTAAGAAGAAAGAGGCATACTAAGGGCACGAGAAGACACTAAGTGACTAGTGGTCATCTATGTACAAAGGAAACATGTTCACTATAGACACAAATATATGTAGGAAAATAAGTATGATACTAAGATCAACTTATGAAGGTATATTGGTAAAAGAAAAATAAAATGGACCTACCTTCCCATAATGTTTTCCCCATTCTTTAGGTCCATTTATAGAGTCATCGGTCTATTGCAAAGATTGAGTACTTGTGTGAGAAAGTAGGTAGCACTAAAATATTTTTTATTCTCCTCTTCTAGTCTACTAGCCTAACATACCCCAAAGGACCTCGAATATATCATGAGGCCAAATATGGAGTTTTATCTTCAACTAGAAGAAGGATATGTGCTTTGAATCACATATTTTAGTGTGATTATACTTTTAAGATTTTTTTTTGCCTTTTGATATCATTGCCTTTTGTTTAAATGATTTGTATTTTAACTTTCTATGGATTTTTAAGATTCCTCATCCATACAAATTTGGAATGACCAATCATGAGAGAGATAGTGATAAACATGAATGAGATATAGGCTAAGGCTAAAGGAATCTAAGTGACCAAAGACAAAGATTGACTAGGACACTTAGACTTGACAGTGAACTAGCATGTGATCTCAAGTCTCAATCATGTATATGCTTAGTTTGAAGAAAAAGGAAGAGGGAAAAAGGATGTCCAAATTGGATCATTAAAAGGAGATAATAATGATAGATTTTTTGATAAATTATCAAATTGTAAATGGAGATAATAACCAAAGGGAACATGGTTTGTATAACCAAGTGACCATGACAAATTATCTGTGAAAAAGAGGGATAAGAAAGACAAATAATCATAAAAATACAATAAAGATATTTTTGAGAAAAACTCAAAGGAAAAATGGAAATCAATGATAAAATACAACCATATGTGAATATAAATGATAATATAATTAAGATATATTAAAACAAGTAAGAAATCATGATATAAAATAAGCAAAAATTTGACACAATGTCAAAAGATACAACAGATAGAAATAAAATTGGAGCACACATCCAATAAAATATAAATGTGAAAGAAGTATGCATGTGGTCATAAATACTAGTAAATATATCCAAAAACATTATCTAATACATTGGATAAGTCTCTATGAATATCGATACACATTATTGCTAAAGTTTCATCAATCTTCAATGAATATTGGGAAAATACTTCTTTTTTGATTTCCTCATTTGAAAAATTAGGAATACTAGATGGATCATGATGAGGAGGAAAATTAGGAAAAAGATGATATGGAGAATGTGTGGGAGTGGGATCTATTAGAGATGTAGGAATCACTGGTGGAGAAGAATCCATGGGTGAGGGAAGGTCCATAGGTGAAAGAATCATAGGTAGAGGCATAAAAGGTGGTGAAGGGACCATGGGATGTGATGGAACCACTAGAGGTAGATCCATGGGAGAATAAGGAGAAGCCTTATTTTTGGAAAAACCTATGATATGAATAGAAGAAGGTCTGTGAATGGATATAAGATGATCTTTGAGATGTTGTTGTAGGATACAACAATGATCAGTGTGATGGGTGCCATATAAATACCATAGATAATATAACTCACCATGAATAGGTAGATATTTAAGATGTAAATATTGGGATATTGATGGTAGATGTGTTTTCATTGATGTCAAGTGGCATTGGTGATGACAAAGTGGTCTAATAGGTCAGAGTGATGGAACATGGTGGTCTAACATACTTGGAGAAAAGTGATACTTACAAGGATATGCATGGGTGTCCTGGGTGGATGTTTTATGGATGAATGGAGCCTTGAATGATGATGTTTGAATTGTTCCTGATGTGTCCTATGTTCAAGGATTGAATTAATGTGGCCTTCATGAGGTATGCAGGTCAATTTATGCCTTGTAGGCTTGATCATGTGTGGTTTCCTATAAGTTTTTTTTGATCCCTATATCTTGTATGTCATGGAGAGGAACTCACTGTGCTTGGAATATACATGTTGGAAATGTATAGGATGTTGATAGGTCATATGGATTGTTTTCAAGAGGTGGCTAGTGGTTTGCAAGATAGTTTGGTCATTAGCCTTGTGAGGCCTTATGAAGGGTCAATGAGTGATTTAATAATGTTTGATCTTATATCTACATGGTAGATGATCATAGAGGTGTATTCAAGTTCATTATCCAAGTCAGAGGTCAATGGTTGAGAGAGAAAGTCAAAAATTACTTCATATGCTTCAAAGGGTGCTTGAATGATGTTTTTTGAGCTCAAGAAGAAAGCTATCACATTAATTAGATCATGTATACTTTGAATGTTTAGATAATAATTTTGGATAAGGTGGATAGGTTTCTTAAGAAGGATCTCCAAAAATTATTTCATAGATTAAGTTCTTATCCTTTATGAATGATTGTTAAGAAGGTAAGCAAGGTTTTATATGAAATATTACCCAGTCTTAGACCTGATGTTGAAGATATTTCTTATAGGTGATAAAAAATATGGTGGATGGATAGGATGATGATTTAAGGTTGTAGAGGAATCCTCTAGGATTCTTAGTATGTGTTTATTAAATCTTGACTGTTTGTGGGTCTCATAGAAAAATGCTTCTTAATAGTGTTTTTGATATTGTGAGAGATTTATGAAAGTAACCAAGTGAAAAAATGGGTGTATGATGAATATTTTGAATTGCCTCAAACATTCATGAAAATTTTCAAGAAGATTCATTTCTATGTGTCAAATTTATATGTCTTAAAATTTGTCTAGTTGATATGAAAGAAATGATTTTATGAGTGAAAAAGACCAATTAGAGTGAGAAGTGAAATTAGAAGGCCTAATCAGTGATTAAGGATGGGTCTAAGATCTTGGAGGTGATGTAGGGGATGTATTTCATATGTGCAATTGGTATTTTTCCTAGTCACTTGGAGATGATTGAATGGTTGACTAATAGTTGACCATGATGGTTTTACTAGTTAAAAGGAACTTGTTTTGGAAGATTGAGTTTGTTTACAAGGTAGATGGTCAGATCAAGTGATTTTTATGGTTATAGAGTGTTTATAAATCCTTGAAGTACTTATGCAAAGATATTTAATGTTTTAATAATCTTTAATTAGTCAAATATAGTCACACAAGTGTAGCTATGCTTCATTTGTTAGGTGTTTGTGATATGAGCTCATGGTATGGTATAGAAAGCTTGTGCAGATGATCATGACCAACCTTAGGAGACATAAATAATTCTTCTTAAAATTTTCTAAAGATAAATATCTAAAAATAATTAATAATGGTATATATACAAGGTGTTTTATGCCTCTTGGGAGTGTGGACTAAGCTAGATAAGAAAGTGTGTGTGTTGATATTTGAAGACCTTGTGAGAAGGTTTTTGGGGGTCTTGATGACCAATGTTTGTATTAGAGTGAGTAGAGGAAAATGTCATTAGACTCATCATATTTTTATGATTCTATTGATTATTTTTATTATATTTATTAGTGCATATTTGTATATGAGTGAAAGATTTGAGAAAAGGGTTATTGCTTGTGTTGAAGAGATAACTTGGTGTTGGTGACTTGTGTGGAGTTGAAAAATTAGAGAAGAGTGTTATTTAAAGGTTTATCTATTAGATTGAGAATTAATCAAAGTTTAAAAATTGTTCATGTGATAGGTGTTGTGTTGGTACTCAACATCTCAGGCAAGTTGGTACTTGTCATCTTTAGGAGTTGGTGCTCCTTGTGAAGTGGGTGCTTCACTAAAATATCTTGTTTTATCCATATTTATATAATAGTATTCAATTTTTGTTGTAGTCTTGAGAGTGGGTTTTCTACCCCATGAGGGTTTCCCACATAAACCTTTATATAATGGTTACTTCCATGTTTGTTCTTTGATTCATATTTCTTACATATTGATGTGATTGGATAAGTAGCTTGAAGAGTTTGGAATTGAATTGTATTATTGTTAAACATTGATTCATCACCCTCTTAGTGGTTTATACCTTTATAAATTGGTATCATAGTAGGTGATTTTGAGGTTTAACAGCTTGAAAGGTGATTCTAAGGTACAATGGCAAGTCAAGGAATGCAAGGTGGTTTCTCTTCCAAACAAGATCCATTGTTTAATGGTTCAAACTATGATTTTTGGAGTTTAAGGATGCATAATTTTATCATGGCTATAGGATTTGATGTTTTTTAGATTTTTGTTGATGGATATGTTATTCCTACTAGTGATGTTGATAAGAAACTATTTGAAAGCAATTAAAAGGCTATGAATGCTATTTATAGTGGTCTATCAGAGACTAAGTTCTCAAAGGTATTTCACTATCAAAAAGCTAAGGAGATGTGGAATAAATTGAACAAAATATATGAAGGAGACTCAAAGGTCAATCTAGCAAAATTAAAAACTTATAAAAGATAGTTTGAGATTCTCAAAATGAAGGAGGAGGATTTTGTGGCATCCTTCTTGAATAGAGTGGATAATGTGGTCAATATGATTAGGGGTCTTGGAGAAGATATCAAAGAGGATGTTATTAAAAAAGTCTTAAGATCTCTATCTTACAGGTTAGACACTAAGGCATTTGCAATTAAGGAAAGCCATGATTTTACACTAATGAAGATGGATGAGATTTATGGATCTCTCACTACTTATGAGATGAGGATAAATGAAGACAAGCCTCCTAAAAAGGATGTTTTTTTCAAGGTAGAGAATAATCCTAAAGAAAATAAAACACAAGTGAGGGGTCTCAAGGAAAAAATGTTATATTAGATTATACATCTTATGATGATTTAATTGCTTTGTTTTCAAGCAAATTGAAGAATAGATTAGGTAAGTATAGTGGTAAGCTCCCTTTTAAGTGCTTTAACTATGGTGAAGTAGGTCATTTTGCAAAAAAATGTCCTCATAAGCATAAGAAAGATGAGGATCAAGCATAAGGTAAGAAAAGTTTTAGTTTGGATATAAATAGGAGATCATTCAAGAATTTTGATAATAAAAAGAAGTTTTATAAGGACAAAAAGAGTCTATACACAAATATGGATGATAGTGACTCAAAAGTAGGGGATGATAGTCAATCTAATAATAGTCATAATTAAAGTGAAGTAGAGGATGATGAAGTCCTTTTCATGGCACTCAAATTAAATGATGAAGGTGATTATTCATATCAAATTGTATGAAACTGGATTGGATCAGATGAAGAAGATGAGGAAGACATTCCAAACTATAAGAGTGAACTAAAACTTTCTCTTAAAGATTTTAAAATTGAAAGAAAGGTGTATAAAGGTTTGAAGGCCAATTTGAAATACTATGAAGTTCAATTTAGAATTTTTGAGGCTAAGATAACTAAAGATAATAAGGAGCATGAAGGATAAATCATTTTCTTTAATTCCATTTTTGAGTCTATATCCTTAAGCCTAAAAGGTAAGGAAGAAGAGTGTTCTAAGTTGATTACAAAAAACAAGTTTTTGAATGATGAATTGGAGAAAGCTTTGAGTAAGGCTAAGTCTTTTGCCAAGTATGAAAAAAGCACAAATGATCTTGATAGTCTGTTGACGAATCAAAAGCCTTCAAGTGATATAACAGGTTGGGTTTTATTGAGAATCCATTAGTAGTATCTCAAGAAAAGGAGAATATCATTGAAGAGGATAAAGACAAACCTGCAAAAATTAATACCCAAGCTAAGGGTGTTAGCTCTAATAAGGTAAGATATCCTAATGCCATAAATCATTTAAACTTAAATGGATACTATCATATTTTTCATGAGTTTGGTCATAAGACCAATGATTTCAAGATGAAGGCCAAGAAAATCAATCTACCTAATTCTATGAATGAGATAAAATGCTTCAAGTGTTTGGAAATGGGACATTTAGATAATTAATGTCTAAAGAAGATAAAGCAAGGTGAGTCTGATCCTAAGAATATAACATGTTTCAATTGTTAAAGGACTAGTCACTTAGCCAAAAAAAATTAGTATCAAATAAGGATTACATGTTTTGAGTGCAAGGGATTTGATCATATTTCTAAATTTTATAATAAAAAAGGGGCTCTTAATCAAATCAAGACCAATTAGGCTCCAAGTTTTCAAGAGAGGAAAAACAAAGTCTTATATAAGCCAAAGGAAGAAAAGAGAGTAATAGTTGATATGTCTACAGATTAGAATTATGTGTTTTCAAGGGTGGAGAGTGATTCTTTCATTGTATAATTTTCATTATCTACTCATGTTTTCAATGAAGAGATCAAAAACAATGAGAAGTTAAAGAAAGAAGACAAAGATTGCCTTAAGATAAGTATGGATCATTATGTATCTATAGATGTTGATATTTCATGTATAGATCAATCATTCCTAGACCTTGAAAAGGTCAATTCAGTTGATAATATAGATCAAGACATGGTGGCATCCTCATCTGTTGCATATTCAAGTCTAAATGAGGAGAAATTTTCAAGAATAGAAGAGGTAGTCACAGGCAAGTCAAAGAAGAATAAGACTATGTTAAATAAAGAGGTAGAAAAATATGAGAATATGTGGGCCACTCTAGGATTCAAAACATTCTAAATTAGTATTGAAGTATTTTAGATCTCTATCTATGCTTCACAAGAGACTCTTATAGGTGAAGAAGCAAGATTGTTTGTCCAAGATGTATGTGCATGTATTTTGGCCCTAAAGTGTCATTTTGATCAATTTTTGATGTCTTAGTTGAGTGATGATTTGAAGGAGAAGGAAGAAGTGGTTTGTATGAGGTCTTGATGAGCTTAGATATGTGTTTTATGGTCAAAAGTCTAAGTTGACCATTTTGGCAGTGATGAGTGTCTACAAAGTGTCCAAGTTGCTCATATGGTGTTCTAAGGTGAAAAGAAGATTTATAATAAGTGATTAACATTGTTTTTTGTATGTCAAAATAATAAATATAGTTTGGAAATGTTGATAAGGTGCTCAGATGTAATTTTGACCATTTGGTCAAGGTGCCTACTATAGGTTTTAGTTTGTGTAACCAGTTTGCTTGGTTTCAAGGGTCATATAATGAATGAAGATGTGTCATGAAGTGTTTTTTTATTACGAAGGTCTACACATGTGTTTAAGACATGTTCTATGTGGTTTCAAAAGTGGATGAATGATTTTTTGCCAAGTGGAACATTTTGAGTGATCACTAGCTTCTCTTCTCAAGAGCATGCATTTGGTGGCTTAAAGGAATTCATGATTACCAAAGGTGTGGAGGATTGAAATTTGGCATGATAGTGAGTTTTGGTGGTCTTCAAGTGTGGTATCCAACTCAGGTGTCTATGTTGACTAGAGGTTGAATTTTGACCAAATGTTACTTTAAAGGCCTAGTGATTTGGGCATGTTTGAAAAAGTGGTCAAACTTTGGATTTGGAGGCTAAAATCTTCAAAAGTAGGTGAATGGGCCAAATGGGTATTTGAATTAAATTTTATAGTGGTCTGGAAGTGAGTATAATTCATTTTATTCAAGTTTTATCTCACTAAGAGGCCTAATTAGCTAGTAGGCTAAAGAAGGAAGTATGCTAAGGAGGATGAGTTGGAAGCTCATTCTTGACATGTCTGAGGGGGCATGTAGTGGTATTCAAACATTAAGTTTCATGGCTTGAAATGATCAGGGTAGAGAACTATGAGGTATGTAATGGCCAGATAGGGCTATAAGGGGTATAAGTAGGCCTAGTGAAGGAAATGAATATTTTTGAGAAAGTTTTCAAAATAAGGATGTATTTGTTGGTTCTAAATGAGTATGTTGGTATTTTCCAAGCATGATTCAGGCATGGTGCTATGCCTTGAGTGACCTTGGTGTTCTGTATGGTGCCTGGAGAGTGATGATAAGTAAGCTTTCATGGTGTTTTGGTACTCTTGTTACTGTTTGAAGTGATGTTAGTTATTCTTGGAGGTCTTATAGGTGTTAATTGGTTATGTAAACTGAGGGGGAGACTTAAAAATGGAGAAGGGTCCTAGGGGGAGCTATGTTGCCTTGAAAATTAGTGATAGGTCCAAGGATCTTCATGGTTCAAGAGAAGTTTCTAAGTGAGATCATCTTTAAAGGGGGAATTGTGCCTATTTGAGGTTTGAATGGTCTATTTTCAAAAGATTTACTATATGTGATCATGTTTTCATGAGTTTCTTATAACTCATTTGCTTGTTTTATATGGTGCCTAGTGTTAAAAAGAGTCCACTTTGTTATTTTGGAAAAGAGGGGAGAGAAAAATAATGTTGACACCAATAACAAAGGGGGAGATTTTTGGGATATTAATGTAAAGTGGCATTGGTGATGACAAAGTGGTCAAACATGTTAGAGTGATGGAACATGGACTTGGAGTAATGTGATACTTGCATGGATGTGCATGGGTATCCTAGGTGGATGTTGTATGGCTGAATGGAGTTTGGTAGGATGATTTTTGAATTGTTTCCAATGTGTTATATTTTCAAGGATTGACTTCATGTTCCTTTATGAGGTATGCAGGTCAGTTTGTGCCTTGTAGGTTTGATCATGCATGGTTGCCTATATGTTTTTTTGAACTATATGGCTTGTATGTCATGGTGAGGATCTCAATGTGATTGGAATATACATGTTGGAAATTTATAGGATGTTGAGAGGTCAAATATATGTTTTTCAAGAGGTGGCTAGTGGTTTGCAAGATAGTTTGGCCACTGGCCTAGTTGGCCTAGGTGGGCTTGTGAGGCCTTATGAAGGGTCAATGAGTGATTTCAAAATGTTTGATCTTATATATACATGGTATATGATTATAGAGGTGTATTCAAGTGAATTAACCAAGTTATAGGTCATATGTTGAGAGAGAAAGTTAGAAATGACTTCATATGCTTCAGAGGGTGCTCGAATGATGCTTTTTTAGCTCGAGAAGAAAGTTCTCATATTCATTAGCTCATGTATACATTGCATGTGGAGTTAATAATTTTGAAGAAGGTGTAAATGGTTCCTAATAAGTATCTCCAATAATTATTTCATAGATTAAGGTCCTATCCTTTATTAATGATTGTTAAGAAGGTAAGTAGGGTTTTATGTGCAAAATTCCTAGTCATAGACCTGATGTTGAAGATATTGATTTTAGGTGATAAAAAGTATGGTATATGGACAATATGATGTCAGGATTAGGATCACAATTGATTACCTTGTATAAGCAACTAAACACAGAATTAAACCAGAAGTAACAAGTAACTAGAAATCAAAAACAACACAGAATTTGAGAGACAATACAATCTTGTATTCAACTCATCCAGAAATAAAATACAATAAAGAAGATGCCACACTCTTCCCACACCTCTAGGGCTTCCCACACCTTAGGGCTCCCAGTAATTCTCCTTCAAGAGTTATCTCTCTCAATTATGGTCACAACAAACAACTCAAACACAGAGTTGTTGTTCACCTCCACCAGTCAGTAACAATACTGCTAGTACACAAGTACTCAAAGTACTCCAAGTAAATCTCCCTTGAAATTGCAACAACCTAAAAATCAAATGATCTTACTTACCATGTAGATCTAACCTAATCTTGCACAACTTATAGATCAGCCTAGTTTTGCACACCTGCAAACCTAGATCTTACAATCAAAAGGATCTCTTCCTTTTCCTTGATTACAATACAGCGCCATGAGTCTATTATATAGATCCCATGCAAACAATAATTAGACTTATAATTACAATAATTAGAAATGTAGACTCAAGACTAAAATTAGTCTTTTACATGCAAATAACTGGTTCATTAAACTAACTGTTCATCAACTAGCAGTTCTGGAACTGCACAGACGACCGACATCGGTCCCTGTCTGTCTAGAGATGACCAACATCGGTCAATTCTTGACTGATGTCAGATACTTTTTAGCTGGATGTGATTGATGTTGGTTGCATTTCCAATGTCAATTTCTCTCTAACTCAACAACCTCCTCCATGTTTGCATCAGTGAAGCTTTTAGCTCCACAACCTAACAATCTCCCACTTGGAGATAAACAGTTGCACCTGTACATCATCTAATTTTGTTTCTTGGCTTGTATCCCTCTTCAAGCTCAATCTAAAGACAAACCACCATAAATATTGTGGTGCTACACCTGTCATCCAAGTAACCTGCCACATCTGAATCTATATACCCATGTAGAGAAGTGCTTGACCCTGCATTGCATGTATACCTGCTGCTAGCCCCTGTCAGATACCTAAGAATCCACTGAACTAATTTCCAGTGCTTCTTTCCCAAATTGGCCATGAACTCACTGACAACACCCACTGCTTGGGCAAACTTAGGTCTAGTACACATGTACTTAACCTCATTATGTGAATTGGGACACTGTTCTGTGAATTGTCCATCCATAGGTGTGCTAACCGGTTCTGCATCCCACATCTTGAACCTCACCACTACCTTATTCACACAATCATCCTGAAACAACATCAACCTATGATATTTCTTGTCTCTAGGAATACTCAAGCCAAAGAATTTCACTACTTCCAAATTCTTCATGACACACCTCTGAACTAACTTTACCTTTAGTTCAACAACTACCTACATGTGTGACCCTACAAGAAGCATACACACCACATAAAGTAAGAGGATAATGTATCTAATATTATCCAACTTGGTAAAGGAAACAAAATGGTTAAACCTCCATTATCCTACAGCCTGCTCAAGACTGTATACCCTGGCCTTCCGTCTCACTTGTCCATTCTCTCTCTTCTTCAACCTGGGAATCTGTTCGTCTTTCAGTGCTTTCTCTTTAGCTGGCAGCTCTACCAAATATCCCATTTGGTTCTCATCCAAGGAATCAACTTCCTCATTCATGCAATGATCCCATTATTTCCTGGATTCTACCTACTCTTCTTCTTTAAAACTTCCTGGTTCTTGACCATAAATGAGCAACAAGTAGTCTAAAGAAGGGGAATAATGAATTTGAGGCTTACTTACCCTTTTAGTCCTCCTCATGGGCATTTGAGACTCCTTGACAGCTTACTGTCTACCCAAAATCTGTTCTAACAGTGACTAACCTCAGTCACCCCTCAGTCTACATCTAACCAACGTAGGTTCCATGTGACTGACCTAATTGCCAACATCAATTCCCTGACTGACGTCGGTGTCCACCTGCCCAACACCACCAACTATATTCTACACATGACCAACATCGGTACCTACCTATTCGATGTCAGTTCCACCTAACTGATGCTAGTAAGTGTGTTTTCCTGTGAGTGATGACTTTTTACTTGTGAGCTTACCTTGGATCAAAACCCTATCCAAACTACCTTGCTCAAAATTATTCAGCCCCTATGACTGATCTCTATCTATCATCTTCTCCTGGAAAACCAAGGCTTTCTTGTTCTTGTCAAAAATATCATATTTCCTTTTTATGCAATAGACACGATCCTTTCTTGTAGCATGTGTTTCAAGAAACCTCACTTTCTTCTGTTGGTTACAAAAATCTCAATCTATGCTTTACAAATCTAAACTCTTACCCTTTGACTCAAGAACATGCATCCCCTTCTTATTCATGTGACCAAGCCTACAAAGCCACATCTTTGAATCTACAACTGAAGTAGATAACCCAGAAGGAGAATCAGTAATACAAGTAAATAGATAAAGAGCACCTACTTTATTACCTCTTGCTAAAACAAGTGCACCCTTGGTAACTTTCCAAGAGTCTGCTGTGAGAGTTACTGTGCATCCCTCATCACCCAAATTTCCAATAAAAATCAAGTTTTACTTTAGGATTGGGACATGCATGACCTCCTTTAACACCCATGTGTTGCCCGTCTGCAATTTCAGCTGCACTTTCCCTTTGCCAACCATTTGACAAGGCTTACCATCCCCTAAATAAATCTCTCCAAAGTCTCCCTGGACATAATCATGGAAAAATTCTCTATTTGGGGTTGCATGGAAAGAGGCTCCATAATCTAAAACCCAAAATTCCACTTTATCCAAGGAGCATACAAGAGCATCTTGTGTAATAACATCTGCAACATCTGCTTCTTCATTTTCTTCATGCTGATCTTCAACTAACCTGTAATATTTCTTTACATGCCCTTACTTTCCACATTTCCAACAAAATATTCTGCCATACCTAGATTTAGATCTCCAACCTATCTTTGACCTTGATCTCCCTTGCTCGATCTTCTCTCTTTGCCTTTCCCTGCTTTCAACACTTAAAGCATTTCTTGATGATTCCCCTGTGCTTTTCCTATGAATTTATTCATTCAATATTAAACTAACAACATCATCAAATTTTAAGATATTTGAAGTAGACGGAGTATTGCTAAATACCATTACCAAACTATCCCAACTTTCAGGTAATGAGCATAAGATTAAGAGAATTTCATCATCAAAAACTATATTGACTAAAACTAACTGGTTTACCAAACCATGGAAATCACTAAGATGACTGTGTACAAATCCACCTTCCAACATTTTCAAATTAAATAGATGCTTCATAAAAAATACCTTATTCGAAGCTGAGGGTTTTTCATATAAATTTGCCAAAAATTCCATTTACTCTACCATTGTCTTAGCCTGTGATAAGTTGGAAATCACAGATGATGCCAGGCTCAACCTTATAGATCTCAGAGCCTTCCGATCAAGAACCTTCCATTCTTCATCTTTCATATCCATGGGCTTGCTTGCAACCCCACCCAATGGTAAGTACAGATCTTTTTGATATAGATAATCTTCTATCTACATCCTCCATAATTGATAATTCTTTTCGTTAAACTTCTCCATTCTTAGCTTACTTTCTTTTGCCATTGCTATACTCCCACTCAATCAAAAACCCCTGAGAGTGACCTGTAATAAAACACTAACCTGCTTCGAACCAGGCTCTATGAACCTGCAACCCTAGCTCTGATACCAATTTGTTATGATTAGGAGCATAATTGATTACCTTGTATAGGCAACTAAACACATAATTAAACTAAAAGTAACAAGTAACTAGAAATCAGAAACAACACAGAATTTGAGAGACAATACAATCTTGTATTCAACTCATCCAGAAAGAAAATACAATAAAGAAGATGCCACACTCTTCCCACACCTCTAGGGCTTCCCACACCTCTAGGGCTCCTAGTAATTCTCCTTTAAGAGTTCTCTCTCTCAATTACGGTCACAACAAACAACTCAAACATAGAGTTGTTGTTCACCTCCACTAGTCAGTAACAATACTACCAGTACACAAGTACTCAAAGTACTCCAAGTAGATCTCCCTTGAACTTGCAACAACTTGCAAATCAAATGATCTTACTTACCATGTAGATCTAACTTGATCTTGCACAACCTACAGATCAACCTAGTTTTGCACACCTGTAAACCTAGATCTTACAATCAGAAGGATCTCTTCCTTGTCCTTGATTACAATACAGACCCATGAGTCTATTATATAGATCCCATGCAAATAATAATTAGACTTCTAATTACAATAATTAGAAACGTAGACTCAAGACTAAAATTAGTCTTTTACATGCAAACAACAAGTTTGTTAAACTAAATGTTCATCAACTAGCAATTTTGGAACCGCACAGGAAATCGACATCGGTCCCTGTCTGTCTAGAGATGACCAACATTGGCCAATTCTTGACTGATGTCGGCTACTTTGTAATTGGATGTGACCGATGTCGGTTGCACTGCCGACATCGATTTCTCTATAACTCAGCAACCTCCTCCATGTTTGCATCAATGAAGCTTTTAGCTCCACAACCTAACAAATGATTATTTAAGGTTTTATAGTACTCTTGTAGTATTTTTAGGATGTGTTTATTTAATTTTGACTATTTGTGGGTCCTACAAAAAAATGCTTCTTAATAATGTTTTTGATATTGTGAGATATTTCTGAAACTAACTAGGTGAAAAAATGGATGTGTGATGAAGCTTGTGAATTGACTCAAACATTGATGAAATTTTTTAGGAAGATTCATTTCTCTATGTCAAATTTATAGGTCCTCAAAATTATCTAGTTGATATGAAGGAAATGATGCCATAAGTGAAAAATACCAATCAGAGTGAGAAGTGAAATTAGAAGGCCTAATCAGTGAGTAGGGATGGGTCTAAGATATTTGAGGTGATTTATAGGATTTATTCCATCTTTTCATTCAATTGGTATTGTTCCTAGTCATGTGGAGATGATTGAATGGTTGACTCATAGCTGACCATGATGGTTTTTTTAGTTAAAAGGAACCTATTTTGGATGATTGAGTTTGTTTGAAGGGTAGATGGTTAGATCAAGTGTTTTTGATGGTTATAAAGTGTTTAGGACTCATTTAATTACTTATATATAGATCTTGAAGGTTTTAATAATCTTTAATTAGTCAAGTATAGTCACACAAGTGGAGATATACTTTGGTTTTGAGGTGTTTGTGACATGAGCTCATGGTATGGTATAGAAAGCTTGTGAAAATGATCATAGATAAAATTGGGAGACAAATAATTCTTCATAAAATGTTCTAAAGAGATATTTCTAACTATAATTATGAATGGTATATATACAAGGTGTGTAATTCCTCTTGGGGGTGTGGACTAAGCTAGACAAGAAAGTATGTGTGTTGATATTTGAAGACCTTGTGCAAAGGTTGTTAGGGGTCTTGATGACCAATGTTTGTATCATATTGAGTAGAGGAAAATGTCATTAGAATCAACATATTTTTTTATTCTAGTGATTATTTTTATTATATTTATGAGTGCATATTTGTATATGAGTGAAATATTTGAGAAAGGGGTTATTACTTGTGTTGAAGAGATAGATTGGTGTTGGTGACTTGTGTGGAGTTGTAGACTTGGAGAAGAGTGTTCTTGTAGGGTTTCTCTATTAGATTGAGAAGTAATCACATTTCAAAAAAAAATCATGTTATAGGTGTTGTGTTGGTGCTCAACATCTTAGGCAAGTTGGCGCTCCTTGTGTAGTGGGTGTTTCACTAAAATCTCTTGTTTGTTCCATATTTATAGGATAGTAGTCCATTGTTATTACAGGCTTGAGAGTGGGTTTTCTACCCCACAAGGTTTTTATTTACACATAAACCTTTGTGTAATGGTTACTTCCATGTTTTTTCTTTGATTCATCTTTCTTACATATTGATGTGATTGGATAAGTAGCTTGAAGAGTTGGGAATTGAATTACATTATTATTAAACACTGATTCACCCCCCACCTCTCAGTGGTTTGTACCTTTATTATTACCTTTAGGGGAGGTATGGATTTGTCTAATGATAGGGAATAAGGACACAAGGTATCAATATATTGTCATAATTTGAGATAATGGGTAGAATAATGATTATCTATCCCATGGAAGCAATAGATATGCTTGCATGGTTTAAGGAGAAGCACTCATGGAAGGAGGTATAATAATAGTGGAAGAGGATAGAAAGCACTCCTCAGCCCATTTTTTAGGTAGAGAATCCATCTTAGGCAAGGGAAGTAAACCATAAACAAGGGAGGGTGATGATGAGGAAGGAATGGAACTATGCTCAATGGAAGGAGTGATAAAATTAGAAATAGGAGTAGGCTCAAAAATAGTAGGAGTAAAAATAGGATCAACTATAGTAGGATTGAGAAGAGTCTCAAATATATTAGGCTCTACTAAAAGAGGATCAATATATATAGAAGGTCTAAGGATATTTTCACTAACCTTGAGGTTAAACTAGCTATGAGGGTTAAGGTACCTATCAAAATGGTAAGGTTCAGTCATAACATGATCCAAGAGCATAGTCCTACATGGATCCTTAAAAATTGGAGGTGTCAGTGTGATCTCTACCCTACAATAAAGGGGTAAGATACAAAAATGAAGAATTATAAGTGAAGGAAAATGCTAAGATGCATGAAAAGACTCAAGTAAAGAAGAATGATAATGGATAATCTCAACATCATGGGTCTGTAAAATACTACCTAATAATGGATAATTTAAGGAGTAGCCATCATCATAATATTGTGTGTAAATATCAATGACATAGGTATGGATAACCTTATCATCTGATGAAGTATGTTGAATAGAATGTCTAGTCTTAGCTAAGACTATAGGAATGTCATGGCCAGGAGGCTTGTGAGAATGAGGTTGCAAAGAAGTAGAAAGGAGTGAGATGAGATGATGAAAGAGATAAATTTTTTTTGATATTTATGTTAATATCATTGGTCTCATCATCATCAGAATCTAAGGGATTAGGAGGAATGTTACCAACAAACTCAGGATACCCACTATAACCTCAGGTTGAGTTAACAAGAAATTTGAGATGCTGAGACTCATAAAATGGAATGCTAGGCAAAGAATCAAGAGTAGGAATATTGAAGACACCATGATATTGGAATTATTAAAAATTCCAAGGGTTAGTGTCACCCTATATCCTATAAATGGCTCCATTATGAGGAAATTTAGCACATTGGCAAGTGGAGGAAGAAATAAATCTCATGCGGTTTTTCCATGGCCTACCAAGAAATATGTTATAAGAAAGGGGGAAGGTAAATATCATCACCTTCACACAGACATTGATAGGTGGTATGGTAATGTAAATCCACATGTAACCTAGAGGAGGCATTTGTCTTCTATTATATCCTTGGCATGTGTTTCATTTAGATTTGAGATTACATTCAAAATATCCAAGGTTTTAAATGAAATCATGAGAAGAGACACACATGCCAAAACCCTCATCAATAAATGCATGATTAACTTAGATATCATGTATTTTGATGCTAATAAATAAGGGAGTATCATCTACATCAAGTATAATCTCATCAAGAATCATAGATGTGATAGGAAATCATAGAGAAAGAGAAGTGTCTATAGTTTCATCAATGTTGATAGGCATCTCTTCACATTACTATACTATACTATATTTATATCTAGATAAATCTACCTCTCATCCTATTAGAGGAGGATGAGGGACATTCATCTCAAATAAAATTTTCATGAGGTAGTTTTTGTGACATGTGGAAGTCCTCATAAGCTCAAGAAATAGAATTTGAGATGGAAGATAAGTGAGTTCTACAATGGGATCCCATTCATCATAACCCATAAGAATGTTGTTAGATAAAGGTGTGTAGTGATTAAGGAGATCCTTAGAAAGAGGATTCAAAATGAATTTAAATTTATGTTGATATGAAGGAGAAGGTTTGGGATAAGGCTTTAAAGCACGTGGTGATGAAGAAGTGGTTAGTTTAGATTGATTTTGATTTTTGTTATAAGAAGTGTTAGTATAAACTTGGTTATAATTAGTATTGGAAGATGATGGAAGAATGGTAAAAATAAAATGGGAAGTGTTATCCAAGGGGGAATCAAAAATTGGATCATCAAAAGTGATAAGATCTTCTTGCCCCAACTCATTTAAATGAGTTGGAGAAAAATCTTGGATAACACAATATGTCTTATATAAAGGAAGAGTGTAGATAGGTTAGTAATCAATTAAACCACCCTTCACATATTAGTAATTATAACCACATTCTCTTTGGAAGTTGGTTCAACAAGACTTTCTATGTTATTAGTGGAAGGGGTTCCAAATCTCGCACCCTAGAAGAGGGTTGTTCAGGACTCCTCTAGATTTGGGCAATGTTGGGACATTTCTAGGCCTATGGGTGTGACTATAAGGGGAAATAAACCTGTAAGTTGAAAGGGATAGTTACCTATATTATATTTTATGCAATAATATTGCTAAACCAGTTTGTATGAGTGAAAAGAGTTAGAAGTTTGCATAAATGAAAATCCTAGTTTAAGATAGTGATATACCAAGAATTAGTATCCACATGTATGCCTTATAATTATGCACAATAAAATATAATATATTCTATAACTCAATCTATAAAATATTACAACATATTCATTTCAATGTCGAGACAAAATGAATGAGATCACACAAGGTAAATAACTAGAAAAGACAACCTATATAGTCTAGAAAAAAGGTTACACGTGCAAAATCTCATACATCTAGAATGCACTCTCCATGACCTATTGGATCAACTCTTTTCTCAAAAACATGAAGGATATATAATATAAGGATAAAAAATCACTTGATGTCACTCTATGTCTCTTTCATGCCCAGGCAAATGTGTATAACTTACAAAGAAAACAAACTTATGCTTCTTTTCTCGAAGGCAAGAAAATGGCAAAACATTCCAGCAAGTCTTCACCGTAATATCTATCAATGATAAAACAAGATCCAAAGGGTCATATTTATATCAAAATAGGGAGAGAAGAGAGATATATTGGGTGCCAAAATAGAAGCCTCCAAAATGGTTTATAGTCACCATCTTGGTGAAACGGATGCCAACTGTTCTCTCATTCAGTTGGAGTTTATCCTTCTCTTTGATTCACCCTCTTGAAATGAATAATATCACTATAAAATAAATGGTGATATGACCCTCTACAAGAAAAGGCTTGGATCATTGCTACAAACCTTATATTCCTCTTTAGAGATCCTAAGTTTTGCACTGTAAACCCATTCAGGTTTTCCAAGTGACATTACTTCTACTTGCTTATTCAGGTTCTTTGATTGCTTCTACTTGTAAAAGTCATAAGAAAATATCTTTTTAAAACTTTCAAAGCATTGTCTCTTCCTTTTTAGGCTTCTCAATTTATTTTACTTGTAAAATTTATAATCAAAGATCTTTGGGAAACCTAATTTGCACTATCCTTGGTTAAGACCCTGTCAGGTTTTCTGAATGGCTTTACTTCCTACTTGAAGACTTTAGGCATGAAATTTGATATCTTGTAGCATGTCATCTTTGATTCTCTATGGCTAACTGGCCACCCTAAATTTTATGTCCTATGGCATATGATAGTACACCCCAATATCTAGTTTTCTATATTAAACTTGACATCCTACAACACATCATGGGGATCCATTAGGTTTATGCTTCAATAAATTTTCTCAAAGTAATTCCTTTAGACAATTTGTTCAAAGGAATTATTTTGGGGATTTTGCCTAAAAGTTAACAATTAGTTCCTTTGAGAACTTTTCTTGAAGGACACTTGGGAAAGTGTCCTTTGGAAAAGTTTGAAAGGGCACGTGGGGAAAGCACAAAGTGCCTTAAAAAAAGTCTGAAGGGTCACTTGGACTAAAAATTTCCCTTTGAAACTTTTCCAAAGGGTCACTTGGAAGAAAAGTGCCCTTCAAAAAAGTTTGAAGGGACACTTGGGATAAAAAGTTCCCTTCAAAACTTTTCTGAAGGGTCACTTGGGAAGAAAAGTGCCCTTCAAAAAAGTTTGAAGGGACACTTAGGCTAAAAAGTGCCCTTTAAAACTTTTTTGAAGGGTCACTTGGAAGAAAAATGCCCTTCAGAACTTTTTCAAAGGGTCATTTGGAAGAAAAGTGACATTTGGAACTTTTTTGAAGGGTCACTTAGAAAGAAAATTGCCCTTCAAAAAAGTTCAAAGGGACACTTGGGAAAATAAAGTGCCCTTTGAAAAAGTCCAAAGGGACAATTGGGGGGGGGGGAACATTATCAAGACCATTTTAGGTTTTTTGATTGCTTTTGCTTATAAAATTCATAAGACTTGATCCTTGGAAAACCTGAAGTCATGCATTTTTGGAAACATGTAAAGCATTGGAAGGAGTAATTTGGGTTCATAAACCTGAATTACTTCTACTTATGAAATTTTAACAAGTCGAGTCATTCAAAGAACCCAAATTGGTCTTGATAATGTAACTTAGGTTTAAAAGGGGCCAATAATTAACCTATGGAGAACTTGACATACACTACAATGGAGCCAAAACACCTTAGCCTCCTTGACTTGCAATTTTGGACATCTTAAATGACCTATTTTTGAAACTACTATTTGAGTCTCCATGAAAATGGTTGAATAAATTGTAATGAGGTGAAAATTGGTCAATATTCTTGGTGATTCTGAGGGGAGGCATGCTTGATATATCAAAGACCAGTCACCTAAATCCTTCCATTGGGCATGGAGTCACACATATAGGCACTTCAAAGAGAGTTAAACAAGCTTTGGTTCAAAAACACACCAATTGGGTCGATTACACACACAAGGTAGAGATGCACACCAAACAAAGGGAAGGAAAACACACCTATGCTACAAATAAGTTAGGGAAAATAAACACAACAAAGGAAACACACCAAAACAAGTATATACAAGACATGGATAGCAAGGGTCAAAAGCAAGGCTTCAAGTGGATTCCATTTATTGGAATAGGTAGTTCTTCTCCATCCATTTTGGATAGCTGAAAGGAGCTTCATTGCTTGCACTTGTTGATGATGTAAGGAACACTCCACAAGGTATAAAACTTTGTATGTTTTCCTATTTTTGCTCTATCTTCATCTCGTTTCAAGACTAGGTCACCTTCTTTGAACACTCTTTCCCTTGCCCTTTTGTCAAAGGATTTCTTCATAAGGACTTGATGTTGTTCCAAATCTTTGTGTGCATCATCTCTTACCTCCTATAGATACATTAATTATATCAATCTAACCTTCACAAGAGTGTTTTCAAGTAATTCTAGCTATTGTGTAAGTTCCAAAGCAGGGAGTTCTTGTGATATGGATAGTCTAGATTCTCTCCCATAGACAAGTACATAGGGAAAATTACCAATTGACTTCTTGGGAGTGGTTTTGTCTACCCATAAGGATGTATTTATCTTGACATGCCATGCTCTTTGATTGGTTTCCAATGTCCTCTTGATGATATTGATGAGGTTATTGTTAGTAGACTCAGCCAATCTATTACCTTGAGGGTAGTAGTTGGATGAGTTACTCAAATGAACTCCACTCTTTTCTACCCAATCAAAAGTTTTAGCACTTATGAAAGTAAGTGCATTATCTGAGATGATGACATGAGGAACTTTAAATGTTGTTATAATGTTTTCATATAACTCTAAGATGGCATTTTCATTTGCTTCTTTCAAAGAAACAACCTCTACCCATCTTGTGAAGTAGTCTATAGTAGTCCACTTGATGGAGGGTTGATCATGAAAATGAAGTCAAAGCCCCCTTGCATGAAGGGCTGGTCCAATTGGATAGGATTCAATGGAAGGGAAGCAAGATTTTTTTTTCCAATGAAGAAATCACATTGAGGACAAACCTTAACCCAATGATAATAGTCTTTAAAAATACTAGGCCAATAGTAATCAGGTCTCATTTTTTTTGTAGATGTTGTTCTAAGAGAGAAATGACCACCATCTACACCATTATGGAACTTTTTTAGTAGCATATCAAATTGGTCATTATTAATGAATATCAATAACACATTGCTTACATCCTTCTTAAAGAGAATTCCATCCACAAGACAATAAGGAATAGCCTACAACCTAAAATAACTTCTTTGAGATTTGTTCAAGCCATTAATACACTCACCATTTTGAAGAAAACCAATGATGTATTGTGTCTAACTTTGATTCTATATTTGATCAATTGGTTGGTCTTGAACTTGATTCACCAAGGCTTACTCTTTTGGCTCTTTAAATTTAGATGCTAAGTGCTCACATAAAACTCTTCCTCTTACTAGGTTGGTTACCTTGATGTCAATGTCATATTCCATCACCTTCGTGATCCATCCAGCTCTCTTCTCATTGAGATCCCTGCTTAGGAGAAACTCCTTGGTGCTAGGATGGGAGACCATGATATGGATCCTTTTTTTGGAAACCATGTGCCTAAACTTTTTCAAATCTCTAATGATGTTTAAATCTTGCTTCTCAACAAAATAATATCTCACTTCATAGTCCTCTAATCCTTGGCTAAAGAAAGAAATTGGTGGTTCAACATCCTCATCATTCTTTTGCATAAGCATGGCTGAGATTATGTCTAGGTTATCAGAAGTATAAAGAATGAAATCCTCAAAAAAATTTGGATTTAAGAGAGTGGGAGATACCACAATTTCTTTCTTGATTGCCTCAAAGCTTCCTTTACCTTCTTTTGTCCAATTAAAAACTTGGTTCTTTTTTAGCATGGCTGTGATAGGCTTGACCATAATTACAAAGTTTGTGATAAACCTCCTTACAAAGCTTATTTTTTCAAAGAAAATTTATATCCCTTTCTTGTGTTGAGGAAAAGATAAGCCTAGAATAGATTCAATCCTTTTGGGGTCAATAGATAAGCCTTCTTTTGAAAAAACATGACCCAAAAGTTTACCTTCATGGACAACAAAGATGCACTTCTTTGGATTGAGGTATATGTTGTACTCTTTACACTTCTAAAAAACTTGCCTTAGATGTCCCATATGATGAAGAACATATTTTTAAAAAATGGTTATATCATCAAGGTAAACAAGTAAAAATTTATTGATCAAACCTTCGAAAGCCATGTCCATTGCCCTTTAAAATGTATCTCTAGTATTGGATAAACCAAATGGCATCTTATTATAGGCAAAGGTCCCCCAATTGGTGGTGAGGGTTGTCTTGAATTGATCCTCTTCATTTACCAATATTTTATTATAACCTAAATAACCATCAAGAAGTGACAAACATTGAGAACTTGAAACAACTTTCAAAATTTGTTCCATGGAAGGGAGTGGGTAATGATCCTTGAGAGACACTTTGTTAAGATCATGAAAATCCACATAAATTCTAATTTATCCATTCTTATTTTAAACTAGCACAAGGTTGGCTACCTAAGTTAAGTGCTTGATAGGAAAGATAATCCTAGACTAAATCAATTTGGTCATCTCTTTCTTCATGAGTTCTTCTACCTTGGGGTTGATAGGCCTTTGCTTTTGCCTTACTGATTTACCTCCATGATCCAACTAAATGGTCTAATGAGCTAGAATTGTGTCAAAACCTTTTAGTTCCTTGTATTCCTAGGAAAAGATGTCATGAAACTCTTTGCATAATGCAATAAAACTTGCCTTTCCAGCTAAGAACAAGCCTTGCCAATCTTCCAAAGTTTGTCCTTGAAAATCATAACTCTCTCATAGTTCTCTTCTTTTGTTGACATGCTCATTCTTTGGTTTTTATTTTGATCAAACTCATTGAAGACACTCTCCAAGGTAATCAGACCCTTGGGTATTTTATTTGTTGTCAGCTATATAATCTTCTCTTCATAATGATCATGCAACTTCTTTTGATTTCTTGAAGAGAATCCTGCCTCATTTTACAAGAAGTGTGCAATGTGTTCATCAATTTCAAACACTTGCCATGAAACTTCATTAGCTAGAATATAAGGTCTCACAATGATCTTGATATTAGATTGATCCTTCTCTTGTTCAACATCAATAGCTGAGTCAAAATGTGCTCCAATTGTAGCCAATCTATCAGTGTGCTTGTTCAAGTCTCTTGGTATGGGCTAGATGTTGAAGGCATCAAAATCCTCAAGTAGATCACATACCCTATGATTGTAAGACTTAAACAAGGGGTTATTGGCTATATCTTGAATTCTCACTTGATGAATGACCAGCTCACTATCTCCATAGACTTTCAAAATCTTGATTTCTCTCTTATTTTCCCATTGGAGACCATGAACTAAGCCTTCATAATCTACCACATTGAAATTGTAGCTGAAGTGAAACCTATAAGAAGAGTAGTAATAATTATTTAATTTGTAAACTAACATGACACTAGCTCTGGTACCTAATTTTCTCCTTGAACCATCAAATAACATTTCCCACATGCCATCAAACTCATGATCTTCATTGGTGAGTAAAGGAACTGGGACATTTTTCTCATGAATGAAGTAAAATCCTAAATCAGTTTCCTCAATAAAAGTGTAAGGATCAAGGCCATGTGTTTTGGTGTTGTACTTGTCAAGATAGAGGTTAGAAATATCTTCAAGAGGAGTAGATATTTCACTATTCAGGACTGTTTCCTCCTCTTTGTTGATTAAATAGTTTTGATTTGTCATTATCTACAAGTATTGCTCAATGTGAAACCTTGATAATGGATGAGTCCTTATAGTTACCTTGGTTCCATACCTTATCTTGAAATCTAGGAAGAACCAATAAATAGAAATGTATCCTCCTATCTTGGTCATAAAGTCCCTAGACAAGCATACAACAAAGTGTCCTGGAAGGTCTACCACTATAATATCTTGAATGATAGGGAAGCTTGGGCAGCCATGTAAAAACACTTTCAGACCTTTGACCAATCCTACCATCTTGGTTAGAGTTCCATCCATCTAAAACATGCCTTTACTATGTGTCTCATAGTTCAAACTCAGCTTATCAGCCACTACTTTAGGCATAAGAGTAGTGATTGATCCACTATCCACAATACAATTGTGGACCAAATTATCTCCTACAATGAGTGTGAGGTAGAAGGGTGGAGGTTTTTTAGATTTAGTGGAAGGCTCAAAAAAATGATTTGGAGAATTTTTGAGAGCCACACTATGATGCCTTGAAGATTGAGGAGCCATCTGCATGCTTGTTAATAGCTCTTACAAAAGTTCCTTTTGACCAGGTCTATGTAGAACCTCCCAAAGAGATATGCTTGTCTTAGTGCTCTTTAATGAGTCCACAATATTTAGAGATGGAGTATTCACTTTATCCTACATTTTTTAATATAATAAATGAGCTATAGTCTATTGTGTTGAAATCTTGGTAGCTGTATTTATGTTCTGATTTTGTTGAGGAACATGACTTGCAAAAGGTGCAACACTTTGATTAGCATTTTGTCACCTTGGAGGGGTATCAATTATAGATATTCATGGCTCCTAGCCCTGTCCCAAGGCTCTCTTTTTGGATCTTATATTATCTACAATTGACATGCCTTGAGTCAACAAAAAGTCATCCTTTTTTTGAAAGTTTATCATTCCCACACTTGGGCTATTGCCTTTTCCATGATTATCCCTTTGGCTAGGACATGCTTATTCTACAATCATGTAAGGAGTAGCTTCTTATTATGTATACAAAGCATATATGGCTCCTCCATCATCATGTGTAAACTGACCTTGAGGTTTCCCCCATTGGTCCACATGATCTTCTCCTTGCACTAGATTTCAATGAACTAGAACAACAACCTTTATGGGAGGAGTAGAATTTGGATTATATGCATTGGGTTGCCTACTTTAACCTTGTTGATTTTTTCCTCTCCCTTGATAAGTGTATTGGGATGGAGCTCTATATCCTTGTTGAGGATAGTATTATGAATTAGGAAGAACACTTGCATGATATTGAGCTTGCTTGAGTTGAGCTCTCAATGATATGATTTCTTAATCCTTGTCCACAATGTTATCCACCTTCTTGGGAAAGGCTCTTGGCTTCAAATTGGCATTAATAACTTGAGACATGCTTGGAACTTCAACCAAATTATGGGACAACAAAGGCATGGAAACTATTGAAGGGAGTCTTCTAGCCTGAATCAAGCTATTCTTAGGCTCAATTGCTAGCTCATATGCACCTAAAAGAGTGAATCCTCCCATTGACTACAACATAACAACAACATCAATACCAATCCATTTGAGGTATGTTGGGAACAAAAATCTAGGAGGATGTCTCATGATTAGTGGTAGCCTATACCATGTTCTTTGAAATCTCTCATTGAAATCTTCTATGGATTCATTTGGAACTCTTCTTATTACATTCAGCTAATGTATTAGGGAAGCATGATCACTCTTATTTCTAAATCTTGTCACCAATAGGTCTCCAAAACCATCCCAACTTATAATTAAGCTCCCCTCCAATGTTTTGTACCAGTCAAGTGCTTTTCCTTTTAAAGACATGGCAAGTATCCTAATGGCTATGTTGGCCCTAGTAACATTATGGAAATTGTAGAAATTAGAGATGTCTCTAATATGTTCAAATAGGGTAATAAGACCCTCTCCATTGAAACTAGGAAGATTTTTGGTAGAATTTGGAGGGATGGGGTCATATGTAGGAAGCTTTATTGGGTTTTAGGTATTAAAAGTAGGGAAGGGTTGATGTCTATCTCTCCCCTTTCCCCCATTTCTCTTCTTCCTATATGATCCTCTATTTATTATTATTATTCAACTTCCTCCTCTATTTGAAACTCTTTAACCTCTTTTACTTCTTTCCCAAAAATTCCTTGCCAAGGATTTAATAGGGCTAAGAGTGGTTTAGGGTATTTTTCTTTAGGAAAAGCTTCAATTGAAGGGGTTGGTCAAAAAATCATAAGGACCTTGTGAGGACCATATAGAATAATGTATAGAAATTGGTATAAAACTAGGGATTCACACCCTTTTAGACTTGCCAAATGTTGTGTTAGGTGTATTTATACTACTTAGGCCTGTCAAGACCAGTATTTTCCTTGACTTATTAATAATTTAGGTCCTATCGAGTGTTGTAAAACTATTATCTCCAAATCTTACACCATAAAAGATGGTTGTTCAAGCCTCCTCCAAATTTAGACAACATTGGGACATTTCTAAGCCTACGGGTGTAATTATAAGTGGAAATGAACCTCAAGGTTGAAAGGGCTATCTACCTATATTAAATTTTGTGTAACAAGACTGCTGAACTAGTTTGTATGAGTAAAAAGAGTCAAAAGTTTGCATAAATGAAAATCCTAATCTAAGATGGTGATACACCAAGAATTAGTATCCACATGTATGCCTTATACTTATACATAATACAAAATAATATAATCTATAACTCAATCTCTAGAAGATTCCAACATAAGTATTTCAATGTAGAGACAAAATGAGTGAGATCACACAAGGTAAATAACTAGAAAAGATAACCTATATAGTCTGAAAAAAAGGTTACACATGTGCAAAATCTTGTACAACTAGATGCAATCTCCATGACCTATTGGATCAAATATTTTCTAAAAAATATGAAGGATAAAGAACAAAAGGATAAAACATCACTTGTTATTACTCTGTGTCTCTTGCATGCCTAGGTAAATGTTTAGAACTTAGAAAGAATACAAACGTATGCTTCTTTACTCAAAGGCAATAAAATTCCAAAACATTATAGTAGGTCTTCACCATACCCTCTATTGATGATAAAATAAGAGCCCATGGGTCCTATTTATATCAAAAGAGGGAGATAAGAGAGAGATCTTGGGTGCCAAAATAGAAGCCTCCAAAATATTTTATAGTCACCATCCTAGTGAAACTAATTCTAGATATTATCTCATTCAGTTGGAGTTTGTCCTTTTCTTTGATTTTCCCTCTTGAAATGACCAAGATCACTAAAAAATTAATGGTGATATGACCCCCACAATAAATGGCTCGAATCACTACTGTGAACCTTAGATTCTTCTTGAGAGCTCTCACATTTTGCATTGTAGACCCATTTTGGTTTTCTAAGTGAATTTACTTCTACTTTCTTCTTTGGGTTCTTTGATGGATTCTACTTGTAAAATTCATAAGAAAATCTCTTTTGAAATCCCATAAAGCATTGTCTCTTCTTTTCTTGATTGCTTTTACTTGTAAAATTTATAAGCAAAGCTCTTTGGGAAACCTGATTTGCACTATCCTTACTTAAGACCCTGTTAGGTTCTCTGAATGAATTTACTTACTTCTAATAGACTTTAGGCATGAAATTTGACATCCTATGGCACACCATATTTGAATCTCAATGGATAGTTAGCCACCATAAATTTAACATCCTAAAGTACATCATCTTGTACCCCTATGGCTAGTTGGCTATATTAAACTTGACGTCTTACGACATGTCATAGGGATCTATCAAGTTTATGCTTTAGGCAATTTTCCAAATTTAAGTCTTTCAAATAATTTGTTTGAAGGAATTATTTTAGGGATTTTTCCTGAATGGTAATGGTTAGTTTCTTTGAGAACTTTTCTTGAAGGACACTTAGGAAAGTGTCTAGTATAAATTTTTTGAAGGACACTTGGGGAAGGCACAAAGTACCCTTCAAATAATTTTTGAAGGGTCACTTGGACTAAAAAGTGACCTTCAAAACTTTTTTAAAGGGTCACTTGGAAGAAAAGTTCCCTTCAAAAATTTTTGAAGGGACACTTGGGATAAAAAGTGCCCTTCAAAACTTTTTTGAAGGGTCACTTGGGAAGAAAAGTGCCATTCAAAAAAGTCTGAAGTAACACTTAGGCTAAAAACTGCCCTTCAAAACTTTTCTGAAGGGCCACTTGGAAGAAAAGTGCCCTTCAAAACTTTTTTGAAGGGTCACTTGGAAGAAAAGTTCCCTTTAGAACTTTTTTGAAGGGTCAATTAGAAAGAAAAGTTCCCTTTGAAAAAGTCTAAAGGGACACTTGGGAAAACAAAGTGTCCTTCAAAAAATTCCAAAGGGACACTTGGGGGGGAACATTATCAAGACCATTTCAGGTTTTTTGATTGCTTTTGCTTGTAAAAGTCATAAGACTTGCACCTTGAAAAACCTGAAGTCATGCATCATTTGAAACCTATAAAGCATTGGAAGGAGTAATTCAAGTTCATAACCCTGGATTACTTCTACTCATGAAATTTTAACAAGTTGAGTCATTCAACAAACCTGACTTGGTCTTGATAATATAACTCAGGTTTACAAGGGGTCAAGACTTAACCTGTGGAGAACTTGACATACACTACAATGGAGCCAAAATACCTAAGCCTCTTTGACTTACAATTTTGGACCTCTAAAATGACCTATTCTTATAACTACTATTTGGCTCTCCATGAAAATGGTCGGACAAATTATACTGAGGTGAAAATTGGTCAATAGGTAGTCTTGTCTTGATTGTCTTGAGTTGGTTAATGATTAGGTAAAATATTTTTTTAGATATCCAAATGAACATTGGCTTGATTCGAGGCTTGATTTTTTTCATGTGTTTTATAATCCTTGAAACTAATATCATAGGTTTGTTGATGCTTTCAAATGATAGAATCATGATCAAAATTAGGACCAACAAGAAAATCCATAGTTAAATTACAAATTTGTCTATGGGTCTCATGAGAATGACCCAAACTAGTGTGAAATGAATAGAACTTGTTAGGATCATACTAGGATTTCATAAGATGAGTAAGATCAAACTCTCATGGAAGAGGCCTGGTTAGGCACTTAAGAATTTTAGTTAAGGATAGAGGTTTGTGAATTTTAATGTTATTTAGGAAAGAGAAATGAGGATTAGTATATTTTTGAGAAGGAGATGGTTCCAAAGAAGGGTGAGGAATGATAGCTTGAACATTGTGAATGGTGTCATAAGAATCGGTAACACCATTATTATTAACATTGTGGTTTTTGTTCTTTAGTAATAATCAAGGACTCATATAAGGTTGGGGTGGCTCAAACTGATGCATAAGGAAATCTTGTCTTTTATCTTGGTCAATATCTTCCTCTAATGTGCATGGAGAAAGAGGGTGGACTTGATATTGTAATTTAGGAAAGAGAGCATTTGTAAAGAGATGAAAAATATTGTCATCCACCATGTTATGTTCACATTTGTTTGACAAAGTTTTCTATCTCTTGAAAAAATCTTGGATAGTTTCATTTTCATTTTGTTTGCAATTAATGAAATGGGCCAAAGTATTTTTAGGAAGATCATTAGTTTAAAATTCTTAAACTAAGGCATTCAATAATTCTTCCAAACTAGAAATGAAATGATCTCTAAGTTGATTTTAATAATCCAAGGCATCATAGGTTGGTTAGGAGCTAGGTAGAGGCAAAGGTGTTTAATTTGACCCAATCTTTGTAAATATTTCCAAATGTTTTGAGGTGAAGGGTAGTATCGGTTGACCCATTATAAGAAATTGTAGGTGTTATACCTCCTATATTAATGTTGGCAATTTGGGTAGTGAGAGGTTCATTTTTTATACACTTGATGGTTTTATTGACTAAAGGATGTTAAGAAATGAGATTGCCTTGAGAATATTGAAGAGGAGGAGGGGGAACATTTTGGTTAT
This sequence comes from Torreya grandis, assembly GCA_037957365.1. Lineage (NCBI taxonomy): Eukaryota > Viridiplantae > Streptophyta > Pinopsida > Cupressales > Taxaceae > Torreya > Torreya grandis. The sequence continues at coordinate 860,837 of JARHVA010001610.1, forward strand.
GTGTTCCCCAAGCCATTGGTTGCAGATGAGATTGAAGATTAAGAAAGTGGGTTTACATTCTCATCATTTGATTTGTGTTATGATCTTGAAAAGTATTCATTTGATTGAAAGTTTTTAATAGAATTTAATGTTTTCTATTAACATTAGAAGAATTAAAATTGGTATTTTTTTTGGTATTAGTGACTTGGTTACCACTATTAGTATTGGTAGGAGCTTGAGAAGAATTATGAAAATGTGAGGCACTGGTGACAAAATTTGTTTATGTAAGCAAAAGATGGACTAGTGAATGGTTGAGAAGAAGAAGAACTAGAAGCATCATTGCCTTGGGTAGCAAGCAATAAACTAGTGGAAGGATTAAGGAAGTGGATCTTATGAGAGACCTACTAGATGTATAACTTGTTATTTTAGTTGAGATACTAGGCATGGAGGTAGAATAGGTTAGAGAAGAAGATATCTTGGCATAAGGAGTCAAAATTGAGGGAAGAGGTTAAGAGTTAAGGAAAGTGGTACCCCTAAATCTAGTATTGAATGTAGGATTAGGTGAATATGGTTATTTAGTTTGGCCACTAATCATGAGGTTATAAATGGTAGAAGTATCCTTTCCTTGATGTTGAGGAAATTTAAAAATAAAGAAAAGCATTTCAGGAGTATACTTTAAATCAGGTTGATATTCTAAAAAAAGAGGAGGATTATGTTGCAAAGAGTTATTTGGAGGTTTCCCATAGTTCATTGTGCAAGTGGTAATATGAAAATTACTAACACCCAAAATAGGAGCCCTACTTTGTCTATGGGAGACCCTATTAGGATTTGTAAATTTCATCATGTCTATTGACTATAACTCAATCTCATCACCCAATAGAAAGTATATGATAAAGGAAAAATAAGAGAGATGATAAAACAAAGGACAAAGAGGTGACTGAAATAGTACAGGGTTGATTGGGTTGACCTAGCATAGAAATAAAGACTATAAAACTATACAGGGTAGACTAGGTCGATCTAGTATAGTGTACAAAAGGCAAAAAAGGTATTGGGCTGATTAGGTTGTTCTAATATAGTATATAAGGAATTTAAGCAGCCTAAAAATAGATTTTGAAAATGAAATGAGATAATTTTACAAGTAATGAAAAGTAGTAAGTATTGAAAGGAAATAGATAGTTAATTAGTCTAATGTTGACCAATCTAATTGAAGCACACAAAATAAAAAATTTCACTAACATTGGATAATGCAATATTTTGCACACATAATTGAGAAAAGAGCAAGCAATCAACATAAAAAGTAAAGAGATAACTAATTAATCAACTTAAATGTTTATTAGATTATTAAGACATGATTTTTAATGTGATTGGAAGTTGTCTATAAGCAAGGTACTAGATAACAATCTAAGGATGGTTTTAGGTAGTTTGGGCTAAAAGAGATTATAGTGGTAATGATATAGGATTGGTATTGGTGCCTACCCCCTCACTTCACACACTTCATTGATAAGGGTGTTGGGTGATTAGGAAAAATATACCATTAACCATGATTTATACTTGACTAGAGCATCAAGTCGGCTTCCCCCTTAGTGATGAAATCCAAGTAGGTTGGCCTTGGGTAGAAAAAATGTTAAAGTGCTTGTTTATTTATTTTTTTAATTTGTTCATGTGTTAATAAAATATAAATAGTGAAAATAAGTGATTAATTAAAAATATCCTAATTAAATTATGTGAACTATTCTAAACATGCAAGCAACAAGAAAATAAATGCATGAGCTAATTACTAGTAGATATGAGGTTAATTCCAACTTGAAACAAGGTATAGTGTTGACACTATATGAAAAAAATATAGAACATGGTCGATAGGGTTGAGATTATACTATGGAAAAAAAGAATAAAAATTTATAACATTTTTAGGGTCAACCCAGTTATCTCAAACAACACACAAAACACAAAATTAGGTCGATAGGATCGATTTAGTTGACTTTTCAAGGGTAGTTTTAAAGATTACAAAATATCAAAAGTAAGATATAAAATAAAGAAAAAAAAGAGGTATAAAGGAACATTAGTGGATCAAATATGTAATGAAGGAAGATTGATGATGAAAAACCTTGAAGTATGATTGAGAAACCTGAAAAATAGGTTGATTGGATCAATCAAGTTATGCAAGAACATGTTGTAGAGTGTTAAAAATGTACAAGGTTGATTGGGTCAACATAGTAGGATAAAATATATATTTGAAATGATGGAAACCTATATTGGTTTACTAGGTCAATCTAGTTGCCTTTTCCTAGAAACTTGTGCATAGAAGTCAAAAAACTAGGTCGACAGAGTTGATCTAGTATGATAAAAATAATGACTTAAAGAATGAAAATAAGTGAAATAAATATTTCAAGGGTTACTTTCATGTTGATTTCACTAGAATGTATGCAATTAAAAATGTATCATGTTTATAAATCAATGCTGACTTAGAGAATATAGATTATACCTATATTTTTGATTGGGATACACTTGTTAATTATGACCATGACCAATATGGGAATCTTCTAGACTCGATTAGGTGATCACTTGTCACAAAATATAATGCTAGGAAGGGTTCCAAATCCTAAAATGTAACACAATTACATAAAAACCCTAATAGAGTCCTAAGTTTTAAAACTTTCACCTATTCTAATAACAAAAAATTAAATCTAATCTTGTGCACACCAAAGCTTATGTCACAAAGTGGGGGCTATAAACAATAAAAAAAACTAAAACTAAACATGTATTAGAAGACATATACTCACATCAATGTATATGAAATCTTAATACATGGGAGAAGAATAAAAATGCATGATCTATCTACAATTACAAAGGATAAATAAAGTTAGGAATACTTACCTTTGAAGATGAACCTGTCGAGCCTCAATCTCTCCCTTGGCTGAGGTGCTTTGCAAGAGATTGTTGTGGTATGTAATGATAACGAAGATAAATCAACTCTAGTATACACAACCTATCTAATCATCTAAAATACTTCTCCATAAGACAAGATTTGTATCTTTAAAGAAAATATGGAACCCTAATCTTTATTCCTCAAGTAGAATGGTCAATAAGAAGATGTTCATTCACACTTATTCATAATTAATTTTTCTCTTTTGAAATGGTGGGAAATAAAATTGTATATATAGGTATATCTTTCCCTAAATCCTCCCAAAAACATTAGCTATATAGGGTTGACCTAGTCAATCCAATGTGTTTTTGGGGACAATTCACTAGCTCTCAGCTAGGTCAATCGAAGGGCTAACAAGCTAAGAAAGTGAAACATATGCCTAAACTGTACTGGGTTTACCTAGTCAACCTAGTATAGCCAACTAGCTAAAAGGGAGTTAAAGAAAGAAAAATATGGATAAGGCATGACAAATGAGAGGAATGGGTAGGAATGAGAGAATAAGCTTAGGGTAAATGGTTTTAGGAAACAAGTGTGTATATGGAAAGTGGAAAAAGGAATAACAATCTTACAAAGAATTGATGGTCTACCCACCCCTTTCCTGATGAACCTCTTAAGGCATGCACTCAGAGAGATGACAAGTTATTTTAAGATATAAAGTATCGGTAATCAATAAAAGTTTTAAAATATTATGTGTATACAATTCCGACCTAGAAATACTAGCATTGATGGCATTGGTAGAATGTTGGTTCAAAAAATCTCTAAAAGATACAATATTGGATCCCAATAACTTATGGTATTTTTTATTCATATACATGTGATACATTGGTTGAAAAGTAGAAATAAGTTTCCTTGCTAATGATAATTGGGGTCTCATACATATCCCAATGGTGTTTTGCAATTCCATAAATTTATTATTGGCTTGATGTCATGTTGTTTGATTTATTGGAGTAGAGAGAAAGGCATGCGATTGTGTCTCTCTAATAAATAAATATACAAAAAAACTATATTGATATCCTAAAAATATATTTAAAGTAGAAAACTCGTAAATTACATATTTCCTTTCTTGAATTCTTTTGAGAAAAACATCCATAAACATGTGCTTATCTTCAATAATGTGTGGAAAGCTAAGGGAAATAAGTTATATTTACCACTTATAGAATTGATCATGGAGAAAAAGAACATAAACAATAGGAGGTTTCCTAGATGCTAATAATTTCTTTAAAATTGCACACATGTGCTAGATGGAGGCCTACATTTTTTGGAATTGCTGCTAAGAATCTTCTTTAAGCTTAGCATTTTCTTCCTTCAACTTATGAATTTTATTCTAGGTTCTATTCCAAACTGGGATCATTTCATGGAGTGGAATAGGGAAGGAAGGAACAACTCTTGTAGGTCCCTCAGTCTAAACTATTATTTCTCTTGTTTATCTCTAAAGTACTTGTATAGAGGCTTGTAACTCAACAATTTGAGTGGTTATCTCTCTTATTCTATTAGTGTGTTTAACAATCAATGCATTTCTCTCAGAAATAATTTGTCTCATATTATAAATCTGATTATTTTTATCAACATTATCATTTTACAAATCATTAATTTGGGTATCCTTAATGGTAAGAATTTTTTTCAAAGTACTCAAGTCCTATTTTTGAGAAAACATCAAATTGTGTACTCTAATCTACTCAGATTTTATTGCTATAAGAATTACCTCTTTTTCCATAGCTCTAGTGGCATATTATTCACATCTTTGTTCCAAATTATAAATAATCTAGTTTTTACCTTGTAGAGTTCAATGTAGAAAATATAATTTTGTTTGTTACTTACAGATTGTTTCTTCATAATGGGTCAGAGCCATGACATGCTATAGTTATTTTTCCTCATTACCAAGCTAAGGGGAAGATGGACCTTATTCTATCAAGGTCACTTTACCCTTTTCAGTGGTAGAGGGTAAAGGTCACTCTACTTCTTGAGTCACAACTTCTACAAGTGTTTCTTCTTCAAATACAATATCTTGTTCATGGGGTTCTTCCATAGTAACTAGTTTAACATCTGTAATGTCAATGGGAGATCTTAAGCTTCCCAGAGTCTTGACAATCTATACATCATCATATTATTCTTTCTATAGAATAAGATAATGACTATATTTGACCTTGGTTAGAGGATTAAGGTTTTTTAAGGAAACACTCATTTTTCTCTTTGATCTTTGGTGTAGCATCTTCAGATCTAAGGGAAACAAAGGTGTGTCTTATTAAATGTGTAATATGGTAGAAGGATGAGATTTAGGGAATGATGTTTTCTTGATAGAAACTTTTGAGAATTTTTTAAGGGAGGAGGACCAAGCCTTTTCATCCCTAGTATTTTTTAAGAAATAATTCTGATAGATAAGGGTAACCAACCCATGGTGTCAGATAGACCTAGTACCTCTTTGAAATTCTTAAGAAACATTTATTAGGGCATTACAAAGGAAAGATGAAATATTTACCTTGTATTATTTTTTTGGTATTTCCTTTCCTCAGGTGAAAAATAAGTTGCATGGCATCTCCATTGAGTACTATAAATTGACCATCATAAGTAAGATATTTTATAATCTACAATGCAACATTTTTTTAAGGTTATGGAATGTTGTCTCTCATAATTACCCTAGCCAATCCTTATGGGGACTTCGATAATCTAGGGTAGGGTAAATTTCCTTGAATGAACATGTGAATTAATTTGGAAAAACTTATCTCATCAATAATCGCTACACCCACTTCAATAATCTTAAAGAGTGCATTGATCATAGAGGGATTCACTGGAATGTTTTTACCTTTGATAACATAATGGTCTTCATCAAAATTCTCACATAATTCTTGCACAATCTCCCAGTGAAAACCCTAAAACATTTTCAAGAAATTTAACCACGCTACTGATTCAAAGATATATCTAGATACCTCATCCTATAATAATGCATCTGAAGATTCTAGTTCACTCTTCTTCTTTCTTCCACCCATCTTTAGAGATAATACTATTTGATTGAAAAATTGATGACATTGTGAAAAAATAGAGCTTGGATTTTCATAGTAAATAGGGGAAGGCAATATATTAGGGATATGATGCAACAATGGATAGAGGTTATAATATAAAAAATTAATAGAAAATCAGGGTATATTATGAGATTATGATAATAAGTATGGAAGTAGTTACGGTGATCACTTCAGAGCATGTGAGATATAATGGGAAGGTACTTTATTTAGTCATTATCAATGGTGTGGTATAAAGATCATAATTCACAGTACGTGAGACAAAATTTGTGATGAATTACACACCACATCAAATTATTTTTTTAAAAGGTTCATTAAATCTCTATCTAATCAAATCTATTTGAAAAGATCTTTTGAAAACACATTCACATAAAATATTTGAATGTGGTGATGATGCTTCTAACTTCATCATATCCAAATAACCAAAACTTGTCCATGTGAAAAAGTGTTGACTACCTAATGATTACACATGCATGACATGAAATAAAAAATGCCTAATTCTTTGGGGAAAAAATACAATTGTACCTTTGTCATATGAATCCATTCCTATCTTATATAGGTGTCATGTGTCCTACAAGAATAAACAAGTCTGAGAAGATAGGTTAGTTAACAATAATCTATATTTTATTTCAAAAAAAAAATTCTAAAAAGTGTCATTTATTGGTTTTCACCTTTTAGTACTTTTTATATTTTATATATTTATATTTTTATACTGTATTTTATTTTATATTCTATTTTATTTATTTTATTTTTTTAATTTCAAAGGGAGGAGAACCTCCACTTCCTGGTTTTTAGCACTCTTCCTTTATTAGATGTCTACTATGAAGATCATTTGGACTTAATGGAAGAACTAAGTTCTTATAAAATGTCAAATTGGTCTTGATTCTACTTAATAAACTCCTCCTTACTAAAAGGTCTTCTGTATACCTTAAGCCTATAACCATTGACAAAAAATGTTCTTTAGTCACCATAAATTTCTTGAATCTAGATAGATTCATTATTAAAAATATTTTTGATTAGGTATAGTCCAAACCATCTTGTCTTTAGGTTACCCTTGAAATTATAAAATTTAGAATCAAACATAATTTCCCAATTTCTCTCTTGAAACTATTTTTCTATGATGTTAGTGTCGTGCCACTACTTTATCTAATTTTGGATCATGTTGGTTTGAGTGAGTACATCCATTCTTATTTTATCTAGCCCATTTGGTTGTATTGTTATTTATTTCTATGCTTCATCAAGATCAATTCCCATATCAGATCATTCAAATTCTATTGGTAACAAAGGTTTGTTTCCATACAAAATTTCACATGGAAATAATCCTATAGTTGTTTTATATACCCAAACTACTTTAGGTACTTTTTATGCTCAATATTTCTTACTATTGTTAACTATTTTTGGTTAGAATGTTTTTTAGCTCTCAGTTGGTGACTTCCACTTGCCCATCAAATTGGGGATGATATGGTGATGATTTCCTATGATAAATTTGGTAAATCTCTATGAAATATTTGATCATGTTGGACATGAATTCGGGTCCTTAATATGAAACAATAGTTTTAAGAGATCCAAATATTAGCATGATCTCATAGTATATAAAATCAAAAACCATTTCTTCCCTAGCAAATGAGAGTGCCTGCACTTCATCCCACTTAGTAACATAATTAGTACACACTAATAAATATTATTTTCCTCTAGATGATGGGTCAATTGGTTCAATAAAGTCTAAACCCCATTTTTTAAATGGTTCTAAACCTTTTTGAGGATGAAGATGAATTTTAGAGGGTAAAGTGAGCTTACCCATCCTTTGGTAAAGATCACATTACCATTCAAACCTTTTGTCAGACTTGTAAAGAGATAACCAGTAGTAATCTACAACTAGGATTTTATGAATGATCATTTTTGATAAATAATGTCCTCCTCCTGGTTCACTATGGCATGCTCTAATGATTTCATACACTTCATCTTCTCTAACACACCTATAAATTATATGATTAAGTCCAATTTTAAATAACATCCCTTTAAATCATTTGAAATGAGAACTAGCTCTAACGAAACATTTTATTTATTTAGAGGTAAAACAATGAGGAAACTTCTCTATTGCCAAGTAAATTTCCATGTCTTAAAACCACAATGAGTATGTGGATATAGAAAACAAATATTCATTTGGAAAATAATCTTCCACAGGCTCATCTTCACTTGTAGTGATCAATCTAGATAAAAAGTCAGCAACAACATTATACTTGCCTAGTTTGTCTATGATAGTAATGTAAAATTCTTATAACAACAATAACCATCTAATTATTCTCCCACCTACTAATGGTTTATTCATTAAGTACTTAATTTTTGAATTATCTTTATAGATAAATACCTAATAACCAGTAATGTAATACCTAAACTTGTTTATAGCACAAACAACAACAAGAAACTCTTTTTCAATGGTAGTGTAGTTATTCTCTATGGAAGTAAGATTCTTGATGATATAATAAATAACATACATTTTTCCATCTTCATCTTTTTAACCTAAGACTACTCCTAATGTAGTATTAGAAGCATCAATATAGATATGAAAAGGTTTTTCTCAATTAAGTCCTTTTAAGACTAGAGCAGTCATGAATTTGTTCTTTAATGTTTCAAAATCTTGACATTTTTCATTCCATACAAATTTATTATCTTTTGCTAACAAAGAAAACATAAGGACATATATCTTACTGAAGTCTTAAATGAATCTTCTCTAATATCCTGCATGACCAAGATAACTTTTAACATTAATTTGTGTTTATGAAATGGGGAGGTTAGAAATTACCTCAATATTTTTGGGATCTACTTTTATTCCTTGAAAAGAAATATTATGTCCAAATACTATTCCTTCATCAACCATTATGATGCATTTATCACGACATGAATATACTTATTGATCTTCACATATAGTAATAATTTCATCCAAATTATTCAAAACTTCTTCAAAAATAGTAACATGGATAGTGAACTCATGCATATACACTTCCACATAATCATTTGTGAGATTAGAAAATATGGCTAACACTGCTCTCTGAAAGGTAGCAAGTACATTACACAATCCAAAAGGAAGGACTGTATAAGCATATGTTCCCCAAGGGAAAGTGAATGTTGTTTTGTCTTGATATTTAGGTGCTATTCTGATTTGGTTGTATCTAGTGAATCCATCTAAGAAATAAAAATGTTATTTTTCAGCCAAATTGTCCAGAACTTAATCAATAAAAGGCAAGGCAAAATAGTCTCTCATGATGGCTTTGTTCAGTTCTCTATAGTCGACATAAACTCTCCATTTCCATTTTTTAGTTACAATAACTAGAGGTGAAACCCATTGGCTATCAGATATAGGATAGATAAAACCAACTTCTAATAGCTTTTCTATTTCCTTCTTGACAATTTCCTTCAAGGCTAGCTTAATCCTCCATTGTGGTTGTCTAATTGGTATCACATTTTTAGTATATATGTGATTTTTAAAAATACTAGGATGTATTCCTTTCATGTCACTATAATCCAAAGAAAAATATTTTGTTTGTTTTACCAAGACATCAAATACTTTTCTTTCTTATTGGTCAGTTAACCAACTATTGATAGTTAATAGTTTACCTGGTTGCATGATGATTTTTTTAATGTATGGAACAATGGAATTTAATTGTTTGTATTCACTCATCAAGGAATTTAATGGACATGTTTGTGGAATTAATATGTGAAGTGTGGTCATATCTTTACAAAATATTTCACTTGTGGAAAACATGTTGGTTAATGGACAATGAAAATCATTTAAAAATGAATTCTACCCATTTTGAGCCCATTCAACTATGGCTTGTTGAATGTATTTTGGAATAGATAACATGTTTGGTGTTATTATGGAATTGTTTTGATTTTAAATAATGAAGGTGGATTATTCCCATTCATGAGTTTTCATCTTCAGAGCATAGCTATCAATCTTTAGGGCTAAGATACTAGTCTTTGGAGCTAAGTTGCTAGTCTTTAGAGCTAAGCTACTAATATTCAGATCTAAGGTTTCAAAATTTGAAGCAAGATTGTTAGAATTCAAATAAAAAAATTTGAACTTTAGAGAAAAACTATCAGAATTTGAAGCAAAATTGTTGGACTTCAAAGAAAAACTATTGGACTTTGGAGCTAGGCTCTCTTGGTCTAAATTTTTATTTATTTATTTCTCAAACTCTTGAGCATCTTCTTTGATGGTAACTGTGACAAAGGAAGACACAATAGTCTATTTATTTCAGGTTGATCAACCTATATTTATTCAAAAATACCCATTGAAGGTTTTGTAAGTAGATAGAGAGATATAAGTTTAGCGTGAATTCCATTACAAATGGTCATGTTTCTAGATCTATATTCAATTCTTGCTATAATTGTAGCTAACCAAGGTCTACCAATAATGATTGGATACCCTACCCTATTTGGTTTAGATTTAAGGATCATGAAATCAACAAGATATTCCTAGGATTTTATGGTGATTGGTACATTCTCTATGGTTCCTTTAGGGGAAATAGTACACTGATTTTTCATTTGCAAGATTGTTGTCGTAGGTTGAAGCCCTGTGAGAGATAAAGACTCTACTATGTTGATAATCATTATGTTTATTGAAGCACCTAGATCTAAAAGCACATTTGGAATGGACTTATTATAAATTATCATAGTCATCACTGGACTGCTAAGATCTCTATATTTAGGAACAAGTATGTTTCCAACTAGTAAATCAATAATTGTTCTAGTTACTTAAATAATTTTAGGATATTGCTTCTTTCTTCCTAGTTCTTTGATGCACAATCCTTTAATAATTTGATTCAACTAAGTAATTTATTTAATGTCTATTAATAGCGGGATTTTTATTTTCATTTCTTTTAATCCATGCATCAATTCAAAATCATTCCTAAGTTTCTCTTCCTTAAGTCTCTCAGGAAATGGAATAGCAAAGGGATCTGGAATTGTGGTTGGTGTGGTTGTGGATTCTTTCTTTTTTTTAGTTGAATTTTAGACTATATGTGGCTCAATATTTTTGTCATCATTAGGAATTTTAATTATGTTAATAGGTTAATCTCTTACTACTTTCCTTAATCTAAGTTGAATATTAAACATTCAATTGAACCACTTGCAATATTATTTTCTTGATCAATTCCATAGATAGGTGCATTTTGCCTATTTTTTGGATTTTTCACTAGTTTGGAAGGTAAATATGGTTGTTTAACCTACTTATCAATTGGTAGTGGTTGAGGTTGTGGAGGAAATTTTATTTGTGGTTGATATTATTGATTTGACCATTGAGGTGGTGGTTATTATACCCAATGATGTGGTTGTTGGTTTTATTGTTGTGCCCAAGATTTATTTTGAGGCATTACCAACATATTTGGAATCCATTCATTAGTACACAATGGTTTTGGTTGATTTTTTCCCCATATTAATGGTGTGACTTATCTAGCCCATGGTGTCATCCATGGATTAGGAGGAAATCTTGGACCAAATTGATTTTAAGGTTGGGAGTACTAGTTTTTTTGTCTTCTAATGAAGTTTACTTATTTAATAATATGTAATGCTTGTTTGAATTTATTTTTTATAGTAGGAAGGTGTTTTCCATTCTTGGTGTCATGGTCTAGATCAAAAATACCACATACTTCTATTTTGTCTAAGGGAAATCTTTTATCGCATTTTTGAGTCTGCATCTAGGATAATAGATTGATAATTATTTAGTATTATTAGCATTAGATTTTGATTGGATTCTATCTAAAGTATATTTTAATTTAAGTACAATGTCTATCATGAAATTGGTAGATTCTTTCATTAATTGGCCAACTTTGAGTGATTTTCCTAACCTTGATTTCCTTATACTATGTCTTATTCTGGAGTAATTAGTACACAATGATGAAATTTGACAGAAGGTTAATTTTTCAATGTCACCCTTTCCCATTAGGTTCAAAGCATCACATGCATCATAATCTAACCCTTTAATAAATACTATTTTGACAACCTTCTTATTGAATTGGTAGCCACTCCTTTTATAAGTAAATATAAACATATCAAGGTAATCTTATAAAGTTTCATCTTCATTTTGTTTTATCTTGAAAAAGTCTTCTTTATGTTCTCTATCTCTACAATAATCCTAATATTTGTTTAGAAATGTAGTTTCCATTTCATCCCAAGTGGCTATAGAATTTATCTCAAGCTCCATGAACCATCTCATGGCTACATCCTTGAGTGTAGATGAGAATAATTTCAAATTTGATTGTCTATGACATAATCATATGTTTGGTAAATAACCTAAAACTCAAAGAAGAACCAATTTGGATCCTCTAAGGATTTACCTTCAAAAGTAGGTAAAATGGATGGTGAAATATTTTAAATTGAATTTCTATCATCAAGACCTAAGTTGATTGGATAGGATAAAGTTCTATCCTATTGGAGCTATTGATAAAGGTTTTCCACATGTGCATGTTCATCAACCATGTTTTCTTATCAAATTTAGTTATCAATCCAATGTAAATTAATTTCTTGGGTGATAAATATATGGTCTATCTTAGGAGGAGAATCTTTGATCAGATCTTTTTCTTGTAGATTTTGTGGATCAAATCCAACTATTCCATAAAGAGGATTTTGAGGATCAATTATCCCTATAGGATAAGATGTTCTGAATAGGATTCTTCTTGTAGGATCTATTTGTGAGGATGAACCTTGTTCAGGAGAAAAATCATAAAAATGGCTTTCAAGTGCCTTTCTTTCACTTCTTTATCTTTCCATAAAGGATTGGACCCTCTCTTCTTGTTGATTTATTTGGGATCCCTTATAAATAAAATATCCTTCAAAATCTCTTGGCCGATTCATAAACCTAAAGATTCATAGATTATTTTTATGTTTTTGAATTTTTTGAATTCGTTTAATTTACCTATACAACTCTAATGTAAGATCTCACTCACACTTATTAATGACAATCCTCGATAATGACACCAAAAAATATAGGTTGTCATTATACCACTTATTTAACCAATCAATGGATTGGTGTCATTTTCAACCAAGGTAGTGTTTGATGTCTATATGCAATGAGACTATTTGATATTGGAGTTGTATAGTTCATTGTTTGTGGGTTTTACTTATTTTGTGATTTCTAAATCCTAAAAAATAAAAAATAAATCTCTAACTCTAGTTTGCATAAAAGTAAATTTAAACTATTTGTTAATTGAAGATCTCCTATTGCATCCACACAATCAACATCCAGAACTTAAACATTAGCATAAGACATATGATGTCCTCACTCAACTTGCTTAGTTGGGTAGGACAATGTGATATTTGAGAATCTAAGAGTGTTGTCTATTGTCACATAAACAACTTCTGAATAATTCTAAATATGAGATGAATTAACAAACTTATGTGATTTGAAAAACACACTCTTGCATAAAAGAAACTTGCTTGTATTGAATTTAAATAATTCTTGAATATAAATGAAACACACTTGCATTAAAGGAAATTCACACTTGCTTTTGAAAAGGGAATTCACACTTGCATTTGAAACCAATCACTTTTTTATTTGAAAGGAGATCACTTTGCATTCAAAAGAAATCACTCTTGCATTTGAAATAAAATTAAACTTTATAGTAAATGAAATATATCTAAATTAAATAAATACTTTTAAATTATTAAACTAAAAGTACCAATTTATCCTGATCCTTGGAGAAAAGTGGGCCCTTGATTACTTTATTAGAATAATAAATGATTTACTTAGTAATAAAAATAAATGTTGAACTCTATTTAATTCAAATGAACATATATAGCTATGAAATGCTTCTGATTTTTAATTCACCAATTGATAAATTTTTCAACTTCTTATAGCTATCTAGAATGAGAAGGAGATGTGTATTTAAACACATCTCAACATCTATTCATAGATTACAACATCTTGGTGATTTCAATGCCAAAATATGTTTATTCAAAATATAGATAATCTAAGAATCAAATCTCATGCTTTTAGGAAGGCATTAGAACTGACTCAACTAACTATAGGTAGAAAATAACTAGCATAGACAGAAGATACTTATGTGGTTTTACAAAATAGAAGTAGAAATATAGCTAGATTATTTTAGGCCATTACCATAAATGGTGATGGCTAGAATAATATATCTAAATATAAAAATTATATTTATAGATAATATATATTTTTAAGATCACTATCTCAATCAGTAGGATCGAGTTGGATGTCTTCAATTTATGCCTAGGTGTCTTCAAAGCATCTTGTACAAGTCTTTGAGGCACTTTGTATATGTCTTCAGAGCATACCTAGATGTATTTGGATCATCCTTTATATGTCTTTGGATCACTTCTAAAGCATCATTGGAGTATCATATCCTTGGAGCTTTCTCATTAAATCCTCAAAATTGTAGCCTAAAAGAGTTGCCAAAACTCTTTGTTGTCTTCTCAAAATTACCCCACCATTGGGATGTGTTTCTATAATCAAAACTTTTCTATTCATCCAATTTAGACATAATAAAAAGGTAAATAATCAACAATAAATTACATACAAGCAAATGTCAAATTTCATTCATTTCCTACTTAGGTAAGACCTTAACTATTAAATGCAATGCAATATATAACCAAAGTCAACACTTTATGGAAAATTTATATAGATATGATGAGATATATGAAATGATCATCAATAACCTCAAAATTTATCATTTTTTAAAATGAAATCTTCTTTGTTGCCTCTTCTTCACACTTCTCCACTTATGGAAGTGGTTTCACACAAACTTGTTCATCTTTAAAGAACAACCTCTCAACCAATTCATCTTCAGCATAATACAATGTGGTTTTCCATCTTCTTGACTTTTTATTATTATTCAAATCAACTAAAAACTTAGATGAAATGTTACCCATGGAATATATTACCTTGTTAGTTTGCTCATGCTTCCATTGCTTACTTGCTAGTTTGTTTGCTTATGTATTTGCTTGCATAATTCTTTGTGCTTCTCTATACTTCTCCATACCTAATTATTTTTTGAGCTCATCCATGATCTTATTTTTTTTAATTAAATTGTTTTCATCACTTTTGGTGGACTGAAAATCTCTTTTATCATCTCTAATTCCTTCTTCAATGGGAGAGTCTTTATCCCTTCATTAGATTCATCAAATTTTGGACCATATTTTCTTTCCTTTTCTTCAATATTTTATTTTATACCAATATTTTCAGCCATTATATATTCAAGCTTCATAAATGCTTCATATATATGTGCACTTGAACTCTCACCTTACTATCCACTTGTGCTCATCATGATTCTTTGCCATGTTTTATACTGTCTTTCCATGATCACATGTATTAATTCAAAAAATTCATCATCATACTTATCATACAGTAATTTCTTACCTTTCCATCAGCTTGTGCACTCTACATACCTTTCATTTTATTTCCTCATGGAGTTACTGAGCTTCACCTTCATCTCTTTGTCTTGGTTAGCCTCCATCATGTCTTCTATTTTCCTCTTTGACCTAAAATCTTCTTGTATCTTCATGCTTTCTTGTAATGGACCTTCTAGACTATCTTTGTGCACCCATTTCATATTTTGCTCAACCTGTTGTATACTTTTTACATGCTTGGATTGAAATTTTATTCTTAACTCATATTTTTCATGCTTATTGGTTTGATAACTAGTCATGCCCTCTTGATGAAATCTACCCTTTGTTCTTTGCCTCCATATTTGTTCTTATATTTCACCTATATTCTTTCCTTTCATAGTCTCTTGCTTTAGGCTTAACTCCTCTATCTCACCACCTATTTCCTTGAGCCACTTAGGCCAAACATAATCATTCCCTTGTATAATCTTTGAGGGATGTGCCTTGTTATTTACTTGGCCTATCTATATATTATCACCTTTCTTATCATATTCATAATCATAATCAATACTTAAGAATTTATTTACCTCCATATAAGAATGCTACAAGCTCATATTCTCTCTCATGTCTTCATGGTTTGTTATCTCTTCTTCATTTTATACCTCTTCTCTTTCTTTAGCTTTAATGCTTGTCAAATCATCATGAAATTCTTCTTCCACCTCATCTTGAGCATACTAATATTCTTCAATCTTCACCATCTTGACTTCTTCAACTGGTTCTCTTTCCTTGACATATTCTTTCTACTTGATGGGTGATGTAATAGACCCATCCTTCATAATTTTCAAGGCCTTATGATTATCTTTCATCTAAATTTTCTTCATTTTTTCATACACAAACTAAAATTCAATGTTAGAACATAAAACAAGAGATCACATAGTCTCCATGAATGCCTCTTTATTTGACACTCTTCTCTTCTCCTTGTCTTCTCTCTCAAATTCTTATCTTGGCACTTCTCTCTCCTTTTTATCCTCAATGATAACTCTCTTATCAACCTCTTTATCATGTTGTTCTCTTGTAAAATTCTCATCTCTCATGCCTTGATGGGCTATACTCTCTTTATTCTTCTCTTTCCTTAAGGAACTCATGTTATGCCTTCTCTCTCTCTTAAATATCTCTTATGGCCACTTCACCCTCTTATTTACATTTTAGCCAATATATTAGCTTCCTTGATCCTTCATGAGATTCACCATGATCTATATCTTCTTTAAACTCTACCCCAATTCTCTTCTCATAACTTTTACTTATTATAAATCCATCTTTTCCCTTTCTCTTCACTTTCATACCTTGTCTAGACCACTCTCTTAGCAATATATCTACTTTCATTTTAGATCTCACTTGGATCTTTTCTCTTTTTCTAGTCCTTTGTCTGGGACTTCTCTAATCTCCCTTGACTCTCTCTTGGATCCTTTCCCTTCTTACTCTCTTGAGATTCAATGTTCTTTCCACTTCACCTTCTTTAGTTCTCAAGTCCTTATCATTAGAATTAGGGGATTTACATTCTCTTCACCAATATTTTATTCCTCTATACCAAAGTCAATAGGTAATACCTTCACCATAATTTTCTCCCACAATAATTTTCAATGTTACCTCATGCATTCCTCATAGCATGCTTGACAACCTTACATTAAAAATATTTAAAAACTAACTAAAAAAAAATGAAACCAATAACTTAGCTTGATATTATACCAAATGATGTAGAGGTACATGGGAAAGACTCAAACAAACCATATCCTTTCTTTGAACTTGTTTGGTCAACTTCTTGATGCTTTTCTTTGTTCACTAGTTTCCATATTCAATGGGAGACTTTCAACTTGTTCTAGGATTTATAACCTCCTTTGATAAAAAAAATTATTAAAAAACACCTTGGATTCATTTATACATATAATTATACTCATAAATCATTATTTCACTCATTTCAATTCATTCATTCATTCATTCATTCATTCATTCATTCATTCATTCATTTGGTTTTTCACTTTCCTCATTCACTAGTCTCAGTAGGCAATCTTCTCAAAGGCTTATAATACCCACTCTTATGAATGATATAATGAACACCATTGGATATTATTATTTATATATCATAATAATAATATGTTTACCTTCACCCCTATTAATCCCTCACTCACACTCCAACTCTCACTTTCAAACCTCAACTTATAGTGACACTACTTGGATTGTAGCCTTTTTTCATAATTTACCTTTGTATGAACACTCTAAAAAATAACATAAATATATAATCCCATATTATGTCACCCTTTATCTCCTTACATTCCTCCATGAAATTTCAATACTTAACTCTCTCAATAGGCACCCTTTACTTTGTTAGTAGTTATCTAATTAGGCCTTTCTAATCCTACAACACACCCACAGTCACCAAAATCATACCACACCATAGGGTACCTAAATAAAAACTCATGA
Source organism: Torreya grandis (assembly GCA_037957365.1). NCBI lineage: Eukaryota > Viridiplantae > Streptophyta > Pinopsida > Cupressales > Taxaceae > Torreya > Torreya grandis. Next base: position 878,576 of record JARHVA010001610.1, read on the forward strand.
ATCCTTTTCCATATGTAAAAATATACATGATTAAAAGTTTTCAATAATTTTTACAATTTTAAATTCAAGTTATAGGGTTTTTGGGTTGGAAACCCTAACTAGTTAATGTGCAGGCCTATGCATGGCTGAGAGGGGTTAAAATGAGACACAAAGAGATATACTCCGCTTCATGGCCTAAAAACAAATTTAAAAGTTATGTAATAACAACAAATATCCCTAAAAATAGTCAATAAACCTCATTAGATCCTATTATGGCTTATAAGGCTCAAAAAAAAGTTATGCATACTTTCAGAAGACTGTGTAAGGGCTGAGAGAGATAAAATTAAAAAATTTCCTAAGGTATTTCCTTATAATTTTCACGTTCACAAATGAAAAATAATATTTAATCAAGCCATTTGTGTCTTTTAACACTCAAAATAGAAAATTCCATGAGTTCTAGATGACTATGTAAAGGGCTTAGAGGTATGTTTGTATCCACCAGGTTTCAAGACTTCACACGGGTTATTATTTATACCTATTCTCTTATTCACATTTTATTATGACTTGACCAATCTCAAAACTATTCACTTTCTTAATACACATTTTTCTCTTGCATACAACTAAATAACATAGGTATAATTGTGTAAACATGGTTTCCTAATTGTGTAGGCACATTTTACTCTTTCTTGTGGACAATGCATTGAAAGTTTGTAATTATTATTGTTTACATATAATATAACCTATTATCTATAAATAATATTCTTATTAAATATAATCTCCACTAGAAAAAGAATCTCCTTTCTAAAAAACACTTTAAGAAGCATTCACTTACCATCTTACTTGACTGTTACAATCACAATAGGGTTTCTCCTCTCCACAAGATTTATTAAGGTTATTTCCTATTAAGTATTACATAAACTTAGTTTTATAAATTAACATGACTTGGTATTACATATAGGTGATTGAGCATTGTTTCTTCTTATGACAAGCTTAACCAACTTCTTTAAGTCCTTTTCCTTGACTGTAACCTATAGTTTTCTGTTCAAACCTAAAATAACACATACCAAAGATTTGATTATAGCCTCAAGGGATTTATTAAAATAATAAAAGAATAATATCAATCCATTTACCATTCAATATAATCTTAAACACCCAAAAAATCCTTTATTCATTTGAATCATTCTCTGTTACATTTGTATACCATTCATGGACTTGTAACCTTTTGAGGAGTTTTACATTCTTTCTATCTTTGTTTCCTCTCCTCTCACCTTCTTAGAGTGTAGAAATAAAATTTAGATTAATGGATTAAACTATGTAATTTAACTTCTCAAACATTAAACTACGAGGTAAATTCTAGAGCCATCAAGACTAAATGCAATTAAATGAATAAAACCATTCAATCCTACACTTAAATCCTAAATTAAACACTCAAAACCATGATTAAATGGAATTAAAAAATGAGGGTTGTGATTAATGTTACCTTATACTTAGAAATTTGACATGGTGATTTCTTGATCATGGATTATTGATGATGATTCAAGGATGCTTGTGATTGCTAGTTTGGCATGGATATGGCATGAGAATGCAAGTTGGATCCAATGGAGGAAAGGAGTGGTTTAAATATAAAGAGGAGATAAATATCTATGTTGGATATTTAAATTTGGATGAGGGAAATCAAGGGTTAAGGTTTATTTAAGGAATTTAAAATTCCTTGGAAGCCTATAGATTTAGAGGTTTCTAGAGAGGAGGGGTGAGAATAGAGAAGGTTCTATATTTGGAGGGTTTTATAATCCTTATTAGGGTTAATGATGATTATTTGGGGGATTAGATAGGTATTATGTAGGCAATTAGAGACTAGGGCTATAGGAGATCCTAAGGATAGGATTAGTAAGTGGGTAGGTGAGCTTTGGGAATTCAAAATTCCCAAATAGTAGATAAGTGGGATTAGGATAAGATAAGAAATGATTATGGGAATTAATGAAGAATTGGGATAATACCATACTTATTTAATGAATAAATATTGATGAGGGATATGAGGTAAATGATTAAAAGGGGTGATTTTAGGACGGAATTAGATAAGATAAATTAGATAAGCAGAATTAGTGTAGACTAATAGTAGTATTAGTGATCTTAAATGAAGTGAGAAAATTAAGATGCATATACAAAGTTATTTTCATCTTCCTCTTAATCTCTCACATGATACAATTGACTTACAACTTTCTTCTCAATCAACTTAAACATTGGCTATGGTAGTTACAAAATAAAAGCTCTCTTCATGACAACTTAACATGTGGGTGATAGTTATATTAGTTAACATAACTCTTGATTTTTACACCTTAATGACTTATACATATAGTTTAATCTATTTTGATGTTGCATGACCACCTAAACACTCACCTAACCTCCTCTCTCATCATTGAACTCATATGACTCCTTTATGCTTGGGTTTCACCATTTGAAATTTAAATTGCAATTTGGAGGGAAAACTCCACATACTCACAAACAAAAATTTAATAAATCATTATGAATCCTAATACAACAAATGAATACTTGAGGATCCTTCAAACACACTTTCATTCCAAAATTATCCAACTATAACTCCTAACTAGGACATATCACTTCAATAAGTGAAAATGGTGCTTTGCTTACTGGAATCTCCTACATCACCGAGGCCCTCTTCATAATATTGGATATGTAAGCATATATCATTTATAGAGTGTTATTGGAGGTAGCTAAAAAAAATTTCCCACTAACCCATTTTTGACATAACCACTATAGGTAAGAATTAGGGTTTTGTTATTTGATAAGGAGTGCCAGTCGATGACCTAGATATAAATGCACCAAAGCAAAAGAAATGAAAAACCAAAAAGCATCTAGGTGTTCACATCATATTCCAATATTTATTTCATATATCACTCATGTACCAAACCTATACGTTAATATTAATACAACTATCCAAGGATGATGCAAGTGTTAGAAGCTATAGAGTCACTAAATCTAGAATTTGGTGACTATTCTAGAATAATTTCTCAATCTACTTCCTACCTGTTCTAGATTTGTATCTATATTAGCATCAAAATTAGCTAAGTTCTTTGTTTTCATTATCATTTCTATATCTAGCATAGCTATACTTTCCATTTTTAGTATATATTAGAATAATAAATTTAGTATATGTTCTATATATCTTTAATGATTAATTGGCCTATTATAGATATATTTATCACCCTTATACTTATTCATTTTTATATTATTAACTTTAGATACCCCCAATCTATATTTTTATGGTTAAACATTTTGTAAACCTGACCTTTTATCTCAAAACCCTAGGTGGTTTAGGGTCTTGATTTATTATTTTTATGAAAGTTGTACTTTTTTGCAAAATATTAAATTATTCATTTGAAAAAATTAATGGAAAAAATTAATCCAAAAACATGATTCTAAATGAAAGATAAAGAAGTGTTGATCACTTATCTTAACATTAATAATAGCTTAATGGATGCATCATTATATGTTACAAGATATGAAATAAGTAAGAATGATAAAGCTAAGACTTATTCACATAGTGATGGTGAATCCTTAAAAGGTACTACAACTAATTCCATATCCATAAATATACTTACATATACTAAAGGCATATATTATGTCTTCCAACCTTTATTTCCTAAAAATAATATTGCTACATCTACCATGGAATTACCAATTATTTCAACTCAAATAATAGTTTAAATGCCTATTATTACTCAAACCATGTTCATTTATTCATTGGTGACTAATCAAATTATTAATTTAAACCCTAATGTATCTTTTGTTAAAACACTCCTTCAAGTTATAAACACTTTGGAGGATAGAGTTACAAACATTGAACAAAAATATTTAATGTCTCCTCATGCTATCGATTCCTAAGATGTGTTTCATAACCCTATTGCATTTTAGATATCTTTTCACCCTTTTCCAATTGTTTTTTTGACCTAAATTTCCATTTTATGATGGAATGGCTGATCTTGATCAACATATTCAATTTTTATATGTGACACGCCTTGAATATGCCTCCACTGATAAAATTTTGATTAAGTTATTTCCAAGGATCCTCAAGTATTATGATTTGAGGTGGTTATATGATTTACTTTTCCAATATGTGAAAACATTCAAACCTATTGTACATTATTTTTTGGCACACTTATTTATTAACATTTATGAAAAGGTTTCATATGTCCAAAATGGAAAAATAAAATAGGAAACCAATGAACCTATCAATTAATATGTCTTGACGTACAAGATAGTGTTGGCTAAAGTGACAAATCATATGGTAGACAAAGAACTTCAAGACATAGTCAAATAGAGTTTACTTTATCTTTACATGATTCAATTATTTTCAAAAAGTTTAAATCTTTTGATGACCTGTACCATGTTGTTTGGGACTATGAAATGAAACTAATATGATTGAAAAAAATTAAGTATGTATAAAACACACTAAATACATATACACCAAATGTAAAATTTAGAATCAAACCAATTTATAAGAAAAAACCTCTTGATCCTAAAAAGAAAACAACCAAAACAGTTCATGTAGTTTTATAGCAGCCTAATTAGCTTGTCTTATCCAATGCACCAAGGAGATAATTTACATAATTACTTGAGTCTCCCACTTCATTACACTAGTAGATAGTAGAGTTTCATCTTATATCTCTCCCTCATCCTATAGATATTGATATGAGTTAGCCTCCACTCAAAGTATATGATGTGAATGCTTATTATGATTATCGCTAGGGACCAGGTCATTCTAGGGACACATGATTTACTTTGAAGTATAAGATCCAAGACTTTATCAATGACCAAGGAATTAAATTTGATGATATTCCAAATGAATTAGGTTCATAACATGGTGATCAGTATAAAAAACAAATATTTAACAATCCTTTACAAGAGCATTCTAAGAAAGACTAGAAGTGCAAATGGCATACAATACACATGCTCATCCATCATGTTATTTCCAACCATTATATTGGATTATTAGTACTTATACATGGCATTTAAATCCTATGGTTTAAAAAACTTCTACTACTTTCAATGATAGTGAGATTAAGGATGATGATTTTGATCTTCATTTTTTATTCATGCAAGCATACCTTGAAAAACACCCTATATGTAGTGTTATGATTTATAATGGTGAAAGTGATAATGTTTTCACCATGGAATTACTTAATCATTTGAGTTATACTCATCATGATTTACACCCTTATACTAGATCAGTTAGAGCATTCGATGGGACCTCATTGTGGGTTTTTGGTGAAATTAACTTACATTTATAGGTGGGTAACACACATGGGGTTACTACCTTTTCTTTTATACCTTCAATGAGTGTTTTTGATATGTTATTTAAATGCCCTTGGATACATACTCTTCAAGTAGAACCTTCTATATTACATGGGTGTGTTAAATATATTCATGTCAATCAGGTAATTATAGTTTCCAAAATTCCATATGAGAATCCTCTTGAAAATAATAAATTTACACCTAGACATATAATTATTAATCCTATTAATGTTAATTCAATAAAAATGGTAACCAACAGGCAATCCCATTTACTAGGTGGCAAGTACTTAAGAGACCATTAAATCATAGACATATAGTGGATTCCATGGAATCCTCCTTTACTACACACCATATTCAAATATCTAGAGCACCTACACATGTTCCTATTATTGTTATTATAAAAAATCATATAAAAGTAAATGATGGGTTCCACAAATTTATACTACTATTACTCCTAATATTTATTGAAAATCACATAGTCCTATTTTATAAACATAGATAATCATAAATACTAAAATGATAGATATTACACCTATATAAGCTCCTTAGTAACATCACTAGTTTATTACATTAGGTTAAAAATGGGTATAAATCTATTACAAACCTTTCTATGGCATCATATGATAGTCTTTTCCTTTCCACTATTATAAAAATACCAAAAGAATTAAAACATTGAAAAATACAAAAGTATTTTCAACATTTATATATTATTGGTTCCTTGGCATCTATGTGTTTTTTTATGTTGATTGATAACATATTAGTTACTTGTACCTACACATGTGTTTCAATATTCTATTTGAGTGTGATGTAGGCATACATAGATACATGATTTATAAACTTATGGATATTGGGATTTACCTCTACTCATGCCACTAAGATGTTGGGGGAATTTGTATACAAGAGAAAGTGAATTTGATCTATAAATCAATCCTATCTTGGAGAAGATAAATCAAACTAGCTATTCCACTTGTTTGTACATTTAAACAATCAAATCATGACCAATATGGATCTACTAGACCTAACTAAGGGGTTTTTACCATATAATATTACTAGAGAGGGGTTTAAAGCCTCAAGTCAAGTAATACCATATAATAACCCTAGATGATAGGCTATTGTTATACCTCTCATTTAACCAATTAATGGATTGGTGTTATTTTCTACCAAGACCAGTATCCAAAGCTATATACAATGAGACTATTTGATATTGGAGTTATATAGTTCATTGTTTAAGGGGTTTTACTTCTACTTTGATTTCTAAATCCTAAAAATAGTAATAATAATCTAAAAATATTTTACAAAAAATTAAATCTAAAAGGTTTGTTAATTGAAGATCTCCTATTAGCATTCACACCATCAACATCCAAAACTTAAACATCTAGCATAAAACACGGTTTCCTCATTTGACTTGCTCGACTAGGAAGGATAGTGTGATATTATAGAATATAAGAATAATATTTATTGTCACTTAAATAGTTTATAACAAATTCTGAATATGAGATGAATTAACAAACTTACTTTCTATGAAATTGAAAGGCACACTCTTGCATTGAATTGAAATAACTCCTATATGTAATGGAAACACAATTACATTAAAAAAAATCACACTTTGATTTTGAAAAGGAAATTACACTTGCTTTTGAAAAGGAAAACAAACTTGAGTTTAAAACAAATCACTCTTACATTTAAAAGGAATTCACTCTGCAGTAAATGAATTATACCTGAATTAAATAAATACTTCTAAACTATAAACTAAAAAGTACCAATTTGTCTAGATCTTTGGAGAGAAGTGGGCCCTTGATCCTTCCTTAGAACAATAACTAATTTACTTAGTAATGAAAAGGAATGTTGAACTTTATTTCATTATCAAAATAACATATACATATATGCAAAACTACATTAGAATGTTTCATCTGATTTCTAACTTTTACAACTTTATCACTAAATAACTTTTGACTATCTAGAATGAGGAGATATATATTTAAATCATATCTCAACATCTATTCATAAAGTAAAAAATATGGCAATCTAAACACCTAAATAATCATATCTCAACATCTATTCATAGAGTAAAAAATATGGCAATCTAAACACCTAAATCTAATTATTTGAAATATAGATGATCTAAGAATCAGATCCCATGCTTCTAGGAAGGCATTGGAACTAACTCAACTGACAATAGATGGAAAATAACTAAAATAAATTTGAAGAGATTTATTCAATTTTACAAAATAGAAGTACATATTTATACCAATCATTTTAGGCCATTACTATGAATAGTAATTTATAAAAATAAGATATCTAAATATGGAAAGTCTATTTATATATAATAGATATCTTTAGAATCACTATCTCAATTAGTAGGATCCAGCTAGACATTCTTTGGAACATGCTTAGGTGTCTTTGGAGAATGACTAGAATTCTTCAGATCATTATGTACAGGTCCTTAGATCACCTTTAAAGTATATTTGGAGCATCTTCAAATCACCTTCATATCATCTTCAGAGCATTATATCTTCAGAGCTCATTTGTCAAATCCTTAAAACTATAGTAAAAATGAGTTTCTAAAACTATTTTATGTCTCCTCAAAATTATCCTACCATTAGGATGTGTTTCTATACACAAAATTGTGCTCATTTCATCTAATTTAGACACAATAAAAAGGTTAATAATAAAAAAATGTATTACATACAAATAAAGGACAAATTACATTCATTGCCTACTTAGATACGACCTTTATATTAAATGTAATGTAGTATATAACCAAAAGACAACACTTATGGATAGTTTGTATTAGATATAATGAGCTATATAAAATGCTCATAATTTCCCTCCCACACTTTACCTTTTTCCAGTCCTCTTGTAAACAAGTGGGATAACTAATATTCATTCCAAAACTCCACATTCTAGCCACTGACTGAGATCATAAATCTGAAAATGGTGTCCCCAATTTCAATGACCTCTAGTTAAGAATCCATAATCCCTTACTACTATGTGTAGCCAAGCCTAAAATTCAAATTTCACCTAATTGTGCCAACTCTACCATGGAGATAGAGGAAACAAAATTATTAGAGTCCTGAATCTCACTCTAATCCATATATCTAAGCCTCCTTTATCTAAGAGTCAAGTGATAATCTATGTAATTGTTTGGTCTCTCCTAAGACTCTCCCTAATGGTGGTGGGACTCAAGACTTCCATGAATTTTAAATCAATAGGTAAAGTATCTCACCAACCTATGATGACATTGATGTAATTGGTAGAATGTTGGTTCAAAAAAGCTTTAAAAGTTACAACATTGGATCTTAATAATTCATGGTATATTTTTCATGTACATGTGATACATGGGTTGAAAAGTAGCAAGAAGCTTTTGGGCCTCTATAAATTGGGGTCTCATACACAATCCTATGGTGTTTTATAATTTTAAAAATTTATTGTTGGCTTATGTCCATGCTATTTTATTTCTCAGAGTAAAGAGTAAAACACACAATTATGTTTCCCCTAAAAATAAATTAACTAGAAAATTAGACTGATAATCTAACAAAATGTTAAAAATATAAAATTCATAAATTTAATCTTGTATTTCTATGGTACTCTTGCGAAATATATCCATAAACATGTGTTAATTTTAAACAATAAGATGAAATACAAGAGAAATCAACTATATATGTCATTTATAGAATTTATCGTGAAGAAAAAGAACATAGACAAAGGAAGGTTGCCAGCATGCTAGCAATTTTTTAGAAAATGCAAAAATATTTTATACGGAAGTTTGAGATTTTTGTAATTATTATTGAAAATCTACTAATTACTACTGAGACTATGCTTTAATCTTAGCATTTTATTCCTCCAACTTATAAATTTTATGTTGGATTCTATTCTAAACTAAAATCATTTCATGGAGTGGAAGGGGAAAGGAAGGAATAACTCTTGTAGGTCCTTCAATATAGACTTTTATTTCCCTCATCTCTCTCTACATGGATTATAAAGAGGCTTGTATTTCATCAGTCTGAGTGGTTATCTCTCATATTATATTAGTGTATTGAATAATCAATGCATTCTATAAAAAATAGTCTATCATAGATTATTAATTTGAGTATTTTTATCAACAATAGAAATTTTAAAATCAATAACTTGGGTATCCTTAATGATAAGAAAATTATATAAAGTACTTAAATCTTGAGTTTGGTAAAACATCAGATTATGTACTCTATTCTACTCGACATTCATTACTATAAGAATTACCTCTTGTTCCCTATCTTGAGTAACATATTCTTCACATCTTTCCAAATTGGAAATAATTTGGTTCATACCTTGTAGTGTTGAACAAATAAAATCCAATTTTTCTTGTTATTTTCTAATTGTTTCTTCATGTCAAGACATCTCCATGACATGATGCAACTCTTCTTCTTCATTAGCAGGCTGAGGAAAATATGGACCTTTTTCTATTGATGGTGCTTTACCTTTATTAGTTTCAAATGGTAAAGGTTTCTCTACTTCTTGAGTCATAATTTCTTTTGTAAGGGTTTCTTTTTCAAATACAATTTATTGTATATGGGGTTCTTCTTCAGCTACTTATTCAACATTTATAACTTATATTGGATAGCTTAAGCTTCCCAAATCTTAGTTGCCTATACATCTTCTTCTTCTTTGTCATACAGAATTACTTGATGACTACATCAGAGCTTGACTAGAGGATTAGGGTTTTCTAAGGAAACTCCCATTCATTTTTCAATCTTTGGCATAACATATTTTGAGCTGAGGGTGCCAAAGATGGGCATTCTTCAATTTGTGTTGTGGTGAAAGGAGGAGAGACTTGGCATGGTGTTTTCTTGATAGAAACTTAGGAGAATTTATGGAGAAAGCAGGACTAGGATTTTTTACCCTTAGGTTTTTGTAGAAAATAATACTGACAAATGAGGGTAACTAACCCATAGTTTTGAATGGACCCAATGCCTCTTTTTAATTTTTGAGAAACATTGATTAGGGAATTATTAAGAAAAGATGGAATATTTACCTAATACTCTACCCTAGTGGCTCATTTTCTTAGGTTAATAGGAAGTCACATGGCCTCTCCACCAACTATTGTAAATTGACCATTACAAGTAAGATATTTCATCACCCATAATACAAAATTATGCCATAGATGTGGAAGGTTTTCTCTTATAATTTATCTGGCCACACATTATGGGGATTTGGCCAATCTAGGATGGAACTCATTTCATTCAATAAACATCTAAATTGAGTAAACAAAACTTAATTTATCTATAATAACTACACCCTCCCCAATAATTCTAGAGAGTGCATTGGTTACAAAGGGATCTACCAAAATGTGTTTACCTATGACAACTAAATGGTCCTCATCAAAATTTTCAATGAATTCTTGCATAATATATTCTTAAAAACCCTAAAATATTTTCAAGAAATTTAACCACCCTACCGACTCAAAGATATCTCTAGTCAATTCATCCTAAAGCAATGTGTATGAAGATTCCAGTTCACTTTTCTTCTTCCTTCCTCCCATCTTTGGAGTTGTCATTATTTTCATGAAAACCTAATTACACTATAAAAAAATGGAGCTTAAAATTGCATATGAGATATAGGAAGGAAAGAACTTAGTAATATGATGCACCAATGGATAGCAATGATAATGCAATAATGAATAACAAACCAAAATATATCATGGAATTATGACAACAATTATGGTAGTAATTATGGCACACTTTGGATCATGTGAGATTTAATGGGAAGGCACTTTTTCATTCATTAAAAATTATGTGGTGTAATGGGTTATAATTGAAAATACTTGAAACAATATTTACGTCACATCATATCTATTTTTGAAAAGGTCCTTTTAAAACACTGTCATATCAAATCTTTTTTTTGAAAATGTCTTTTTTTAAAAATAAAATCACATCAAATCTTGGAGTATGGTGATAATGTTTCTAAATTAATCATATCCATGTGACATCACCAAAAATTTTTCATTTGAAAAGTGTTGGCAGCCTATTGATTACACATGCATGAAATGAAATAGAAAATGCCTAATCTTTTGGGAAAGAAACACAATTGTACCTTTATCATATGAATATATTTCTATCTTCTAGAGGTGTCATGTGTCTTGAAGGGATAAAAAAATATGAGAATATAGCTTAGTTGATGATAATTCATATTTTATTACAAAAATTTTCTTCTGAAAAGTGCCATTTGTTAGTTTTCACCTTTCAGTATTTTTTATTTTTACACTATTTTAATTTTCTCATTTTTTATTTTTTGAATTTTGAATTTTTTGAATTTTGAATAAAGGGGAACTACTATTTGTTGGTTTTCAACACTCCTCATTTATTGGATGCCTACTATAAATATCATTTGTCATTAGTAGAGGAACTATGTTCTTCCACAAGGTAAAACTAGTCTTATGATTCTACTCAATAAACTCTTCCTTATTGAGAGGTCTTTTATACACCTTAAGCTTATGACCATTGACCAAAAGTGTCCTTTGGTCACCATTAATTGGTTGAAGCTAGATAGAGCCATTTCTAAAAATGGTTTTGACCAGGTATGGTCCCAACCATCTTTCCCTAGCTTACTCTTGAAATTCTATAAGTTAGAATCAAATAGAAGTGCCTAATTTCAATCTTGAAACTATCTTTCTCTTATGTGAGTATAATGCCACTGCTTTCTCTATCTCTAGATCATTCTTGTTTGAGTGAGTGCATCCATTCTTAATTCATCCAACCCATTTAATTATATTATTTTTTTCTTTATGTCCTTCATCAAGATCAATTCCCATATCAGCTGATGTCTTCAATGTCTATAATTCAAATTATATTGGTAACAAAAGTTTTATTCATACACAAGTTCATATGGAAATAATCCTATAGTTATCTTCCATGTTGTATTGTATGCCCAAACTAATTTAGGTACTTTTTTGTCCAATATTTTTTTATTGTTTTTCATTATTTTGGTCAGAATGTTTTCTAATTCTTAGTTGGTGACTTCCACTTTCCCATTATCTTGGGGATGATATGGTGAAAATTTTCAATGATTGATTTGGTATAGCTCTATAAAATCCTTGATCATGTTAGACATGAATTTGGGTCCTTGATCTAAAACAATAGATCTAGTAGCTCCAAATCTCAACATGATCTTATGGTATAGGAAATCAACAATCATTTATTCCCTTACAAAGGCAAGTGCATGCACTTTGACCCAATTAGTAACATAATTAGTACATAACAATAAATATTTTTTTCCTTGAGATTGTGGGTTAATTGGTCCAATAAAATCTAAACCTCATTTCTCAAATGGTTCTAAACCTATTTGAGGATGGAGAGGAATTTTAGAAGATAGAGTAGGCTTACCCATCTTTTGGTAAGGATCACATTTCCATACAAAAATTTTGATGGTCTTATAAAGAGATGGCTAATAGTAACATACACTAAGGTTCTTATGAATAATAATTATTTTTAAATAATGTCCTCTTTTTGGTTCACTATAACATGATATTATGATGTTATATACTTCATCTTCTCTAACACACCTATAAAGTACATGATTAGGTCCAGTTTTAAACAACACGCTTTTAAACCATTTAAAAAAGAACTAGCTCTAACCAAATGTTTTATTTCTTTAGAAGTAAAAGAATGAGAAAAACTCCCTGATGCCAAGTAATTTTCCATGTATACAAACCATGGGGAGTATTTAGATATAAAAAATATTTTTTCATTAGGAAAAGAATCCTCCACAGGTTCATCTTCACCTGTAGTGATCAATATAGACAAAAAGTCAACAATAACATTATACTTCCCTAGTTTTTTAATCATGGTAATGCCAAATTCTTGTAACATCAATAGCCATCTAATTATTCTCCCACCTTCTAATGGTTTATTCATTAAGTACTTAATATTTGAGTGATCTATATAGATACATACCTGGTAATAAGTAATGTAATGCCTAAACTTGTTTATAGTATAAATTATAACAAAAAATTCTTTTTCTATGGTAGTGTAATTATCCTCTATGGGAGTAAGATTCTTGCTGATATAATAAATGTCATACATTTTTCCATCCTCATCTCTTTGTCTTAAAGCTTCTCCTAATGCATTATTGGAAGCATCAATATAGATATGAATTGGCTTTTCCTAATTAGGTCCTTTCAAGATTGGATCAGACATGAGTTTGTTCTTTTTATGTTTCAAAAGCTTCTTAACATTTATCATTCCATAAAAAATCACTATCTTTTGTTAACAAAGAAAACATAGGGGCAACTATCTTGCTAAAGTCTTCAATAAATATTTTGTAATATCCTACATGATCAATAAAAATTTTAATATCAATTTGTGTTTGTGGAATGGGGAGATTATAAATTACCTCAATATTTTTGGGATCTACTTTTATTCTTTGAGAAGAGATATGATGTCCTAAGACTATCCCTTCATAAGTCATTATGATGCATTTCTCATGACTCAAAGATACTTGATGTTCCTCACATTTAGTAAGTAATTTATCTAATTTTTTCAAAGCTTCATCAAATTTAGTACCATGGACATTTAAATCATCTATGTACACTTCCACATAATCATTGGTAAGATCATAAAATAATGCCAACATTACTCTCTAAAAGGTAGCAAGTGCATTACATAATCTAAAAATAAGTACTGTATAAGTATATGTTCCTTAGAGGTAGGTAAATTTAGTCTTATCTTGATCTTCGTAAGCTATTATAATTTTATTGTATCCAATAAAACCATATAAGAAATAAAAATATTGTTTTCCTACCAAATTGTCTAAAACTTGATAAAGGGCAATGGAAAATAGTCTCTCATATTGGCTCTATTAAATTATCTAGTCTACACAAACTCTCTATTTCCCATTATTTTTAGACATAATTAATAGAGTTGAAATCCACTGACTATCAGATATGGGATAGATAAAATCAACTACCAATAAATTTTCTATTTCCTTCTTAACAATTTTTTTCAAGGTTGGATTAATCCTCCATTATGGTTGTGTGACTAGTCTAAAACTTTTAGTGTAGATGTGATGTGTACAAACACTAGGATGTATTATTTTCATGTCACTATAATTACAAGAAAAATATTTTATGTGTTGTACCAATACAACAAACACTTTTCTTTTTTATTGGTTAGTTAACCAATGGTTGATAGTTAACAGTTTATCAAGTTGGATTATAGTCTATTTAGTGCCTGAAATAATAAAATTTAACTATTTGTATTCACTCATCAAGGAATTAAATGGAAATGTGTGTGATAGTAACATGTTAAGTTTAGATACATCCTTGTGAAATATTTCACTTATGGAAAGCATATTGGTCAATGGATAATGAAAACCATGTAAAAATGAATTCTGCCCATTTTGAGCGAAGTCAACTATGGATTTGGTTTTAAAAAGTATGGGAGATGAACATACACACTTGGAAAATCCATTCTTGAGTACCCCATGGTTTTGGTTTTTTTGGTTCCCACATTGGTGGTGTTACTTGTTCAACCTATGGTTCCATCCATGGATTGGAAGGAAATCTTGGACCAAACTGATTTTGAGGTTGGAAGTATTGGTTTCTTTATCTTTGGATAAAGTTTACTTCCTCAATTATATGTGTTTCTTGTTTCACTTGGTTTCTTATAGTAAGAAGGTGTTTTAAATTCTTGGTCTTATGGTCTAGGTATTAAATACCACATACCTCTATTTTTTCTAAGGGGAAATATTTTACCACATGCTTGAGTCTACATCTAGGATAATATATTGATAACTATTCAATGTTGGTAGCATTGGATTTTGATTTGAGGCCATATAATGTAGATGTGAATTGTAATAAAATGTTTTTATTTAAATTGACAAATTCTTTTATTAATTGGATAACTTTAAGTGATTTTAATAACCTTGATTTCCTTATACTAAGTCTTATCTTGGAGTAGTTAGTACACAATGCTGAAATTTGATGAAAGGTTAACTTGTCAATGTCACACTTTCCCATTGGGTTCAAATCATCATGTGAATCATCATCTAATCCTTTAATAAATACTATTTTGACAACCTCCTTGGTGATTTGGTAACCACTCCTTTTATGGGTAAATATAAACCTATCAAGGTAATTTTCTAAGGTTCATCTTCATTTTGTTTGATCTTGAAAACATCTTCCTTCCATTTTATAACTCTACAATAATCATGATATTTGTATATAAATAAATTTTACATTTTATCCCAAGTTGCTATGGAACCACCCTCTAGTCCCATGAATCATCTCATGGCTACATCCTTGAGTGTATATGGGAATAATTTCAACTTTTCATTGTCTATGACATAATCATATGTTTGGTAGAGGACCTAAAATTCAAATAGGAACTTATCTATATCCTTTGAGGATTTACTTCTAAAAATATGTCAAATAGATAGTGAAATGTTTTTCATGGAAGTTTTGTCATCAAGACTTTGGATAATTAGATAGGAAAAAATTCTATCCTATTGGGGTTGTCATTTAGGGTTTTCCATGTGTGTATGTTCATCTCCCATATTTTCTTCCCAAATTTGGTTATCAATCTAATATAATTCTCTTCTCAAGTGATCAACATATGGTCTACCTTAGGAGGAGAATTTTTATTGGTGATCAGATCTTCTTCTTGTAGAGCTTGTGGATCAAATCCAACTATTATAGAAAGGGTATTTTTTAGGAGCAATTCTCCCTATAGGATAAGATGTCCTGAATAGCATTCTTCTTGTAGGATATATTTGTGAGGATGAACCTTTTTTTAGGAGAGGAATAAAAAAAATTATATATGGATTTCTATTACCTTTCTTTCACTTCATGATCTATCCAGCAAGGATTGGATCCTCTCTTCTTCTTGATTTATTTGGGATCCCTTAGAGATAAAATATCCTTTAAAATCTCTTAGATGGTTCATAAATCTAAATATTCTTGGATTGTTTTTGTGTTTTTGAGTTTTATGAATGTTTCTGAATTTTCCTATATAAATCTAATGTAAGATCTCACTAACACTTATTGATTAATTCCCTAGCAATGGCACCAAAAATTATAGGTTTTAATTATATCTTTCATTTAACCAATCAATGGATTGGTGTCATTTTCTACCAGGGCCAGTATCTAAGGCTATATTATATGAGACCATTTGATATTGGATTTGTATAGTTCACTTTCAGGGGGGTTTATTTCTGATGTGATTTCTAAATCTTAAAAATAGTAATAAGACTCTAACTCTATTTTGTAGAAAAGTAAATCTAAAAGGTTTTCTAATTGAAGATATCTTATTGGAATTCATACCATCAACATCCAAAACTTAAAAATCTATCATAAGACATATGATGTCTTCACTCGAATTGCCCGACTGGGTAAGATAGTGTGATATTCCAAAATATAAGAATGTTGTCTATTGTCACTTTAAATAGATTCTAAGTTTTTTTGAATATGAGATGAATTAACAAACTTAATTTTTATGAAATTGAAAGACACACTCTTGCATTTAATTGAAATAACTCTTGCATGTAATGGAAACACAATTGCATTAAAAAAATTCACACTTTGCTTTTGAAAAGGAAATTCACACTTGATTTTAAAAAGGTAATCACACTTGTGTTTAAAATAAATTAATCTTGCATTTAAAATGAAATCACTCTGAAGTAAATAAATTTTATCTGAATTAAAGAAATACTTCTCAACTATAAACTAAAAAGTATTGATTTGTCTTGATCTTTGGAGAGAAGTGGGCCCTTAATCCTTCCTCAGAAAAGAAACTCTTTTAATCACTAATGAAAAATAATGTTGAAATTTATTTCATTATCAAAGGAACACATAAATATATGAAAAAATACATTAAAACATTTCTTCTAATTTCTAACTTTTATAGATTTCTCACTCAACAACTTCTAACTATTGGGATGAGAAGAAGACATGCATTTAAAGCATATCTCACCATCTATTCATAAAGTACAAAATCTGGTAATCTAAATACCCAATTCTACTTATTAAAAATATAGATGATGTAAGAATTATATCCTATGCTTTTAGGAAGGTAATAGAACTGACTCAACTAACAATAGATAGAAAATAACTAACATAAATCTGAAGATATTTTTCCAATTTTACAAAATAGAAGTACAAATATATACAGATAATTTTAAGCCATTACTATGAATATTAATGTCTAAAAATATGATATCTAAATATTAAAAGTTTATTTATATACAATATATATCTTTAGAATCACTATGTTGATTAATAGGATCTAGCTAGACATTCTTTAGAGCATGCCTGGGTGTCTTCGAAGCATTATATACAAGTCTTTGAAGCATGCCTGGACATATTCAAAACATTCTATATAGGTATTTGGAGTGCCTTTAGAGTATCTTCAAAGCATCTTTGGAGTGCCTTCAGAGCATATTTAAAGTATCAAATATTTAGATCACATTTGTCAAATCTTTAAAACTATAACCAAAAAGCATTGTCAAAATTGTTTGATGTCTTCTCAAAACTATCCCACCATTGGGATGTGTTTCTATACACAAAATTGTTCTTATTTCATCCAAGTTAGACATAATAAAAAGGTAAAGAATCATCACTGTATTACATACAAATAAAAGACAAATTTCATTAGTTTCCTACTTAGATAAGACCTTAACTATTAAATTAAATGTAGTATATAGCCAAAAATCATAAATTATGGATAGTTTGTATTAGATATAATGAGTTATATGAAATTCTCATCACTAGCTAGGTCTTATAGTTTGTAATAAATTAAATTAAATATAATGTAGTGCTCACCAAAGCTTGTGGCACAAAATGGGTAATAATAAATATAAAAATTAAAACTCTACTCAAATAAATTTAGAGGTCATCCTAAGTATGGAGGGATAAATATATTCCTAAACCATTACTTATGCAATTCTATCTACCAAAATAGAGTAAGAGTTTGGAATACTTACCTTGAAGATGAATGTGTCAAGGTTCAATCTCTCCCTTGGCCAATAGTGCTTTGAAGGAGGCTACATTACTTTTACTATGCATCCAAGACCTTCCCATAAGATAGTATTCTTCTCCAAATACCTATGAAACCCTAAGCAATGACTCTTAAATTAGAATGGTGGAAGAGAAGATCATAAAGAAGCACAAGTGAATGATTATCTCTATTAGAAATGAGGTGAAGGATGTGTTTATATAGTTGAATCTAACCCTAAACCCTTCCAAACTTTTATCTAACATAGTCAGCCCAGATGACCTAGTTAGTAAATGGAAAAGTTTGGTCCTGGAATAAGTTGGTTGGGCTGATTTAGTCTTGTAATATGACCAATTTCTAGAATAGGGTCAACCCATTTGACTACATTTAGAGGATGGTAAAAATAGATTTAGATTAGGTAGGGGATATTTGAGTTAGTGAATTTCTTGGAGGAACATGTAATGGATTTGTGAAAACTTGGATAAAAATATAAGAGGGACTTGTGTTGGTTGTAAGTAGTGTTATAGAGAACAACAATCTTGTGAAGCACCAATGGTTTACCCACCCCTTTCTTATTGAACCTTTTAAGGCATGCACTCAGAGAGATTTAGACTCGATGGGTTCCTACAAGAGAGAAAACATTAGTAATTAATAAAGTTTAAAAATATTATATATATATATATATATATATATATATATACATATTCCCCACTGTAATTTCATCACATGTGACATAGTTACAACATGGGATGGAACTTTAAGAAAAGAACACAACAACACACAATGTTGAGCTAAATAAAAATTAGTATTTTAATGCATAAAATAATTGAAAGTAAATGAGTGAAATAAAATAATTAAAATAAATAATTAATATATGCATACCTTAACTTACCTTTATCACTAAATAGTTGTCTACTATCTTTGCAGTTTTGATCATGAAGGGTGCAGAAACTACTTTAAACAAACCCTAAGGAATAAAACATAAAGAGAAAAAATAAACAAATACAGGAAAGTCAATATAGATTAAATGTGTAATCATAATGTACTTATAAATTTGGTAAGATAGGGTGATGAATGTTATGTTATAACCAAAATGGCCAAGACAAAATTAGGGTAAATTGGGTAACTAAAAATCTAAGGCTACTAAATGACTGAAAAACTCAACGAAAAAGAATTCATTAGGAAAGAGAAGTTGAAAACAAAATAAAACCAAGGATGTGTAGAAGTAATATGATAAGTCTAACATCAATGTATAAAATAGTAACAAACCAAAACTTTAGACAAATATGGAAAAAAAAAAGTAAAACAACATTGATGAGCGAGAAGTAGCAATCCAAACTCACTCAAAAATGGAAAAAGTGCATGAAATAAAAACAACATTAATGAGTGATAAGTAAAAATCCAAACTAACTCAAAAATGTAAAATGTAAAATAATTAAAAACAACATTGGTGATTGAGAAATAACAATCCAAACTCACTCAATAATGGAAAAAGTACATGAAGTGAAAATAACGTTGGTGTGAGAAGTAGCAATCTAAACTCACTCAACAATTTAAAAAGGATGGAAATATAGAAACAGATGTAGTTGTTCAAAAAAATTGATAACTAATGTATTTAAAAAAAATAAATGAAATCAAGGAAATTATTTAAATTTAAAGTAGTTGTGTTAAGATAATAGCCCATAGTCACTCAAGCATACTATTGTTTTTGAGAGATAGATAAAACTAAATCAAAGTAGTGCTCTCATGTTGTAAGATGTGAAGAAGAAAGAATATATAAGTTAGAAAATAGATTTAGAATCAAAAAAATTTGTAAAGGGGGGAATGAAATTGGTGGTGGGGGAGATGTAGGAAAAATCAAGGTAGTGAAATGCTTTATCCAAAGTCAAGGCACTAAAATTAAGTTTGTTAAAAAAAGAGGACTTTTTACAATAAGGAATCTAAATAATTTCTCCTAACCACACAAATCTTGGATTATTAAATGGAGCATGAATATCATCCCATGAAGGCTATATGCATGAAAATTAAAATGGACCTACCTTCTCACAATGTGTTTGTCATTCCTCGAGAACCCTTACAGAGTCATTGATCTACTTTGAATATTGGGTACTTATGTGAGAGGGTAAGTAGCACTATAGGTAATTTTGAATTCTTCTATCCCAATATACTAGCCTACCTCACCTCAATGGACTTTGGCTATATTATGTAACTAACTATGGAGTTTGAGCTTTGATTAGGAGTAGGAGATGTATTATGAATCACATATTTTGGTGTGATATTAAATTTTTGATTTTATGTTGCCTTTTGATCATTGCATTTTGTTAATGATTTGTCTTTTAACTTTTTGATGACTTTTTCTATTCCTCCTTAATATGGATTCAAAGAACCAAACATGGGTTCTAAAAATGACTATCATTTGAAAACTTTGAACTTGGTTTCTAAGAAAGATAATTTAGAGAGCATGGTGTCTAAGAGTCTTGATTATTGATTTTAAATAAAAGTGATATCTTGACTTTGACCTTGTTTTATCCAAAGTGGAATGAAAGGAAGGGAGATCAAGGTAAAAAAACATAAAATGCTTTGAGTTATGTCAAATCACAAAAATGTGACAATGTGAAATGGATACAATGACATGTAAGTAAGATTCATTATCATAAAAATGAATAAAAGTGTATGGAAATATGCTAACATAGTTTTTTGTGTAATTTTTATCTACAAAACAAACAAAATCCAAGGCTGAGAATATGGAATCACAAAATTTTAACCATTTCTAAAGGTTCTAAAAAAAACACTCAGTTTGTAAAGAGATTTGAAAGAATACATGGATTTTAAGAGGATAACTTGGTCTTATCCATGGTCTTACACTGCAACTCATAAAATGTAAACTTAAGTAGGTGTAAAAATTTATATTTGTGAGGAATGCCTAATTATATCCATGGTCTTACACTACAAATTACAAAATAAAATGAAAAAGTTTTGTAAAATAACAAACTTGTGATCAAATAGAAAAAATGGATGTATGAAAGGAAATATATTCATGAGGAAAATAAGGTCCTATCCATGGTATTAAAATGTAACTCATGAATTAAATGAAGGGTATAAACCAAAGGACCAAATAAGGGAACTAAAGTTTGTGTATAAAATAGACTCTTGAAAAGGTGATATCATTGGAAAAATTATGTAATAAGTGTTACTAGGATAGTAAATATAATTATGAAAAGAAGGGAGATATTTAAGCAAAATATTTCTTAAATTTGTTTTCATTGGTGGGTTCTTTGAAAACATGGCCTTTATTACTTTGTAGATGATAAGTACTAGGACCAAAGATGTCTTTTACTAAGTAAGGCCCCCCACCATTTTTGGGCATATTTTCCTTATTTTTCATGTGTGTAATCTAATTTTAATAATAACTCACAAACATTAAATGTTTGGAATTTAATTTTTTTGTTATGTTGTTTAGCAATGTGATCCTTGTATTGGTAGTTATGTTGTAAAT
Source organism: Torreya grandis (assembly GCA_037957365.1). Lineage (NCBI taxonomy): Eukaryota > Viridiplantae > Streptophyta > Pinopsida > Cupressales > Taxaceae > Torreya > Torreya grandis. Next base: position 900,326 of record JARHVA010001610.1, read on the forward strand.
TGGTCAAATGGTGATCATTAAGAAAATCTAAATAATGAAGATGATATTCATGTAATTATTCATCAATAATTATACCATTAAGAGATATATGTAAATATGGGAGTTTAGCTTATAATGGTAATACTAATTTAGAACCATATACTAGTGAGAATGATGTTACCCTAGTGGCAGTACGTATACTAGTATAGTAAGCCCAAAGTGTAGGGTATAAATGAAGGTGTCAATCAATATGATTTTATTGAATAATATTTTGTAAGATTTTATTTATAATTTTTTTATTATTTGCTTGGACATTACATTTAGGATGCTAAGGTATGGAAAATGTGTGGGAAATTTTAAATTTATCACATTATTGTTTAATGTCCTTATTTTTGAAATTTACACTATTGTTAGAGATTATGATATGGGGAAATCTAAAATGATAAATGATTTGGTTAAGGATTTTTTTTTAAATAGTAGTTCCCATGAAATTGAGAAGAGGCATGGATTCTACCCATTTGGTAAAATATTTAGTAGCAGTAATGATAAAGGCATGGTCATCTTGTGACCAAGGTAATTTACCAATGAGGTCTAATCTCCACATAGATAATAGTCAAGGAGACTACAATATTTAGAGATTAGTCGGTGGTGATTGGATTAGATCACCATGGAGCTGACAAATATTACACTTTTTAGCAAAATTAATAGCATCTTTTTCTATAGTATGCCAAAAGTAACCCATACATAACCATTTTTGGGTTGTAACATGTTCATTATAATGACCATCGTAAATTCCCCCATGTGTAGTTACTAGGAGAGTAGGAACCTCTTCTTATACTATACAATAGATTAGGGTTCCTTCTTCATTACAATAGTAAATGGTGTTGCATCACAAGACATACTTGAAATATTGTTTATGTATGTAAGTATTTTCTTGAGAATTCATGTCTGGAGGGTAAGTTTGATGTTAAAAAATTATATTATTTTTTGATACTATGGACTTTGTCAAATAATGATAGCTTTAATATGACTAATGAGCAAATCATTTAGTTTTATAGAATAAGGTGATGTTTTGATTTGGATAAGAAATTGGGAGTCATTAAGTACTTTATGAGGATGATATATAGATGTTGATTAAGAAATATAATAAGCTATGGTATTTTGATCTATTAGAATTAGTTCAATGGTAAAAAAATAAAATTATTTGGGAAGTGTGGTATCCATTTGTTGATATGCAATAAAATTTATTATTTTACATTGATAATCACTATTAACCTATTGACAGATAAGTTGTGAGTTACCCAAAGAATGTTAATATGGGATATCTAAGTCAAGTGTTACTTTCATGCCTAATATTAGAGCTTCATATTCATCCATGTTATAAGTGACCTCAAATAAAAATGCTAAAGGTATGATCTTACCATGTGGGTTTGTTAGAATACATCTTACCCTAGCTCCTTGGAGGCATTTTGAACCATCAAAGTGGATTTTCCAAGCATCTTCATGTAAATCAATGATAACTTCAGGTAGTTCTTTTATAACTAATTTAGGTTTAGTAGTACGAGGCATGATATTGGTATCTTATTGATTATTTTCTTTTAGATCAGTGGTGAAATTATGAAAATAATATTTGAGAGAGATATATTAGTTTATACCTTTAATATAAATAATGTTGTCATCAAGGAGATTATCTTAAAGGTGATTCATATCTAGTAAAGGTGACACCACATGTTGTTCATCGACGGCTTGTCCTTTGATAGATTTTTGTGTAACAATTCGAAGGTCTAATTCCATCAAGAGGACCATCTAATTTACAATTCTGTCTCCAAGTAAGAATGCTTTGGATAAGAAATGATGAAGTGGATCACAGTGAAAAATGATATAAGTGGTCTAAAAGAGCTAGAATGATGGAGATTTTTAGCTGTGAAATAGATAGCTAGATAATCACGTTCTACCTTGGTATAATATTTTTCATAATCAATGAATCCACGACTGATGCAATAAATAACATACTCTCTACCAATATCATCTTGCTGGTTAAGAATTTCACCAACTAATATGTAGGTATAGGAGGTATATAATATTAAGAGATGGTTTTTTAAAGGTTGTTGAAGAGTAGGAGGATGGAAAATTTTGTTTTCATGTTTTCAAAATATTTTTGGCATGAATCTATCTATTCTAGAGAATTACTTTAAAAAAAAAGGAAATTAACAAAGTATGTATAATAATCCATTTCTAGGATGAACCATCAAAATTTCCCAAGTTTTCCAAGGTAAGTGCATATGTCATAAATGGAGTGAGGAATAGGTATGTTGAGGATAACATTTATTTTGGTCAAATTCGACATCAATGCCTCAAAGAGAGACTAACAAATCTAAAAATTTACCAAATATAACTCCAAATACACATTTTTCTGGGCTAAGTCTAACTTTAGATTTAATTAGTTGATCAAAAATTATAGCTAGATTAGTGAGCTACATTGTACAACATTTAGATTTGGCAATGAGCTCATCGACATAGGTTTCAAATATTTTGTTATAAGATTATGAAAAATGTGGTTCATTTCATGTTGATAGGTTTTTATGGCATTTTTAAGACCAAAAAGTTTTTTCACATAATAATAGGTGCCACATTCTATAGCAAATGTTATTTTATGTTAGTCTTTAAGAGCTATGTGAATTTATTTATAGCCTAAAAAATTATCCATAAGTTAGAACATTACTTATCTAGTGGTGGAATCAATTATAACATCTATTGAAGGTAGGGGGAAGTTATATTGTGAACATGCTAAGTAATGATTATGAAAATAAATGCATATATGAATGACAATGGTGACTTTTTTATGAATGTGACTGATGTTTACTACTCATTTTGAGTAGTCAACATGTTTGATAAGTTTGGTGTCCAAAATTTTAATGATTTACTTATAACATAAGGTACAAATTATAGGTGTAAATTCTCATTATTTTTTGTCTAACAAGTTTTATATCTAGGTAAGTGATGATATTATGTATAAAAATGCTAGGATCAATACCTATCATATCTTCATATTACCAATTAAATGTTTTATGACACTTTCCAAATAATAAGCTAAAGTTATCATTCTAAGTTGGGGTGATTTATTTAAAGACCATGATAGGTCGAGGACAAGTTGGTGTACCATAATCTATTTTTGTGGTTTAGTCAATTAGCATAGCATTTATACCTTGGAAATCATATGGAACATGAGGAAGAGAAGAAATAGGATTTATTTTAGGATCCAAACTAGGAATGAAATTATTAAAACAAATAGGTTTTTTATGTGAAGTTTCCAAGTTTATGATGTTTTAGGGGAAGCTACGATTCTATAGCATGCAACAGTTCAAGTATAGCTTCATTAATAGAGAGTGTGGGTAATGGGCCATACTATTTGACATCTAATTGAATGATTTTATTACCATTATGATCATATTCAAAATGTATTTTTCATACATCTATGGCTTTATCATCTACGATAATTTTGGGTGTAGGTTCAATTTTAGGTTGAGTGGAGTCAATTATATTAGTGATAGGTGTGTTAGGCTATTTTGAAGATGGAGGTTCAATTGATTGAATCATGAGAAAGAAGACAACTTGGTAGATTTTTTGGTTGTGTAAAAAGTGTGCAACGATTAGACATTTCCAAATTTTATAGAGTTGAGATTTGTTTAAGTACTCATGGGGTGTCTAATAGTGGAATATTAATGGGACATGAATGACCTTCAAGTTCTAATTAAATATCAATTGATATGTGAATAACATGGACATCATAGTATTTGAATTTTTAATGATGCATTGGGACGCGTTGGGTGCGTTGGGCATGCTGGGGGTGCTGGAACCACACCTAGAACTTGAATGTGCTGGGTGACAAATAGAAGGCACCCTCTCAGAGGGGGGAAATGCAGGTTTAAAGGTAAAAGTAAAATTGGTTGTGGAGAACCAGGTAGGAGGTTCTGACCCTGGAGGGATAACAGAAGATGTAGAAAAAATGTTGGGTCAGAATTTTTTGCTAATGAAAATATTGGAGAACATGTGAGCGGATTTGAACCTTTTTGTGGGATAAGTGTCTCCCAACTGGACTCTGTGTTGGGATAGGAGCCTAAAAAGGAGAAAGAGAATGTGCATTTAAATAAAAAAATTCTCAGACGTGCTGAAGGTAGAGTATTCAGATTAAAAGAAGTGGTCCTCTCTATTTGGCAAGAAACCCAATGGAAAGCTTCTTTTCTCGCCGGTGATTACTAAAACTTGTTGTGAGAAAGGTGAGTTTTAAGTCTTTATTCTAGATCCTTTAATATATTTTTCTATGTCTTCTTTGGAATTCACTCTAGTGGGTAAATTTTTAGGGGTAAGACCAGATATAGAATCCCTTACTAAAATGGTTAAAAGGAAATGGGTTATTCGAGGAGAGGTAGAAATGGAACCAATGTTGAATGGCTTCTTCTTATTTAAATTCAACTGTAAAGAGGACATGAACATGGTTCTGTGTGGAGGATTGTGGTCTTTTGGCAAATGTTCTCTAACTATTAAAAAATGTGAGCCTAATATGGATCTTTCAGATTCTTTTTTCTTAAACACTCCCATTTGGGTAAGACTTCCTGGCCTCCCTTTAGAGTTTTGGCATGAGGATATTTTTAAAGGTATAGCTAGTTATTTTGGTGAACTTGTGGCATTGGATAATGAAACGGCTACCAGATCCAAACTTCAAAGTGCCAGACTTTATGTTAAAGTGGCAAATTTGAATCATCTCCCAGAAAAAGTGGATCTAATTTCCAAGCATGGAAAAAAAACTCAAAGGTTTTTATTTGAAGATCTACCCAACTCTTGTTATGCATGTCAAAAATAGGGGCATTGGGTCAGAAATTGTCCTTACAAAAGAAAAAAATATCCTAGTAGTGTTTTGGATGAGAGAAAGACAAAGGTGCAGCATAAGAAAGTATGGAAACCCAAAGAAAATAATCGATAAGAACTAAAGAATAATGAAGATTCTAAAGTTATTTATGCTGAGGTAGAGAAAGATGTTTCTATTGAAGCTCCCAAAGCTCCACAAATTAAGGTGGATGAAGAGTTTGCTATTGAGGAAGATAAATCTGAGAAAGAAGGATATGGGCTGCAAACAGAAACCATAAATCCTGCACAAAGAATAGATGAGTTGATAGATGTATCAAAACAAATCATTGTTTGTCAAAAGATTGAAGACCGATGGAGAGATGTAGAGGACAAAATTAAGCTGGAGGAAGGAAAATTCTTAGCTGTAGCTGGAAATAAATTAGAGGAGGGAGATTCTCTTTTATCTCAGTCCAGAGAGATTCAGGCTAAGAATGATTTCCCTTTGACAGAGCTTACTGTAAATGATAATGGAGAAAAATTAAAGCATTTTCTAAACCAAAGAAAAGGGTTGATAAAAAAGACAATTACTAAGGGGGTAGAAACCAGAAGAAACAAAAAAGACTAAAAAATGAAGGCGAAACATCCTGCTTCTTCTATGGATAAATCTGGAAAAGGAGATGAACATTATTTAAAGGTGAAACCAGATGTAGGCTCTCTAGACAGACCGAGAAGAAGATCAACTAAGAAAAATAGAGAGCTTGAAAGTATGCAGAATATTGCTGATGGCAGGCAGGCAACTATTCTGGATTTTACCCCTAAAAATAGATAGAAAATCTTTATTTGGATTATTAGGGGGCTGAATATAAATTGGATAACGTTGTTGTCTTTGTATTATCTGATTTTGTTACTACTTTTTAGTAGGTTTAAGGATTGCTTATCCTGGTGCTTGTAATTGCTCTATCTTTTTAATCTGTTAAAGGGTTTCAGGGTCCCTTCAAAACCTATTTTTACCTTAATCTAAAACATGGACATCATAGTTGAAGTTATGTATTTTGGCTAGTGTCTGTTGATAACATTTTACATATATGTTTAGTCATTGAGTTTGGGCCATGATATAATTATCATCATATGTGTGGGAAATAGTGTATGCATTTATTTTTAGGTGAGAATTAGAAGTGGATGTGCTCAAATTTATAAAATTTTGGGGTACATTGTTAAAATATCTTGAAATAATTTGGCCACTCCATATTCATCACATGTGAAATAATATTCTATGTAAGAAGCTTCATGTGAATTATATGGAGTAGTAATTTTAGTGATATCATCAACTAGAGGGATGACACTATCAAATGGAAGTAAAGGAGGAAGCCACTCCAAAATTTAAGGAGGTAATTTAGTGGTATTATAAGTATTTTGTAATTAATTAGGTTCATCATCATCAAAATCCATAAGAGTGACTTATAAACCTAGATTCATGTTAACAAATTTAGATAGAGGTGCACTTTTAATGCATTGAATAGTTGGAATTCAATATTGAGATTTGGGGTTTGGTGGTTTTATACTCCATGGATTGGGATCAACCTCATGTTTTTAATGTTTTACCTTATGGATGAATTTAATACACTCACTAAATGAGGAGGTATCAACCCTCATATAATGTGTCCATGGGCGACATAATAATATATTGTAAGATAATGGTAAATCAAATGACCATGAGTTTGGTGCATATGGTCTTGGGTCCAATAGTGAGGGGGCAAAATACAAAAAAGTGGTTTTTGATTTGTTTTATCAAATCCTTGTCATGTGAGATGAGTTTTTTTAAGGTAGTACTTGGTATATATAATTTTTTTAATTATCCAAAGGGAGGTAACATTAATTATTGATCCTTCATCTACTAAGATTTTTCAAATAAGGGTATTATTGATTGTAAATATAATAGAGGTGAATCATCGACTCCAAAAATAATTTCATCTTTAATCATGTCTTCTTTCATAAATTCTATGGAAGGTTTAGAAGAGGTATAAATAGTTTCAATAATATGTTATTGTATAGGTGAAGGGTATTTATGAGGTTTTTCCACATCAAGGGATGGTGTTTCTCAATGTCTTGTAATTTTTTCATTAGAAATTTATGATGATATGGATAAATATGAACTAATTCCATGAGGGGTATTTTACAAGGCATTGAATTGAGTTCTTCCAATAAATTCTAATATAATTTAGTAGATGAAGAACCAACATAAGGTTTGGGAGGTACTATGTTTTTTGTAAGCATAGGTGAAGTAGTTTGAAGTTCTAGTTGTGGGAGTTTAGAAGGTATGGTAGTGGTAGTTGTAGTGTATTTAAGTAATTATTCATAGGTTGATGGCTTTTTTAGGTTTAGTGACATGATATCTGTGGACAGGTTTGCATCTATAATTGAATTTGGTTGCATTAATATATTGGTAATTGGTATAATGTTGGTTATAATGATCATTAATTACACATATATATTCATTTGAATGTTGTCGATTAGAAGTAGAAAATATTTTTAAGGTTTAGATGATAAGGCTTGGTAACCTATTTCTTGTGAGAGGATTTAACATAATCATGATGACATATTTTGATCATAACATCAAGGTTGAATGTATCTCCTAACATAAAAGAAATAAAAAATCTGAGGAGCCCATAACATATTTTATGAGAATGAGCCATATCATCATGAAACCTATAAAAATATTTAGGATCATACCATGTAGGTAGATTATTAGCATAGGTGAAAGGTTTATAAGGATATAATAATTGCTTAATTTGTTGAACTATTAATGGTGTTATCAACTTTGACTACTCATATTTTTGTTTGAGGAGGATTTATAGTAATTGCATTAGTAGAATTTGGGAAAGATCCCTTAATGGATTTATGGTTGGAAAAAGATTATTTTATAAGAAAGTCTTGTCTTTTAGCTTGATTAATTTCATCATTTATAGTTTGTGGATAAAATTTTTGAACCTTATATTGAAGGGAAGGTGTTAAGACAACTATAAAGGGTTTAAATAGGTTATCATTAGTCATGTTATGATCGGATTTGTGAGACAAATATTTGCATTGTTTAATGAAGTTATAAAAGGATTTTAATTTAAGAACTATCATTAATGATAAACATGAAAGTGACAGAAACAAGAATGCATAAAATACTAAGCTATCTCTCAAAAACAAACCATAGAGACATGAGTTTTAAAGTTTGAAACCGAACGTATCAAAGAAAAACCCATGTGATCTTATTAGAAGGCTTGAAACAAATATCTCCACAAGTATAAGATTGATCAAAATCACAAGAGAAGAATAGAGAGAGCTATAATGATTCTTAGTGCAGGAGGATATGAAGAGCTCTTTTATAGAGGTAAAAGAGGAAAATAGAAGTTACATAACACCCCATTATGACCTTACAATCCCTCAAAATATGTGACACTTGTGTCGTAATACCTTACAAAGAAATGGATGTGTGTGCCAAGTGGAGAGAGGAGTTACTCATGCAAGTGACTCCCAAATCTTAAGAGAGAAAAATGATAGAGTGACACCTAAAGGGATCTAGATTTATGTGAGTTAAAAATTCACATAAATATAAATTTCTCACAAAGGAAAAATAAACTTAGGATAAAATTAATTATCCTAAATAAAGGGTAAACCTAACACTCTCCCTTAAAAATTTGTTTAGGGGTTTACAAATAAACAATAAGAAAACAAAACTAACTCTCCCCCTTGACGTGAACTTCCTTCAATCTTAACTTGTTACAAAAGAAAATAAACTTGTCTTTACATAGAGGCTTAATGAAAATATCAACCATTTATTCTTCAATAGGATAGAAAGAGAGAAGAATTTGATTGTCTTCAAGAAGTTCATGCTAAAAGTGATGTTGAATTTCAATTTACTTAGACCTTACATGAAAAACTAGATTTTTTGCTAAGGAAATAACACTTTGATTATCACCAAAAATTAGAGTAGTTGAATGTTGTGGGTGGCCCAAATATAAAATAAGTATTATAATCCAAATAAGTTTCTTTGTATCATAGTTACAAGTTTTTATATTCAGCTTCTATGGAATATAGAGATACAATTAGTTGTTTTTTACTATTCCATAAAATAGTGCCAGAATGCAAGGAGAAGTAATAACCACTAGTGGATCTACGATCATTTGGATCACCAACCCAATCAAAATCTAAATAACCTACCAAAGAATTTTTTTTTTTTGAGGTATACTCAATGTCATAGGTTAGAGTACCTTTGATATAATGAAGAATTATTTTCTCAAATTTAAAATGAGTAGCTTAGGGTTTATACATAAAATGAGAAACCTATCCAATAGAAAAGACAATATCAGGATGAAAATGAGTAAGATAATTTAAAATACCAACTAATTATCTATATAAAGTTGGATCGACATTTTCTATTTCTATGTCATTACTAATTTTAACACCAAGTTCACAAAGAGTAGAAACAAGTTTTCAATCTAACATATTAAATATAGATAATAAACCATATGCATATTTAGATTGACAAATAGAGATGTTATCCTTTTCTTTCCAAACTTTAATGCCTAAGAAATAACGTAAGAAACCCAAATCATTCATTTCAAAGGTATTTTTCATGAAAAAAACAACTGAATTATTAATATTAGTTATGATTAAGTCATAAACATACAAAACAATGATAACTATGCCATTTGGAGTATTTTTGACAAAAATATGAGGATCATTAGAACTATGAATAAAGCCTTGAGATATAAATAATTGATAAATTTTAGATTACCATCTTTTAAGAGATTATTTTAAACCACAAATAGTTTTGTTTAACTTTCATACAATATGTTCATCACCTTTATTTATAAAACTATGAGGTTGAGACATGTAAATTTCTTTATGCAAGTCACCATTTAAGAAGGCACTCTTAACATCTATTTGATAAACATGCTAATGCATGTGAGTAGCTAAAGCTAAAATAACTTTAATAGTGGAGATTTTAGCAATAAGATAAAACATTTCATTATAATAAATTCTTTTAATTTGAGAAAAACCTCTAGCAATTAATCTAGCTTTATATTTTTCAGCTTGATTGTCAGAATTAAACTTAGTTTTAAACAACCATTTACAACTTACCAAATTATGTCCTTTAGGTAGAAGAACTAATTATCAACTTTTATTAGACATTAAAGAGTTTTATTCATCATGCATAGATTTTTACCAATGAGGGTGGCCTTGAGCTTGTTTTAAAGTCTAAGGATCATTATTGTGCATAAGTTTAGATATCAAAGTATAATTGCAAAATTGTTGTCTAATTTTATGAGTATCATTAAGATCAACATTAATTTTTGAATCTTCTATAGTAGTCTTGGCCCATTTAGGCATAGATTTAGGTGGAGCAAGACTAGAAGAAGGAGAAGGAATTGGAGAAACAATATCATTATGCATCATATCATTATGATCGTCACTAGATTGAAAATAAAAAGAAGTAGAAACAATATCAAGAGAATCTAAAGTGGAAGCACAATCAAGCACACCATTTTCAACAATATTAACATCACTGTTAATATTGATTTTATTAGTTTGAGGATCATAGACCTTATAGACTTTAGATGATTCATCATAACTAACAAATATAAAGTTGTCTTCTTTATAATCTAACTTTTGACACTTTTCAATTGGAATATGAAAAAATGCATCACAACCAAAAACATGTAAATATTTTAAATTAGGTTTTCTACCACTCCAAGCTTCTTCAGGTGTAATATTTAAAAAATATTTAGTGGGAGTCCTATTGATGAGATAAATAATACAATACATGGATTTAACCCAAAATTTATAATGCATATTTTTAGCATGCAACATACACCTAGTCATTTTAGTGATAGTCCTATGTTTACGTTAAACACCACTATTTTGCTTAGGTGTGTGGGCAATAGTTTTCTCATTCTTAATTCCATGTTGATTATAATATGCAAGAAAATAATTATTAACATATTTGGTACCATTATCAGTGCGTAATATGCATAAACAATAATGAGATTATTTTTCAATAAAGGCATGAAAGTCAATAAAAGTGTCTAAAACTTGATCTTTGGTTTTTAAAAAATAAATCCAAAATCACTTAGTGAAATCATCAAAAAAAATTAAAGCATATGTAGTACCATTAATCGAAGGAGTTTTTATATGGCTTAAAATATCACTATGAACTAAATCGATATTTTAGTAGCATGCCAAGAGTGATTTTTGAAAAAAATTCTCTATGAATTTTACTAGCCATACAACCATTGAAAGTAAAAGTAGTGGGAGAAATGTTAGCAAAACCTTGCACCATATTGAGTTTGTTCATGAGAGAAATACTTTGGTAATTGATATGCCCTAATATTTCATGGCACAAATTAGCATCATTAGAAATAAGAAAATCATGAGAAAATGAGGGAGAAAAGAATCCAATAAATTTGAACAAATTATCATTATCTAAAAAAGTAGTAGCAACTACTTAAAAATCTTACTTAGTAGATTTAACATAACAAGTATCATTAATAAAATATACCTTATAGTCTTATTTGCATAATTGAAGTATGGAAAGTAAATTCAATTTCAAATCAAAAATAAGCAAGACATCATGCAATTCATCATTAGGTATTTTAACATTTCTCATGGCTTCAACATTATAAGAAGCATGATTTTCAAGACCTAAATGATTGTTAAAAAGATCTAGTTTTAAAGAAGTAAATAATTAAGCATTAGATGTAATATGTTAAGTAGTACTATAATCAACAATCCATTCAATAAGAGAATCTTTCAAAGCCCAAGTAAAAGCAACTCTAGTATTAGACTTATATTTTGATTGAGTCTTATTTTTACTAGTGTTAGCAGTGTCTTTAACTTTAATCTTTCTATTTTTTATATCACGTTTCTTTTTCAAGAAATGATATTCATCATGAGTATTTTTTATCATAATAATTGCACTCTAATTTTTTCTTAGGTTTAGAGCTAGATTTTGGATCTTTCTTATCATGTGTATTATTGAACTTAGCATGCTATTTGAAATTCTTATATTAGTGTTTAGAAATAAAAGCATATGCATTAGTATTAAGACTACCAAATTGAATAAATTTTTGTTCTTCTTGATGCAACAAAGTATAAAATAATTCAAATGTCATCATAGCAAAAAGAGTAGAAAAAGCTAGTTGAGAATGAATATTAGTAATAAACTATTGAAAAAGCTAAGGTAAACACTTTATCATAATAATATGAATCAAATACAAATCAGAAAGGTTAACACCTAAACTAGGTAATTAATAATGTAAATACTAAATTTTAATCAAGACATCATCCATAGATTTGAAATCATTATATTTTAAATCAGATAATTGATCTTGAATTTGAATTTTGTGAGATTCATTCACAACATCATAAATAGATTTAAGTTTAGATCAAGCAGTGGAGGAAAGAGAACAAACATCAATATAGATATGCAATTGAGGGGTCATGGACATACCAATCAATCCTAAGGCCTCATCATTTTTTACTTGCTATTTCTCTTGAATTTTAGCAGAGGCAGTCTTAGTGTTTGGTTGAGGATCCATACCATCTACTATGTCTACCTAATAATTGAAAATGAAAATGTATTGCATATGTGATTTCCATAAATGATAATTGGTGGACGTAAGTTTAAATTTAAAAAATAATTAAGATATTATGCTACAAAAGCTCACCCAAGAACTAGAAAGTAGATAGGCAAAAAAAATCACTTAAGCAAGAAGGGTGTAGGAGGGGCAAGAAACCAAAATACATCTTGTAGAAATTCAAAAAGAATATCTTAGCAAAAAAAATTTAAAAAAAAGGATAAATGAATTATGTAATAAAAAGGTTTTATAAAGTAATTTACCTAAATGGTCTAAATTAAGTTTAAACCATAAATGAAATATTTTCACTCTTATTTTTTTAAACTTTAACAAATTAAATTGGTTTTTTTAGAAAAAACTTTTGTAATAAATTTTTTTAAAATGTCTTTAAAAAAGACAAGTGAAAATTGATCTTTTTAATGGAGTTAAAAAAAAATATAGTAAACTTTGCTTAGTTTATTTTAAATTTAAAAAAAAATAGCTTTCATAAATTAAAAAACAATCTAGAAGATCTAATATTTTTTTTGTTTTAACTTAAAACTCAATATGCCTATTTTGATTTAGAAAAAAACAAAGCTTATTATATGTTTTTTTTTTGAAATTCATGAGAAGGGAAATAAAATGAGGTGCCCAGAATAGAAGGATGAAAATAAAGGAACCTATATGAAGAATGGCACCCAAAAAAAAATTATTATCAAAATCAATAATAATCACTATTAGATAGGATAACAAGGGTAGGGAAGATTGGTAAAAATGATGAACAAATCAGAAATGCCCGGTAAGGAGGAATGCCCAACAAGGAGATCAAGGATGATTTTTTTGCACAAAAAATAGACCCGACATTAAAGGAAGGAGGTCATACAAATATATACGGATGCCATATAGATTTATATGGATAGCCATACGATTGAGGAAAAAATTAAAAAAAAGATGTAGAGGGGTGATGCCTTTGCAGGGAGGTTGAATGGCTAGAAAGATTGCAGGAGAGCTCAACTTGGAGGAAGAGAAGACAAAGGTAGGTAGCTAGAAAAAAAGAGAAGACTTGTAAAAAAAAATCTTCTAAGAACATTAGTCGAGCATGATTTTTTTTTTGTATTTAAAAAAAAATGAGCAGAAAAAAATGAAACAAAGAATAGACATATGAATGAATATTTGTTTTCTTTTCTTTTTTAAAAATACTGCTTAACAAAATTGGTGTTAATTGGTGGATTGTTAGTGTTGGTAGGATGATAATTCCCTATATTGGTATTAAGGGATGGCTTATTAGGTGGAGGATTATTGGTGTTTAAAATATTTATTATAGGGTTATTGGTTAAGCTTGTGTCAATTGTCCCTATAGCATAATAAGTTAATTTGGATAGAGAAGTGTGAAACATATTTGATCCATCAGTGTTGTAATTTTGAGTAGTTTGAACCATATTAAAATCTAGAGATGAAGGGTGAGATAAGGTGCACCAAGAGTGGGTATCCTCTTGGGTAATGAAGGTAGGAATGAAATAATACCCCATTTATCATCTAAATAGATTAAGGTTGTCCAAAAATATTATAATAGGGGATTTCATGAGGTTTGGAATGAGGATTAAGACCGAAGAGAACTGGATCAGCTAAGCAAGATTTTGGGATAGAGAACTACATAAACCAAGTGGTACTTAATTAACCAAGTGGTTTAGGGTCAAATAGGTTGACTAAGTTTATAATTAAGACCAATATAATATTTGAGAAAGGACACAATCGAATGGGTCGAATGTGTTCTATGGTGAAGCACTGAAGACCAACCTATGAGAGATTGGGTCATATAAAATTATTTTGTTCTATAGAATGGTAAATAGACAATCCTATGAGAGACTAGTCAGACATAATTAATATGTTCTATATGAGGGTAAACAAAGCAACCTATGAGATACTAGGTTAAATAAAATGATTGTGTTCTATGGAAAGGAAAACTATAAGAGACACAATCGATTTGGTTGACTATGTTTTGAGGTTAAACAAAAGTTTTGATAGTTATGACTCTCAATGATATATTGTTAATTGGTAGATATATTTAAATTAACACACAAGAAACTATTTCAACCTATTCAATTTAATTGTGGCACACAACATAAACCTTATACTAACACTAGCCAATACAAGTTTTGTAAAATAATATGAAATTGAAAAATAGCAAGAAACAATGCTAAAAATATAAATTATAATCTATATGGTCATTTTTGAATGTTTTAAACTATAGATTAAAAAATAAATGTGCTAGGTCATTTGGATTTAGAAAAGAAATAGAAAAAGGTCAGTTAAAGTTGGTTTCAAGATGTTAAGGTTGAAAGGGATCTATATTGGTGATGGTATTGGCTTGATATTAGGGCCTACCTCATTACTTCACAATCCCATAATGATAATGGTGTCAGGTGCTTTTCTAATATATACTATCAATCATGTATTTATACCTGACTACAAAATTGAATCAGCTTCCCTTTTGGTGATGAAATCCAAGTAGGTAGACCTTGGATATAATTGTTTAATACTTTTTGATATTTTGTGATTTGGTAGTGTGTGAATAAAATAAAAATCTATGTGACTAAATTAATAAATTGAACTTTATTAGTTATATTATGTGTGATACTCTATGAAAGCAAGAAACAAAATGAATGATGAATTAATTACTATCAATGTGTGCTAATTCCTTTACTTAAAAAATATTAGGTTGATTTGTTCAACTGAGTATGTAAATAGTATATAATAAAATTGACTTTATCAATTATGTCTATTGAAGAAAAGGCCAAAGAACCATAGTAGAATAAGTTGATTGAGTCTCCTAGTCAATAAGTAACTAGATAACTAAGTTGATCCACTCAATTTAATTTATTGTAGGGTTACAATTTTATAGAACTAAAAACTATGAAAAATAGGATTGAAATGAAGAAAAGAAATGACTAAGTTGGTTTAATAATGTTAAATTGTTGTTTTTATAATGTGTCATCCAGATGAAGATTTTTTACCTACTAACAAAGTTGACTAAGATAACTGAGTCTAAAAATTTGTATGTATAAAAATCAAAATGAGTCAATTAGATCGATCTAATTATCTATAATTGAAGATGACCTACACAAATATAAATTGTTTCAATTGGATTGACTATGTATTAAAGCTTGTGAATATAATGTCAGATTGAGTTGATAGATTTGATCTAGTCATATAAAATTGAAAGAAATAAAAAAATAAAAATAAATTCAAGCATGAATGAAAAATTGCAAGGGTTAGTTCACATCAGCTTCACCAGAATTTATAAAAGAGAAAGTGAAGATGATATATAAATCAATTATAGATTATAGAAGATAAATCAAACTAGCCATTATGCATGTTGTTATATCTAAATAATTATGGTCATGACTGATATGGATATGTTAAACCTAACTAAGGGATCTCTTACCATACAATATCACTAGAGAGGGTTCTAAATCCTCTTTTCAAGTAATACCATATATTAACCCTAGTTAGGTCTTATGGTTTGTAATAAAGTAAAGTAAATATAATATAATTCTCACCAAAGCTTATGGCATAAAATGAGAGATACTAAAAATAAATAATAAACATGGAAATAAGAACTCCACTCAAGTAATTGTAGAGGTAATCCTAAATATGGAGAGATAAATACATTCATAAGCATTTCTTATGTAAATTCTATCTACCAAAATAGAGGAGTAAGTGTTAGGAATACTTACCTTGAAGATGAACTCATCTAGGCTTAATATCTTCCTTGACCAATGGCGCTTTGTAAGAGGTTTTTATGGTTCATAAGGATCAAAAAGATAGGTCATCTATATGATATAAGACTTTTCCTATGCATTTAATACATTGTCACAAGAAAGTATTTTTCTTTGAAAATGAATCCTCAAGTAGAATGGTGGAAGATAATTTCATAAAGAAGCACAAATAAATGATTCTCTCTTTTAGAAATGAGGTGAAGGATGTGTTTATATATCCGTATCTAACCCTAAATCCTTCCATAATTTTAGATAACACAATTGACATAGTCAACCTAGTTAGTTAATAAATGGACCAATTAGGTCCTAGACTAATTTGGATGGGTCATTTAGTCTCGTAACATGCTCATTTCTCAAAACAAGGTTAATCTATTCAAATATGTTCAAAGGATGGTAAAAAGAGATTTATTTTAGGTAGGGGCTATGTGAGATGGTGAATTACTTAGACAAGCATGTAAAGGAGGTGTCAAATCTAAAGGAAACATATAGGAGGGACTTGTGTTGATTCTAAGTGGTGGTATAGGGAATAAATATCTTGAAAAGCACCAATGGTCTACCCATCATTTTCCTTGTACATCCTTTAAGGCATGAACTTAGATAAATTAAGACTCAATGATTTATTATAAGAGATAAATCATTAGTAATTGATAAATTTTAAAAATATTGTGTAAATACAACATCCACCTCTATGGTCATGGTACTTCTAGGTTATATCATTACATGGTCACATTACATTATCATATTTTGAGCTCATATATGTACTTATGCATGCCTTTTTCCATGATTATATATGTCTTAGTGTAATTTATATATTATGTACTTAACTTTTTTGATAACATATTTTATCCATGGCTACTATGATATGTTTATGCTGATTTCTTGTAATTCCCTTTATGCACTTCCTTGAGTATCATACCTTGCTAGTGTCTTGTTTGTTGAGCATTTGAACATCCTCCATTGATTATGAAACCCATGACCTTATTTGATTATTTAACATTTGAATATGTCAATGATTATTGTATAGACATTTAAATATGTCATTCTTGATTTTTATGGAAATTTTTCTAAATCATGTGCACTCAATTGTGTTGTATTTGAACATGCCTCTTTTTTGTAGTCTCCTTAGACCATTGCCTTTTGAATTAATTTTGAGTTCCCTTGTGTGTGTGCTTGATTTTATTATTGAGATTTTAATTTTACTATATATAAATTTTCTATGATATTTATCATGCATCTTATACCTTAATATGATCACACTCTTATGTGTTTCAATTATACATTTACCTAGACATGTTCTCTTATATGTTAAATGATTCATTCATAGTTATATAGTTATCTTATACCTTTGAGGTGAGGTAACTACCATTTCCTAATCTTCCCTCACCTCAAAGGAGGTCATATCCGTATGGGGATGTCATAGAGGAATGGCTTCCACACACATTATAATTGTATATTCAATGGGGGAATAACATAGAGGTATGGCTTCCACACATCATGGCATGTCATAGAGGTATTCTCCACACTTATTAAGTATTTATCATACCCAAACTATAATGGGGGCATGTTTTGGAAATGTTTTCTCCTCATTGTTGCTTATATCAATTTTTAGATTTCTCTACACTTACATAGTTTTTGAATTGGCCAAAGCACACAATTATATGATTTAGATACATATATGTGGTAGAATTATATACATTGGTACAATTATTATACATAGTTATATAATGTGACATATCTAAATTTTTTTAGGGGATGTCACCAACCACCAAGTTATACTTGTTATGAACATGTGATATCTCTTCTCTTTACCTTGTTAGTTTAGTAGTTGTTATGGATGCATATGCTTTGTAAGTCATTCCATGAGTATTTTGTTTTATCTCACATTCATGAGAAGTAGTAGTTGCTTAGATTAGAATTCATAAATAAGTAAGTGTTGAGGCTATTGAAGGCATCCGTGAATTATTTGGATTGAGCTTACTCAAAGGAGGTTACCCCCTCAAAGTGGTCTGCAATACATATAATCTATTCATTGCTTCAATTTAATTTGTAATTATGTTTTTTTAAACTAAAAGGGGGTAAAAATTTATTAAGCACAAAACGAAAAAACCAGTTACAAGAATTTCTCCTAGTCCACCAAATGAACCAGTTTTTGATGCAAATCCAATGGGAGCATTTCTGGATCGGTAATGTTCCAAGCGGAGCCGTACTCCGAGGCCCACTTGGCAAGGGAGTCCACAACATCATTCCACTCATGGGGAATGTGTTAGAAAGAAATATAATTAAAAGAAGTAATATAATGTTTAATTTGCTAAATAATAAAATTTAAATGCCAGTCACCCTTAGCAGTGTTATGATTATTAAGTAAATTGATCACCACTTGTGAATCCGATTCACAAATAACATTGAAGTATTCCTGTTGACAGCAAAATTTCACTGCCTCTAGGATCACCATAGCTTCCATTAAATTGTTTGTGTAGCAGCCTTTATATCTTGAGAAAAGAAACCGAATGCTCCCAATGTTATCCCGCCCAATGCCACCTATCCCTGCCTCTCCTGGGTTCCCCCGTGAGGAGCCGTCAGTGTTCACTTTTAAAAATCTTGCTTTAAGAAGAGTCCATCCCCCTTTCCTGTCGATAGGCTATGCCTGCAATACTCTTCCCCTCCATGCATTGCTATTGGTCAACAGCGCACAATCCATGGTCATGTCCAACCCCATGCATCGACATACACTAGCCATTTTAGAATCCACTTCGCTCTTATTCATGTACCTGATAAGGAGCATTTCCTACAGTGCACTGATGATATTTGTCCACAGATGCCTGGACTCTAGCTACGCTCCCCTGAATATTCTTTTGTTTCTCTCCAGCCATAAGTTCCATAAAATGAAAGTAGGTCCCACTACCCAGGCATTTTGTAATAGGGAACTCTTTGCTGGCGCGAATCCCAGTCTAATCCAAAACTCTGTCAAAGACAAAACATGCTAGCAAGGGGATTTCTAAGCAATCCACCACAAATGCCAAACCTATTTAGCAAATGAGCACTAAAAGAAAAGATGAGCTCCCGTCTCTTCCCCGTTATGACACAGGACACAAATAGAAGGCCCCTGAAATCCACGTCTGTAAAGATTTTCCCAGGTGAGACGTCTATTGTGTGTGAGCACCCAAAGAAAAAAATTACATTTGGGTTAGGACACCCGGTTCCAAATTTTCTTTCCCCACAGGAACTGCCCTCCATCAGCAGATTGCTTAGACAAAGTCATATAACTAGAAGCCACAAAATATTGACCAGAGACATCACCCCCCAGGCAAGAACATCCTATCCTTGCAAAGCGTTGCATCCTCTGGCATCCAAGATTTGGGATAATTCTTGCCTCTCCTCCTCCGTACCTCCCGGTGGCCATTCAGAGGAAGCTTTCAATCTAAGACCATTGGTCCTACCCAAGCTAAAAACTTCTTTGTAATGAATCACTGTGTCCCAACCGGCAGAATGGAATGAATTTGCAAGAGGCTGCAAATGTGGATGCGAATGTAGAATGGGAGGCACCCCATCCCATGAATCTTCCCAGAATAGTGCCTTTGTCCCACTATTACACATCTAGAAGAGGTCATGTTTCACAAGCTGAGCTCCTAACATAAGGGTACTCCATATCATCGATCCCCTTCCCTCCAGGGGGAGCCTGGGTATATCATGGGGCTCAATACTAGGAAGATACTTGGCTGCCAGAATCTAAGCCCACATGGCCGATTGATTAGTGCACCATCTCCAGTAAAGCTTGGCAGCCAGAGCTTGGCTGGCCAAAATGGCCAAACTCAATCCAAGGCCACCCTCCTGTTTTGGTTTGCACACCATATCCCAGCTGATAAGGCTCCATTTAGAGCTCTGTAGATTCCCACTCCATAAGAACTTCCTAGAAAGAGCATCATACTCCTTTAGAAAGTAAGTCAGAGCTGTTTGAACCATGCTCCGGTATATAGGTAAAGCCTAAATGACTGATTGAAGAAGAATCACTCTACCTACTGTGGAAAGCCATCTGTGGGTCCAATGGCCAATTTTCTACCTTAGCTTGTCCAACACATTCTGCCAAAAAAGCCTGGGCTACCTCCCCACTACAATGGGGATGCCTAAATAAACCATCGGGAGGGCTTGAATCTGGAACCGCAATATGGCTGCTATCCTTCTCTGAATAGAATCAGGAGTGTTGAAAAATAAGATTGATGACTTGTGATCATTAATCTTCTATTCAGAGGCCTCCAAATAATTGTCTAGCGTGCTCCAAAAAGCTTTTGCTTCCTGAATTTGAGCTTTACCTGCCAGAATAGTATCATCAACAAATTAGAGATGAGTCAGGGTAGTTATTCCATTCCCCCATCTCTAGCCATGTATAGCATCCTGCGAGACCCTAAATTTGAAAAGCCATCCCAGCCCTTTGGCCATAATAATGAACAAATATGGAGAGAGTGGGTCTCCCTACCGAAGGCCTCTAGAGGCACCAAAAAGCTCAGAAGGTGTACCATTAATAAGCACTGAATATGAAGGTGTGGTGACACAGCTAAACACCCAACTAATCCAGTCCTGCTTAAATCCAAACACCAAAAGGATCTTGCTCAAGAATCTCCAACTAGCTCTGTCATAAGCTTTGGCAAGATCTAGCTTAATAAACATAGCTCTTTCTTGTGAGGTGCTCATAGAGTGGATAGCTTCTGATGCTGTCACCACTCCATCCAAAATTTGCTTGCCTACCACATACCCTCCTTGTTCCTCCAAAATAAGGCAAGGGAGCAGCCCTTTCAGTCTGGATGCAATAAGCTTCGAAATGATCTTGTAGACCACATTACAAAGTGCAATGGGTCTATATAACTCCAACCTATCCGCTTGCTCCTTCTTTGGAATTAGCACTAAAAATGTAGCATTTAAAGCTCTGAGCATTTCTTTGCTGTGATAATATTCCTGTATCACATCTATCAAATCCTTCTTAATGATATCCCAGAAGTCTTGGAAGAATTTAGCCAGAAACCCATTTGGCCCAGGAGCTTTTCCTCTCTTAATGTTGAACACCACCTCCTCAACTTCAGCCATGCCAATTGGGTGCATAAGACAATCATTCATTCTCTCATCAACCAATGAGGGAATACAAGATAAAACTCTATTTTAAGCACCTTCATCTGGGAACGGATCACTGGTAAAAATCTCTGAAAAGTTCCGAACAACTTCCCTATTGATAGCCTGGGAAGAGTTAAGTCGAGTCCCATCCTGAGTTACCAAAGTAGTGAAAAAATTTATGTTGCGCTTTGCTTGCACTGAATGATGGAAAAAGGTCATGTTCTTGTCTCCCTCCTATAGCCAATTGATTCAAGCCTTCTATTTCTAGAATATCTCTTCTCGAAGCTCCCACTTTGCTAAGGTATTTGCAGCTCTAGCTTCCTCCAAGCGCAGGTCTTCAGAGAGACCACTATCTCTTATTTGCCTTGTAATGCCGTCAAGCTGGTCTTGAGCTTTCTTCTTCATACATTGTAAATTCCCAAAGCAATTTCTATTCCAAACCTATAATTTTCGTTTGACATACTGCAACTTTTTAAGGAACAAATACATAGCTGTTCCATAAGCAGGCCCTCCCTATCTCCACCACTGTTTAATGAGGTCATAAAGAGATGGGTCCCTAAGCCTCATCAGTTGAAACTTAAAATGAGCTTTTTTGCAACCACCGATCTGCCCAATGATAAGCTTGATAGGCCAATGATTAGATCCCCTCTAATCTAAGATCTCAGATGTAAGAGAAAAAGCACTGGACTGCCAAAAACAAGAAACTAAAAATCTATCTAGGCGCTCAGAGATGGCATTGTTACCTAATCTTCTGTTGCTCCATGTGAACAACCCATTTTAAGGTTTAACATCCAAGAGGTGAAGCACTTCCACATTATGCTGAAGGCATTCAGAAGAAAGGCCGAGATGACTCATTCCACCTCTTTTCTCGTCCAAGCTCATGACCGCATTAAAATCACCAGCCACTATCCACGACAAGAATGGATAACATTTTTTGATATATCTAATATGCTCCCAGAGTTGCAATTGTCCATCGATGTCAACAAGTGTGTAGACTATGGTAACCAGGCACATTTCACTAGTTTCCAAAGAAGAAGAAACTATTGACAAAGTTGATATGCTAGATATCCAGTGAATTGGTGTAATTTTACTCGGGTCCCAACCCATAGCTAGACCTCCTGAGCTGCCCTGAGCACCTACACATTGCCACTGGCCGATAGACCAGATATTTGGCATACAAGAAAACAAAGAATCCACTGATAATTTAGTCTCTTGAACACAAACAATATCTGGAGAATGATCCCATAGTAATCTATGCATAGCTTTTTGCCTGGGGGAGCTATTCAAACCCCTTGCATTCCATGATAAGACTATCATTGTTTGGATAGGGGGAAATGCTCATCCAAGTTTTTACAACCCCTGATTCTACTAATAAATTCCCTATGATTTTGATTTTGTCTTGAACCTTTCTCCTACCCGCCTTGGGAGGAGCTGAAGATGTGGCCTTTTTAAAAGATTTTTGCATTTGACCAAGCACCCCAGCATGCCCTTTATCTTTCCTACTAGCCTCTACTTCCTTGACTAAATCTACCCACCTAAATTCCTTCTCTTTTAGCTCCTTCCAAGCCTTCAGCGCTTCCTCCTCCGCTCTTAGAGGATTACCTAATGGCTCTTGATCCATCATATCTTGAATTTCATTAGGTTCTAAAATTTGCTTATTTTGCTCCAAAGAGGCCCCCAGGTCTTCCACCGAAATGCCATCTTCAATGGCCATGCTGTCAAGGGCTTCAAACCTATTAAAACCTTGATCAAATTGCCTCTCAGCATTTCCTCGCCTTTACCCACAACCTCTCGCACGCTTCCTGACTAGAGTAAAATCATCCAATCCATTGTGAGATTGAATTGCTGCCCCTTGCACCAAACTGCCAATATTTAATTTTTTTCCTCTAGCCATCCCAAAAGACTGAGATTTTCCACTTTCATTCTGAGCTGAGCTGCCAACTCCCTTACCATCAGAGGTAGTATTTGGCACTAAGTTTTCAGGCTCAGGTCCTTTGACTTTAGCAGCTTGTGGGCATTGACGATGGAGATGCCCATATACATGACATATCCTGCACCTAAAAGGGATGGATTCATAATCTATCTATTGAATCCATTATGAGGACCCCATACAAATCTCCATTGAATCTAGCAGAGGGTTATTAAGATCCATGTCAACACCAATATGCACATAAGTAATGATCTTTTTATCTAGAGATTGATGTGCAATGGTTGTTGGAGTTCCCAGCATAGCCACAATCTATCTAAGGATGTCCTCCCTCCAGAATTCCAATGGAATCCGTGGAAGGCAAACCCAAACCGGGACACAGGCTGGAAGCTCCTTGGCCAAATTAAACCCCACATGCCAGGGTTTAAGAAATAGACCCACTCTCTCATAGAAGTATGGCCCCCCTTCAAAAATATGATTGTGATCCATCACCGAGGAGAAGGTCACCAAGAAGTAACTATTACCTGCTAGCATGATGTCAAAATCTCCATCAACTACCCAAGAGTGATGAATCCAGGCTTCCAATGCCGCCTGAGGGATTCGTATACCCAAGAACTTGAAAATTAGTGTGTGTTAAGAAAGGTATTCAACATCCTCTTGGACTGTTTCTTGTGGAATTACCAGGATTGGTCGGTCCTGTCTTCTCATTAAACAACCATTAAATTTTTTCAACTTCAAATTCTCACTGGCATAATGCCCTTCCTGCCTCAATAAATTCGCTCTAGGTGCTGAGGCGTTCTGCCTGGGGCTCGACAGCAGGCCACCGTGCCCTTCACCGCTCGCAGCCGTCTCCATCCAAATTTCTTATTCTTAATTTTTAATTATTTTATTTCATACATTTTTATTGAATTATTTTAGGATGATCCTTACATCTGGTATCAGAGTGATTTCTAGGGCCAATTTTTTTTCCAAAAAGTCTTCTCTATTTTTTTGCATAATACTTTTTCAAAAATAACTCTATTTTGTTGCATAATTTATTTCAGTATTTTCATGTAACACAATAATCTATTTTAGATCAAGTTAAAAACTTGAACACATAAATATGGGAAGTTCTTGGGTGAAATCCCTAAAACTCATTGTAAGGAGTACCATATGAACCTCAAAGTAGCTGGCCCATTGAGAGGACCCTCTAGCAAAATGGGTAACAACCCCTTTTTGATTGAGTAGTTCCCATCTATAAGGAAAACCAAGCATTATCACAAAGAGATAAAAATGTGGCTAGAAAATTTATAGAGTGGTACTCACTTAGATGGCATTGGTGGTGAGAGTGAAATTTTTAAAACCTTTAGGCACCCATTGAAACTTGGGGCCCATTTCTATCAATTTTTGAATATTTATAGCAGACTAAAAACAATAAATTAGCAAAGTATCTGTATACTATTAGAGGACTTAAAGATAGATATTTGATAGAACCTAGAATCTATAAACTATATTTAGAGTCTCAGTAAACTTCTAGAGGATTTATCGCCAAACAAAAAACTAGAAAACTAGCAAAAAAAATATTTTTTTGTAATATCTTTTTATCTATAGCCCATTTTATCCTCAAACTTTATCCAAACACCTAAAATTTCATTCCCTAAATTTTCTTCCTTGAGGTCCCATATCCCAATTCCACTCCTAATTCTCACAAATTACAATTTTCCCTTTTTTTGGGTTTTGCCATAACTTCTATTTTTGTCCATTGGCCTCAAAAATTTTCCACTATGTTCATCATCTCTTTCTACTCCTTTGTGTCTCTTTGACCAATTTTCCAGTTATTTCATTTTCACTCCTAAAATTGCCCTTGTCTTTGTCAATCATACTCCCACTATGCAAAAAAATTATTACAAGCCCCTTTACCCTTTTCATTTTCACCCAAATTCAAAACCTTCCTTACTAAACGTGTCTTAACTCTAGTTTTCCTATCTATTATTAAAAAAAATCTATTATTTTGGTCATGGTCATAACCCAAATTAGAGCAGAAAAAATGGAGGATGAAATTGCTGCCCTCAAGTCTCACATCAAAGATCTTGATGAAAAAATTCTTGGCCTCAGTCTTCAACATACCACCATGAACAACAGACAATATCTAGTGTCTTCTTTAGACACTGCATTTTCTTTTTCCAACAATTATCATGGGCTGAAGCTTAATTTTTCTCAATTCAATGGTATAGATCCAACTAAATGGATCTATCAAGTAGAACAATATTTTAGTTTGCATAATACTTTTGATGTTAAGAAGGTTCCACTTACATCCTTTCACTTGGAACTTGAATCCCTTCAATGGTATCATTTTTATACCAAGGCTCATGATAAATCCATATGGATCAATTTTTGCACACTCATTTTGCAATAGTTTGGCTCTACTTCTTATGATGACTTCACTAGAGCACTCACTAAACTTCACCAAATAGGAATAGTGAAAAATATCAAACTAAATTTGAAAAAATATCCAATCACATAGAGGGATTATTTGATGAAATATTCAGGAGTTACTTTATCAGTGGATTAAAGGATGTAATTTGATCTGAGGTCAAAATGTTCTGATCCAACATAATGATGGAAGCCTTTAGGTTGGCTAAGTTGGCATAAGACAAGACCAAAGCTCAATAACAATTCAAATCTAATTTTATTCCATTCAAAAATATAGTTCTACAATGCTCTCAAACAATGCCAAACCCAAGAACCACTCCTATCAAGTGTTTTATTGAAGCAAAGATACAAGATCATATAAAAAAGGACTATGTTATAACTATGATGATAAATTGACTTGGGGACATCTATGTGTCAAGAAAAATCTCTACCTATTGGATGTGAACTCTCCACCTAAACCTAAAGATTGGGAAGATGTTTAGGATACAATAAATGATACAGAAGAAGCTCAATTGATTGTGCAACCTACTTCTCAAGAAGACCAACTAGAGATCTCTTTCCATGCCTTAGCTAGAGTCACTACCCCATAAACCATGTGGGTTAGGGGTTACTTCAAGAATTTCCCTCTCATAACACTCACTGATTTAGGTATCACTCATAACTTCATTGACCCTTGAATTTATAAATAGGCTAATTGTTTTATCCATCCTTACTCTAACTTTGAAGTCATGATTACCAATGGGGGCACACTACCTTAAAAAAGGAAGTGTCACAATGTGTGTATCTCTATTGGATATTATAACTTGAAATCTAACATGTTTACCTTACCCTTAGGTGGATGTGATGTTATTTTGGGAGCCTAGTGGTTACACACACTTGGACCCATCTTATGGAATTTTGCTGAGCTTTGGATGCAATTTTTAGATAATGGGCAAAAACACACATTGAAAGGATTACAACCTAGATCTCTCAGCATCATAATTTCACATCCTATAGAAAAAATTTCTTAAGAAGAATTCACATGGTGTCATTTTTCAACTCCATTCTATTCAAATTTAGCCATCAATAGTCTCCACTACTCCTTCTAACCTACAAACCATTCTACAATAGTATTCACATGTTTTTACCAAACCAATGGGATTGCCACCTTCATGGCTAGAGGACAACTATGTTCATCTCCTTCTAGGAAGTTTTCCTCCCAACATCAGGCCTTATCACTACCCATTCATTAAAATATCAAGATGCTCATTTAATACCTACTACATCAAGGAATTATTTGCCCTAGTACTACTCCATATTCTTCCCCAGTTCTCCTTATTTGGAAAAAAGATGGGTCATGGAATCTCTACATTAATTTTCATGCACTTAATCACCTCAAAATCAATAATAAGTTCTCGATCCCTATTATTGATGAGCTTCATGGCACTCATTTTTTCTCTAAATTATATCTCCACTCTAGATATCACCAGATATGGCTTCATGAGGATGATATCCCTAAGATAGCTTTTCACACACATGATGGCCGCTATGAGTTCTTCATCATGCCCTTTGGCCTCACTAATGCTCCTTCAAAATTCTAGGCTTTGATGAATAAAATATCTAGCTGTACTTGTAAAAATTCATTCTGGTCTTCTTCGATGATATCCTCATCTATAGTAAAACATGGTCTGAGCATCTCCAACATCTAGAGCTCACACTACAACTTCTCTATGATCATCATATTTATACAAAATAGTACAAATGTATTTTTGGCTAGGATGAAGTGAAGTATCTTGGGCATATTTTTTTTATCTTAAGGGATTCAATTGGATCCTCAAAAAATAGTTTCCATGACAAATTGGCCACATCCTCAAACACTCAAGAGTCTCCATGGTTTTTTGGGGCTCACTAGATAATATCACTAGTTTGTCAAGGATTATGAGAATATTTTATCTCCATTGATATATATGATAAAAAAATATGCTTTTACTTAGATATAAGCTACTGAGTGTGCATTTAAGCATTTTAACAAGCTCTATACTATAACTATTCTAGCTATGCCAAATTTTTCCAAGACCTTCACTATCGAGAGTGATGCTTGTGACAATGGACTAGGTGTTATTCTCCTCTAAGAAGGATTCCCAATTGCATTCACTAGTAAAGCCCTTTCTGTAAAAAATTTAGTGCTCTTTACTTATGAGAAAGAAATGATGATAATTTTACATGCAGTACAAGAGTGGTAGCCATACCTATTGGGTAACCATTTTTTCATCAAAAATGATCACCAAAGTCTAAAATATTTCTTAGAACAATAGGTCTCTACTCCATCACAATAAAAATGGGTCAACAAACTCATGGGTTATGACTATGAGATAACTTACAAGAAGGGTAAAGATAATATTGTTGTTGATACTCTCTCTCACACATTTTAGGATCAAGCTTCCCTTTTAACTATTTCAATGCCTATTTTGCATTGGTTGGACACTATAAAACAATGGTATGTCAATGACTCCTCATTATCTAAAATCATTCAATAGTTGGCCACTAACCCTCAACTGTACCACATTATTCCTAGAATGGTGCTTCTCTATGATACAAGGGTCATCTGGTGCTTCCTTAGAATATAGATTTATAGTAGGTTGTATTCTATAAACTTCATGCTTCTCCCTCCATAGGGCACTCAAGATTTATCAAAACTTATGAGTGGGCATGATGTAACATCTTTTTGAAGGGAATGAAAAATAAAATTCAATAGATGGTGGCTAAATGTGATACCTGCCAATGTAACAAGGGTGAAACAACACTCATCCCTAGGTTGCTTGAACCCTTTCCCATCCTTACCAGGATTTTGATAGATATTTATATGGCTTTCATTAAGGGGCTCCCTAAATTTGGAGGGAAAATGGTGATATTGGTTGTGGTTGATAACCTCTCCAAATATAGTCATTTTTAATCCCTCAACCACCCCTATACTACCTCCATAGTCGTACAAATTTTCTTGGACTAGATTTTCCATCTTCATGGCATTCCTTCATCCATTATCTCAGATCGTGATGCAACTTTCACCATCTATTTTTGGATAGAACTATTTTGATGCACTAGCACTCAGTTGAAGAGGAGTTTTGGGTATCATCCATAAATGGATGTCTAGACTGAAATTGTTAACAAATTACTTGAAACTTTCCTCCATTACTTCACCTTGGAATAACAACATCAGTGGGAAAAGTGGTTCCCTCTTGCTGAGTGGTTGTATAATACGTCCTATCACACTTAAAAAATAATGACTCCATATGAAGTAGTCTATGGTCAAGAACCACTAATGCTCCTTCCATACAATCCAAATATTTCATTAGTTCAAGTGGTCAACACAATCCTCTGAACCCAAGATCAGATCCTTAGTACCCTACATTAAAATCTTCATATATCACAAAATTGAATAAAACAACAGGTAGATCAACACCATTCTGAGTGCAATTTTCAATTAGGTGATATGGTTTTTATTCACATGTATCCCTAAAATTAATCCTCCCTAAAAATCAAAGGGTATCATAAGATATCACCCAACATTTATGGGCCCTATAAGGTTCTTTAGAAGGTTGGGTTGGTTGCTTATAAGTTGGAGCTCCCACCTTCTTCCTAAGTTCACCCTGTATTTCATGTCTCTTGTCTAAAGAAAGTTCTTGACAAAAACACCAGAGTGCAAACTATTTTACCCAAACATTATAATTAAGAATCAATTATTCTTAAGCTAGAGGAAATCTTGGATAGGCACACACCCCAACTTCACTCCTATTTCATCACTGAGGTTTTAATTCAGTGGCATTGAATGCAACTAGAGGATGTAACATGGGAACCAATATTTTAGATTTAAGACCAATTCCCACATCTAAAGCTTTGAGTACAAAGATTTTTCTAAGAGGGAGGGTATTTTATGAACCTATGATATCTCTTCTCTTTACCTTGTTAGTTTAGTAGTTTCTATGGATGCATATGCCTTGTTAGTTTAGTAGTTTCTCGTGAGCATTTTGTGTTATCCCACATTCATGGGAAGTAGTAATTGTTTAGATTATAATTCATATATAAGTAAGTGTTGAGGCCATTGAATGAATCCATGAATTATTTGTATTGAGCTTGTTCAAAGTAGGTTTCCCCCTTGAAGGGGTTTGCAATTAATATAATTTATTCAGTGCTTTGGTTCATTTTGTAATTATTTTATTTCATGCATTTTTATTGAATTGTTGTAGGAGGATCCTCTCATTACTTTTATTAATTATATTGATCTAATATACTAAATCAATTGGTTCACTTTTTTGTATGGTTGAGATGATTAAATAACTCAATATTATAAGTTTTAAGGTTGAAATTGATTATATCATCTAGCCTCACTAGGTGATAAGTATGATTGGGTTTCATGTTTGATCTATTCTCAATTGTTAGGTAGTAATTCATCTTTTCTTTAAGGGTTCAGGGAATTTTACCTCCTATCTATTTATCCTTAGATATATGCACTTTATATATTTTTACTAATATTAGTTTCAGTGATTCATAATGATATATCTTTTAGATAAAGTTGCCAATAGGCAAGATGGTTAGAGAAAATATTAATTGTCACATGGAAGTTGAGACTAGATCAACCATGCAATCCAACCATACTTATAACCTGGTGAGTATGAGTGAACCAATTCAAATCATGTAGCAAACTAGTGAGAATAGATGGTACAATCAATTCCAACCTTAAAAATTGGCAAGATTGAGTGATTTAATCATCTTAACCATAATAAAAAATGAACCAACTACTAAAATAGATTGGCTCAAAATAATCCATAAAAGTGTTTTGAATCTAAAACTAATTTTGAATTTTTAGTATTAGGTGCACATTACATATATACCTTAGGTATGTCTCATGATTAAATTATATCTAATAATAGTACCAATGTATAATTTTTTTCCAAAAATATGTATATGAGTCATATAACTATGTGGTTTGGCTAATTTGGAAATTTTAAAAAGTGTGGGTGACTTGTTACCATAACATTCCCTCACTATATATGAATAAATTTTAAAACTAATATAAATGCCAATGTGGAGAACATGTTTCCAAAACATGCCCTCATTATAATCTAGGTATGTTAAATACTAAATAAGTGAGGAGAAAATATTTTGAAAACATGCCCCCATAGTATATCTAAAATTATGAATGTGTGTGTGGAAACCATGCCTCTATGACATAACCCCTGTGATATGGCCCCCTTTGATATGAGGGAAGAATAGAAACTATTAGTTACCTCACCTCAAAGGGATAAGATGATCATATAATTATGAATGAACCATTTATCATATAGGATAACATGTCTATCTAAATGTATCATTGAATTGCATAGAGTGTGATCACATCAAGGACTAAGATGAATGATAAATATCATGTCATCACACACACACACACACACACACACACACACACACACACACACACACACACACACACACACACACACACACACACACACACACACACACACACACACACACACACACACACACACACACACACACACAAGAGCATTCAAAATCAAGTCAAAAGGCAAAGGTCTAAGGAGACTACAAACAAGGGGCATGCTAAAATGTTGCACAATCAAATGGACATGATTTATTCAAATGTACACAAAATCAAGAATGACATATTCAAATATCCATACAAAAAGTAATGATATATTAAATGTAAAATAAGAAAATAAATTCATATGGGAAAAAAATAGAGCATATTCAAATAATCAATAAACAAGACAATAACAAGGTAAGATACTTAAGGAAGTGCATAAATGGAATCACAAAAAACTAGCATAAATATATCATAGTAACCCATGGATCCAATGTGTTAGAAAAAAAATGTCAAGTACATAGCATATCAAATACACTATAGAAGATATAAGCATGGATAAAGGCATGTGTAAGTGCATATATGAGCTCAAAAAATGATTATGTAAAGTGACCATATAATGATATAACATGAATGTACCATGATCGAAGAGGTGGATGCCCCTAATGTCCTAATGACATGAAAAGTGGGAAATCCCAAAATCCATAATTGTGTAAATCGTGTATTTTTGTATGCCTATATCACACTTAAATAGAAGAATGAAACACATGTTTATGTATAATTAGATGATATTATATCCATAAACATGGAACTAACATAGATATTCCAAGGAGACAATAAGATATGTAGATGAAAATATTTTTATATTTTGTTTTTTTTAGGATTTTGGGGATTGTTGATAGGAAAATACTATGCTATGATCCCATCCAAAAGATGCTCATATGTGTCTTCCCACTATGATCCTAGTGTAATAAATTAATGACACTATAGAGGAGTATGTATATTTGTAATATCTATCATTGTATTATCTGTGATGATCTACATATTTAAAATAAGAATTTTTGGTATTGAAGAAATAGTGGGAATGATAGGAGTAGGGTTTTGTGTAACCCATTGTTGAGTGTTCTTTGGTTTCTTTCAAATACATGTATATGAACATGTGTAGTTAGATTGGATATTTGAATATGGTATGTAATATATGAGGGTCTCATAGAATCCACTATATGTATATGATGTAATGGTCTCTCAAGTATTGGATGACTATTAAATGGAATTGCATATTTCTTACCCTTTTGCAGTGAATTAGCCTTAGCAGGCTTGATAATTAACTATTTGAATATAAATTTCTCTTATTCAAGAGGGTGATCATATAGAATTTGAGAAACTATAATTAAATTATTGGCATGAATGTATTTAACAAACCCACATATTTTATAAGGTACTTAGTGAAGAGTATGTATCCAAGGGTGTATCAATAACATATCAAAGACACATGTGCAAGTTATAATTGAAAAGGTAGTTACGACATGTGCAAGACCCACTTATAAAGGTAAGTCAATATGGTGGGTAAGAGACCAATGATATGTGGTGGATGGGAGACCAATGATATGTTGTTGGAGGAAAAGTGACAAGATGATGTTCTTCCTCTATTTAGTTGATTAACCATTCAAGATACATACTCATGGTTATTGTATTGAGTATTGAGGTGTATTTTTTAGCTTTAATGTATTATTATACTTCATATCATACATTATTATGATATTCCATGAAAACTATATTATTTGTACATTCAGTATTATTATGATTAAATACAATAGTGGATGTATACGTGCACATGATTCGTAATGGTGAGAAAAATAGTGGTTGTGTAACATGACATATCTAGTGGGTTAGTTATACTTTTGAGCATAATGTGATATATATAGCTCTTAAATATTAAATTAATCATGTTAAATAGTGAAGTAGGTTATATTAAATTAATTTTTTTTTAAAGTATTTTATTTAGTATATCCAAGTGAGGATCTAAAAAGTGGTATCAAAGCATAGCTTTAAATGCTTATACATAATGAGTCCACTAATGTTAAAATATTTATATTATTTTAGTAAAGATAATGGTACATAAAAGATCAAATGTTTATGGGACTTTTAATGAGGATCCTCAAGCTAATAATAATCAGTTAGCATCCCAAAAAACTATAAAACTTGACCAAATCCTCATTGTCATGAATGAAACAAGGGACAGATTAACAACCCTAGAGTAGGAAGTTCATGGTAAAGTTGATGAAAATGAACAATAAATACCAGAGGAACAACTATTTTGTGAGGTAGAGCCTCAAGATCAGGGGCATGCTATGTAGTAAGTAGCAAGATCTAAAGTAGCTCTATAAATTGAAATGGATATGAATAAAGTAAACCCACCCAAGTTTGATGGTGTAGCGTTGGGTGATGGAGATCAACCTTGGATTACATAGATGGATAAATATTTAAAAATTAAAAATTATTATAAGATGACTAAGGTTATTTGGTGATTATATCAACTTGATAGTGAAGTAAAAACTTAGTGGGCCAATATTATTCTTACATTTATCATTTCTTTTTAACCCTAAAAATATATATTAGGAGTGTCTAGGGTTAACAATATGCAAATGAATAAGCACAAGGGTGGTAAACATATTTATATTAGGATAATTAATTATGAAACTCAGACAGAACATATACTAAATTTATTATGATGAGATATGCTAAAAATGGAAAGTACAACTATGATAGATATTGTAATGATAATAAAAATGTACTTACCTAATTCTAATGATAATATATATCTAGATTTGAAATAGGTAGGAATCAGACTGGGTGAATATTCTATAGCAATCACCAAATTATGGATTTAATGCCTATGTATCTTCAAACACTTGCATTAGCATTAGATTTTTTCATTCACACTAGTTTATAGGTTGGATGAATGGGTCATGTATAGAATACCTAATGTAATAGGATGTGACTACTTAGATGTTTCTACATTTTTCATCACCTTCACTCTAGTTCATTCATATATGGGTCATGAGATGTGACCCATATCTGAATGAAAGAGCATTTTAATATGAAATTGAAATCATTTTAAGTGATTAAAATTGAAAGAGAAAGGTTTAGGAGTACACAATTATTGATACAAATGTCTTGCCTATTGAAAACTTGATTTGAAAGATGTATAATTATGAGTCACTAAAATTGAGATTCTAAAAAATATATAAATTTGGAAGGTTATTATATCTAAGGATATAGAAATATATAAGAGAGCACAATCCCCCAAACCTTGGAGAAAAGATGAATTGCCACCTCGTAGTTGAGACTAGCTCAACCATGAAATCTAATCATTATTATAACCTAGTGAGTGTGAGTGAATCACTTCAAATCACACTATCAAACTAGTGAGGCTAGATGATATAATAAAGTCCAATGTGAAATCTTCAAAATAATGAGTGTTTTAATCATCTCAATCATACCAACAAGTAAATCAACTACTACAGTATATTGACTCAATATATAGTTTGTAGAAGTTCAACCTAGTGGATCATGACAGTCCTTGAAAGTGTTTAAAATCTGAAATTGATTTGTATTTTTCAATATTAGTGGCACATTGCATAGAATATTCACCTTAGATATGCCTCATGCTAAAATTATGTACAATAATGGTACCAATGTATAAAATTCTACCACAAATGTGTATCTAAATCATATAACTATATCCTTTGGCCAATTTAAAGAATGTATAAGTTTAGATAAATCTAAAATGTGATACAAGTGTCAAATGGAGAACATGTTTCCCAAACATTCCCACACTATAATCTAGGTATTATGAATACTGAATAAGTGTGGAGAACATGTTTCCAAAACATGCCACCCTATATATCTAAAACTAAGAATGTGTGTAAACCATGCCTCTATGCCATGCCCCCACTCAATCTAAAAATGTAATGTGTGTGAAAGACATGCCTCTATGAAATGACCCCAATTATATTCCCCCATTTTATGTGAGTGAACAATAGGAATTGGAAATTGCCTCACCTCAAAGGGATAATATAACCATATAACTATGAATGAACCATGTAACATATAGGATAACATGTTTACATAAATGTATCATTGAAGTGCATAAAGTGTGATCATAGTAAGGTCTAATATGCATGATAAATATCATGGCAACATATAGATAGTAAAAATACAAGCTCAATAATAAAATCAATCAAACACACAGGGATTCTCCAAAAAGAAAGTTAAAAGGCAATGGTCAAAGGAGACTAAAAATAAGGGGCATGTTCAAATGCCACAAAATTGAAAGGACATGATTTCTTTAAATTTACACAAAATTAAGAATGACATATTCAAATGTTTATATAGTAATCAATTACATATCTGAATGTCAAAGAAGAAAATAAAGGCATGG
This sequence comes from Torreya grandis, assembly GCA_037957365.1. Lineage (NCBI taxonomy): Eukaryota > Viridiplantae > Streptophyta > Pinopsida > Cupressales > Taxaceae > Torreya > Torreya grandis. Next base: position 935,775 of record JARHVA010001610.1, read on the forward strand.
GGCTAGAATCAATGGAGCATTTTCAAATGGCAAAGAAAGACACTCAAATAAGTGCATAAAGAAAATCAAAAGCAAACAATATAAGAATATCATAGTATCCCATGGATATAATGTGTTAGCAAAAAAATAAAATACATAGCATATCAAGTACATTATGAAAGATATAAACATGGACAAAGGCATGTGTAAGTACATATATGAGATCAAAACATGATAATTTAAAGTGACCATAGAATGATATAACTTGGAAGTATAATGATCATAGAGGTGGATGGCCCCAATGTCCTGGTGATGTGAGTAAAGGGAAACCCAAAAATCCAAAAGTGCATAGATCATGTATCTATGTATACATGTATCACACTCAAATAGAAGTGTGAAACATGTGTATGTAGAAGTGTTTGATATGTTACCCATCAACATGGAACTAATACATAGATGCCAAGGAGATAATAGATGTTGGAGAGTTGTCAATGATCTCATGGTGATGTCATGGAGGTGTCCAGGTGAGTGGATGAAGTGCATTGATAGTCTAAGTGGCAATGACAAAGTGTGCAATGTACTTGTCCTAGTATGATTGAAGTATGCTTGGTTGATATTCAATTTTGGCATGGTTTGAAATTATTATGGAGAAGTCTGAAGTATTGACCATGTGAAAGGGGTCCTATCCGTGATCAAGGATGATTATAAATATTGTGTACATGAGTATAATTCACCTGGCTCTTCATTTTATTCATCTAGGCATAAATGGGTATGTATCACAAAAACTTAATGAGGCATTTTTATGTAATAATATCTCACACATGTGAGGGTTCTATGAGTTTCTCAATATATGGATGGATTATCCTATGTGAGGAATCACATGGTTGAAGTTTCATATCATGTGACTAAGTGCAGCCAAAGTTACTAAGGTGTAAAGTTGGTCCCTTAGATATAAGTTCACTAAGTTCCAAAACTTAGCCAGTTTTAAAATTTAGATCTAGTGTTCCACATTTCATCACATCAAATATAGATGGTGTAAAATGAATCTAATCTCAAATACATTTTCTGTCTAAGTATAAGAAAGATCTAAGTAAGTAGTTTGGTGATGACATATCTTGCATATATGGATGTTTCAAGAATAAATGGTCATATGGGTTTGTTTAGTATTTTTCCTAGTGAATATAATTCAAATTTGAGAACATGTGAGTGAGAGACATAAAATATATGACTTTACAAAGTTATCCTTCTAGGTAGATAGCAATGGTCCCCATACTTATTCTATTTTGCATGATGTTAAATATCAGGACCAGATGAATATCTAATGGATCATGGGTAATTATATAGTGAATATATATGGTGTGTGTTGAGTCAAAGGATTCAAAGTGATCTTTTGTTAATGAATTTAAAGATTGAGCTCCTGATAAAAGGATCAGTAGAGTGTGTTTGTTCCAAAGTGTTAGGAAGCAATGAGATGAGGACAAGTGTTTAAAGTTCAACATTAAGTAGAGACAAAGATCATGATTTTTATAAGATATAATGGTGATTAGATGTTTTTACATATATAAATAAATGGCGTGTATTGAGAGATATGATTTCAAAGTGTCCAATGTTTAACATAGATAAATACCGAGCTATGTACAAGAGATTGATAGAGTGCATTAGGTCAAAAAGTCAAGATGAAGATCCAATGATTAGAAATGAAAGGTAAAGGTCAAGATTCTTCAAGGAAGATATATAGTGCATGTTTAGTTTGAGATGTGAGGATTGGAGATGAGGACAAGGTGTTTGAATTTTAACTGTGACCATTGGGATTTGAATATTTCAATTTTGCTAAGGGAAAAACTTGTGCTCAATATTTTGTCCATAACTTTTGATCCAAGATGAATTTATTGATGGAATAAAAATAAAATATGTAGAGGAATCCATGATGAATTGAAATAAAAACAAATATATTAAGCTCCAAATTTGACTATGTGTTTGACTCTGTGTTTTAAGTGACCTAAGAAGATTGTTCAAGCTTGTTTTGATGTTGTTTCAATATATCATGATGACTTAGATATTAGAAGGTGTTATAAAATTCATAAGGATATTTTTTATGGTTTTTAGAAGTGTGATCAATCCATATTGAGTATGAACAATTCTTAACAAGTTGACTATGTGATCACTCATGGTGTTCCTATATACAAGGTTTATTTTTGAGTTGACTGAGAATATGTAGATGTGAGCAGAGATGACTGTGATCATTTGAAGATGTCAAAGAGGTCATTTAGAGTAAATATATGTTTTTTAAATTGGTATTATGTTATTTTTTTACTTGATGAAGTGCTAAAGTGGTGAATAGGCCTCTATGAGACCTATAAGGGCTACTAAGGCCTAATTGAAAGGTGTATCTGCTTAAGGGTGACCCATGGATGCTATGGCAAAATTATGAGGATGGTAATATTTAAGGTCTAAGACATGCCTAATGGCTGAACAAGATTTATTTAATCATGAAGGCTCTATAAATAGTGAAACCAAATGTGATGATTTCTAGATTTATATGAAAAGGTGTAGTGTGGTGTCAAGAAAGTAAGCCCTAGTGACCTTTTGAAATAGTGTATATTATTAGAATAGTACTCATTGAAGTGAAAAAGATAAGAGAGTGAGTATGCCCATTGGATGGACTGATGAGCAGAGCAGAGAGAGGATTTGGCATATGACCATTTGGTCATGTTGATATTGTTATGATAGAGTTTTTATAGGTTACAGGTGTGCTGAAGTGAGTTTGAGAAAAGGGTTGAAGAGTGGGGTTAATTAGGATATGTAATGTGTCCTAATTAATATGTGTGTGTTGGTTTTATTATGTAATGTGATTTGAACAATAAGAAGAGTTGAGTGAAAGAGTGAAGTTAAAGTGTATAAATAAGAGGTCCATCATCAGTTGTTGAAGACATCAGTTCAAAGGTGGAGATGTTTTGTTCATAGGCGTTGTTGTGGTTTCTCAACATCTAGGGGGTTGTAGCCTCCTTACAAGGTAAAACTTGATAAAAGTCTAGTTATTATGGTTATTTATCTAGATAGATGTAGTAGCACCTTTTGGGATTGTAGTCTCATAAAAATAAGGGATGGTAGTTCCTTGATCAGTTATAACTGGTCTAAATTGGATCTTGTCATTATAGGACTATAGTCCATCTTGAAGGGTTCAATGAGTTTTATCCCCTAAGAGGGTTTACCACTTATATCATGTGTTATGTGCTTGATCTTGTTATATCTTCTTTGTTTATTACAATGGTTAATTTTTATGCATCATGATTGTGTGTACTGAATATTTAAGGGTTATAAATTGAATTGGAATATATGCCTCACTGATTGACCCCCTTCAGTAGTTTTACCTCTAAAAATTGGTATCATAGTATTTCCTTTAGAGGAAGCTTAACAGCTTGAAGGAGATCCTAAATAGGTATAAAGATGGATAGGCAGTTGAAGAAATAAAATCAATAGTGGAATGCTGTGATCAAGGCACTTAAAGAGCAAATATGTATTTTGAATAAAGATGAAAAAAGGATGAGAAATTTATCAATGATATAAAAGTTTAGTTATAAGATTCCAAGGCAAGTTTGAGTTCAAAAGAGGAAAGTTATTTAGAAGAAAAATACATCATGCATGATAAAGAAGTTTTTCATGACAATGGAGAAGAATATGTGCTCAATGACAATGAGGGAGAAGAAGTGGATCTAAGAGTTGAGGTCATAAAGAGGAATCATAATATGAGGTATGTGATCAAAGGTCTTGAATCACAAGTCAGTTCTCTTGAGGGAAGTTTGATGGGTAATTCTGGGAGAGATGAGAAAAATTATCAAGAATAGATCAACTCTATTGAAGTGCAAGCATATAGATTGAAAGACATGGCCAATAAGGATAAAGAGGATGAAGATAAGATCAATATTATTGAGTATCAGTTAAGGATTGTAAATGCAAAACTGAAAGCAAGAGAAGATGAGTACACTTAGCTAAATATTTAAATGGGGTCCTTGAAGAGTGAGAATAAGTAGCTCATAAAAAAGTTGGATAAGCCTAAAAAGAAGCATGAGAAACTTGAGTATGTCAATAAAAATGTAAGCTTTGAAACCAATGCAATAAGGTCTATTAGACAACTAAATGCTTTAAGTTATGCTAGTTTATTCCATGGTCATTGCTTTACATGTAATAAATATGGTCATAGAGATAAGGACTATAGAAGGAGTTTAGTCAATTATGGAAATTCATGGACCTATGATAGAAGGATTTTTTATCCAAAGATTGATAACAATTCAAATCTATCCAAATGTATGAAAGACATTACATGTTTCAGTTGTCATATGGTTGGACACTTTGCTAAATTCGATCCAAGTGGAGGTAACAGGTCCTCAAGGTATCTCAAAGGACATGAAGCTTCCATTGTGCATAATAAATGTCATTCTTGGTTATGGAGACCAAATATTAGCAATGTTAATCCCACTAGTTCAAAGGTTGATAAGAAAGTTGATTTAGAATAATGTGTTGTAGATCAGTCTAAGTTCAAAAGTCAAGAAAGTAAAATAAATATAGAAAATAATAAGGATGATAAGAAAATGGATGATAAAAATTCTAGGAGTGATTTAGGTGAGTCTCAAGGTGGTTTGTTTTCTATGATAGACTTGAATGAAAGATCAGAGTTTTTCTAAACTGCATTTGTTGACAAGTCTAAAGCAAATAATGAAGGCAAGAATCCATTCAAAGTCAATTGGATGATGAGGAAGGACTAAAAGTTAGGTAAAGGTATAGAGATATGGGAGTCTAGAGTTTTGAGATTTTTAGTCTCTCTATGTCAAGAGGATATTTATCTCTAGGATTCAAGGAGACACTTGTCAGTAAGAGGAAGTAAGATGGATACTAATTGAGCTTTGATTGATATTGTTTGACAAAAAAGGGATTTTTATGCATTCATATTTTTATATCTATTTTGTTGAAGAAAATAAGCTTGTGAAGAATCTATGTGGTCCTATCTTAAGATGGAGTTATCTTGTTTGGATGATATAGTATAAAGGTAAGATTCAATATCTATCTGCGTATCAATTTATGGTAGATGCTAGGTGAGCTTAAAGGTTGAAGGCCTCTTTTCTAGGCCTATTCCTATATCTTTCTATGCCTATTAAGACTTGTTGATAAGTTTTGTAAACATGGGAGATGGTATAAAAGGTTTAAAGAGATATGCATAATGTGAGGGGGATCATATGTGAAAATGCTTCATTTATGATAAAAGAGTGAAGATGTATTCTATATTTGTGAACTCAATAATATGGATTTATGACTTGATCAAATGAAGTCATATGTTTTGACAAGGTATTGAATTTTTATGCATGAGCAAAGAGAGCTTGTGAGTTTTTTAGGTAGATAGGTTCAAGGATCAGAGAAGTCCAAAATGAGATTGATGAAATATCAAGATGAGTTTGCTGATTAGAAAGGTATGTGCACTTCTTTGTGATGTATTTCAAATAGTTTTGTATTTTAATGATCCTATTTGTACCTTTTGCATGTTTTTGTGTGTTCTTGGGTATTATCTTTCTTATTGCAAAACAAAGACATGGTATAATAAGTCAAGGTTCCAAAAGGTATGGAAGCTCAAATCTTGGTACATAAGTGTGTGATGGTTGTCTCTAGGTGTGTAATAAGTTTTAAAGATAGGTATTGACCAGAAGGAGGTTTCTTAACTCTATTTGTTTTAAGATTCTAAGGTTTTAAGATATTCTATAAAATTGATTTGACTTATGAATTGAATTTCAAGCATTTTTAGTAGGTTTAATGGGCCAAATGGGTTGTTAAATCAAGCTTCATAAAGATCTGAAAGTTTGTGGTTTTCAGATTATTCATGTTTTTGTCAAGATGGAGGTGTAATTGGATGGTAGGTTTAATAAGTAAGTATGTTGCAAAGGATTAGCTAGGTAATGGGAATTGGTTTTCTTGAGTGGGCTTATAAGAGTATTCTAGATATAAATTTTTAGGTCTTGATAGTGTGTCTATTAAAAGTTATTGGCTTTGTCATTTCCAGGTAGGGCTACCAGGAGACTAGACAAGTCTTTTAAGAATAAGAGTGATTTTTGTTTAGTTTCTCCAAAAGAGCAAGGCATGAGTGTTTCAAGGAGATTTCTCATGTTTTTTTAGAGCATGTTTCCTATTTGGTGAGTGGCATGAAGTTATATTGGTGGTCCTTGTGATAACTTGATATAGAAGGCTAGTAAGCATGTATGGTGGTTCTTCATGGTGTGCATAGATATGAAGATGCTCAAGAATGAAATTGTATATCAATATTAGGGGGAGTCCCTCTTAGATATTTCTGTGTGAGTTTCATCAGATTTCAATATTTTTGTGTGTTTTTTCTTCACTTGTTGCAGTGCTTGGTTAAAGAGAGTGTTGGCATGGGGTAAGAGGAATTTGTTAAGGCAAGAAGAGGTAGGCTCAAGGTAAGGGGGAGTTTGTACTATATTTATAAGATGTTCTTATCCTATTGGTAGTATTTTTAAGTCCTCAAGATTGATTAGTTCCCACTTTATCATTGTGTCAAAGGGGGAAAATTTTCCTATTTTGGGAGTGCTTGAAGAGAGAGAAGGAAGGTGAGTTGTATATTTTTATATGATGGTTGTTGACATCAATGAAAAAGGGGGATATTGTCAGAGATTTGTTAATGATGTCATGGTGATTTTATGGAGGTGTCCAGGTGAGTGGATGAAATGCCTTTATAGTCTAAGTGACAATGACAAAGTGTGTAATGTACTTATCCTAGTATGCTCAGTTGATATTTAATTTTGGCATAGTTCAAGATGGTTATGGAGGAGCATGAAGTATTGATAATGTGTAAGGGGTCTTATCAGTGGTAAAGGATGATTAGATATATTATGTTCATGAGTGGAATTGACCTAGTTCTTCATTTTATTCATATAGGCATAAATGGGTCTATAACAAAAAAATTTGAGGAGACATTTTGATGTGATCATATCTCACACATGTGAGGATTATAAGATATAATCAATATATGGATGGATTATCCTATGTGAGGAGATCACATGGTTTAAGTTTTATATCATACAAATAAGTACAACCAAAGTTACTAAGGTGTAAAGTTGGTCCCTCAGACATAAGCTCACTAAGTTCCAACACTTAGACAATTTCCAAAGGTAGATCTAATAGTCTGTGTTTCATCACATCAAAGATCAATAGTGTGAAATTAATTTTAGCTCAAATAAATTTTTTGTCTAATTACAAGAAAGAGCCGAGTAAGGATTTTAGTGATGGCATATCTTGCATGCATGGATGTTTCAAGAAGAAATGGTCATATGGGTTTATTTAGTATTTTGCCTAGTTTATATGGTTTATATTTGAGAACATGAAAGTGAGGTAAAAGATATTAATATGCAAATTTAGCCTTCTAAGTAGATATAAATGGTCCCCATACTTTGTCTATTTTACATGATGTTAAATATTAGGACTAGATGGATATCTAATAGCTTGTGGGTGATCATACAATGAAGATCTATGGTTCATGTTGAGTCAAATGATTCAAAGTGTTTATTGGTTAAAAAAGTTAAAGATCAAGCTCCTTACAAAAGGATCAACATAGCACATTTGTTCTAAGGTGTTAGGAAGCATCAAGATGAGGACAAGTGTTCAAAGTTTAACATTGAGTAGAGGTAAAGATCAGGGTTCTTCTAAGATCTAATGGTGAGAATATGTTTTTACATATATGTATCAATGGTTAATATTAAGTGAGATGATTTCAAGGTGTCCAATGTTTAACACAGATAAAGATCGAGATATGTATAGGAAATCAATAGATCACATTAAGTTAAATAGTCAAGATGAAGATCCAATGATGAGGGATGAAAGGTAAAGGTTGAGATACTTTAAAGAAGATTGACAGTTCATGTTAAATCTAAGATGTGAGGACATAAGATGAGGATAAGGTATTCAAATTTTAACTGTGACCATTGGGATTTGAATTTTTGAATTTTGCAAAGGGAAAAACTAGTACTCTATAGTTTATCCATAATTTTTGATCCAGTTCAAATTTCTTGATAGAATAAAAAGAAAATTTGTATAGGACTCCATGGTGCATCCAAAGAACCTAGTTAAAATATTTGAATATATGCATAGATAAATATATCAAGATCTAAAGTTGACTATGTGATTAATTATGTCCTACAAGTGACCTAATAAGATTTATCGAGCTTGTTTTGATATCTCATGATGAATTAGATATTAGAATGTGTTCTATAATTAATAAGGATATTATTCATGGTTTTTGGAGGTGTGATCAATCCACCTTGAGTATGAATAATTCTTAATAATTTGATTATGAGATCACTCATGGTGTTCTTGTGTACAAGGTATATGTTTGAGTTGATTGAGCATATGCAAAGGTGAGTAGAGATGACTATGATCATTCAAGGAATTTGAAGGGGTCATATAGAGTGGACCTATGTTTTTTAAAGTGGTCATGTGTTCTTGTTTTGTTCAATGAAGTGCTAAAGTGGTGAATAGGTCTCCATGAGACCTATAAGGGCTACTAAGGCCTAATTGAAAGGTGTGGTTGCTTAAGGGTGACCCATGGATGTTATGGATGACCTATGATGATGGTATTGAGATGTGTCTCGATAGGAGATAATCCTTAAGGGCTAAGTAATGACTAATGGCTAAAAAAGATGTTAATCATGAAGGCTCTATAAATAGTGAAAACAAATGTGATGGTTTCTAGATTTGTATGAAGCAGTGCATGTGTGGTGTCAAGTGAAGGAGAGAACCTTTGAAAGAAAAAGTATAGGTCATTAAACACTATCAAAGAGGGAAGAGAATCAATCATGCTTGTCTGATCAAGTTGGTGTAGGTGGATATATAGGTAATTGGACCTAATGAGCCTATAAGAGGTAGAATGAGCAAGTAAGCCCTAGAGGCTACTTGAAAGAGTGTGTATTATGAGAAAAATATTCATTGAAGTGAAGAAGAGAAGAGAGTGAGTGTGCCCAGTGGATGGGCTGATGATTAGAGCAAAAAGAGGACTATTCATATGACCATTTGGTATGTTTTTGGTGTTATAATAGATTTATTATAGGTTTTAGGTGTGTTGAAGTGATTATGAATGAAGGGTTGAAGATTGGGGTTAGTTAGGATATGTAATGTGTCCTAATTAATCTATGTGTGTTGATTCAAGTATGTAATATGATTTAACCAATAGGAAGAGTTGCATGAAAGAGTGAAGGTGAAGAGTACAAATCATAGGTCCATCACCAGGTGTTGAATACATCTATTTAAAGGTGGAGTTGTTCTATTCATAAGTGTTGTTTTGGTTTCTCAACATCTATGGGGTTGTAGCCTCCTTGCAAGGTGAAACTTGCCAAAAGTCTAGTTGTTGTGGTAGCTCAGCTAGACAAGTGTAATATCACCTTGTGGGATTATAGTCTCACTAAAATAAGATATGGTAGTTCCTTGATCAGTTGTAGCTAGTTTAAATTAGATCTTGTCATTATAGGACTATAGTCCATCTTGTATGGTTTAGTGGGTTTTATCCCCCAAGAGGGTCTCCCACATATATTGTGTGTTATGTTCTTGATCTTGATATATATTCCCTATTCATTACAATGGTTAATATGTATGCATCATGATTGTATATGTTGAATATTTAAGGGTTGTAAATTAAATTAGAATATCTTCCTTTACTAATTCACCCCCCTTCTTAGTGATTGTACGTCTAACAATAAAATATGTAGATGCAGTTAATATTTTTGTATTTTTGAATGTTTTGATTTTTTTTGTATTTTTGGAATATTATAATAATCTCACATAATATATTTATGCAAGCACATAAATTTCATTGGGATATTTAGAGGATTTTATTCAAGTGTAGCAATGTAATATATGCCTTGTCCCAAAAAATTTGTAATAATAAATGATCCCAACCAATTTGTTTTGAAATTTCATTTCTTTTATTTTTATGCATTGGTATTCTTTTGGTTATATTTTAGTACTAGGTCACCCATAAAAAAGTCATGGGGTTGAACCTTTTTATTAAATTCTTTCTTAACATGATATTGATAAGCTCATAAGTGCTCATTATCCTACATGATTTTTTCACTCAACTTTTATAATTGATGGAATCTATTTTCATGGTATTAATTATATTTGATGATGTATTTGAGAGAAACACTCAAGGAAGGTATCAAAAGATCAATCAATAAAACTACATTTGTACCATTTACCAAAGAATAAGTGTAACATGGGTAGTTATGTGAATACTAGTGTGGTATGCCCATAGAACATATACCATCTACTAATGTCAACCAATATTATATCACTTAATTGTGTTTTCAAGTATCTTTTCAATAGTCTTATTGGTTACCTCGTCTTGTCTATTACCCTATGGATAATAAGGTGTATAAAATGTATGCTCAATTTTTTGTTTATTACAAAATCTTTGTACCATCCTATTTTTAAATGATAAACCATTATCAAAAAAAAATTGAAGGTATTCTAAAGAGACAAATAATATTGGTCATACAAAACCTTTATACGTCATCCCCTATGGTAAACTAAAGTGGAATCACTTCCACCCATTTTTAAAAATATTATGAAGTTGTTATTATGAATTTTTGTCCTATCACTAATACCATATTTATATTTCAAATCAATTCAAAAGCCCATAAGAAAAAATTTCATCATGAAACAATTGGTTGTAACGTGTGTGATGGTGGATGCTTCAAATTATTGTACTTCTAGCATTGTAAACATAATTTTGCATGTTCAATACATTCTTATTCCATTGTAAGCCAATAATAACCTTGGCATAATATGTTTTGGAACATGGCTTGTCCATTTAAATTATCTATTTAAATGCCCACCACACTCATTGTCATGTGTTTCTACCTAAATTAAATGCATATGGTTTAACTATATGAGGTACTCTATAAGCATCTTCCTTTTATTTGTTAAATACCTTTATCATTTATTATTCAACATATACTACTATTTATGAAGAAGGCGTTTGAATAAGCTGTTTATTTTTTGGGGATTTAGTGATAATTATGAGAAATAGTAATTGAATTAATAAATAATGATATTTCCAAGTGTACAATTGAGTTGCTAGATAATTTAGAAATAGTGTCTACACTCACCATCCATCATATATAGATCCAATAAAATATTATACATTTATTATTTAGGGTATAGAAGACTGAGGTATATTATCTAGTTTTAGGTTAGACTTGATTGTATCATTTAGCCTCAAAATTTTAATAGTATGAATTTATTTGGTTCACTCACTCACTAGTTATAAGTATGATTGGATTGCATAGTTGAGATAGTTTCAACTTATAGTGACAATTCATATTTTTTAGAAGGTTGGGGACATGTACCCTCCTATATCTCTTAATTTCCTTAGATATATTCATTTCCTAGATTTATATATTTGTCTTAATCTCAGTTTTAATGATTTATAATTATATATATTTCGAATCAAATCAAGTTGCCAGTAGGTAAGATGGTTGCATCAATACATAGGTGTACTCCTAAACCTTGAAATTTCAATTTCAATAATTTAAAATTATTTCAAGTTTATATTATATTCATTGATTATATATTGTAACATGCTCTTAGTTGTATCTTAGTCACCACCAAACAACTCAAGCTAGACGCAAACAAAGATAGGGTGTGTTATACACACCTAGTTATGCATTTATTTCCTTTAACTTGTAATTTAATTATAAGAATAAATGGGGATTAAATGTATAAACTAGTTTAAAATTATTTAACACCTCAATCTTGTGCACATGTCAAACTCAGACCTTGGTTTTTCCTTTTAATTCTAGACATTTTCATGCTTTTTTAAGTCTTGTATATACTCTCTCTGGTGATTCTCAGCTTTCTCTTAGTGTGACCAATATTATGTTGAATACCCAAGCCTTATATCTTTCCTATAATTATTAATACTTGATTATTTTATGTCTTTACAAGTTCTAACCCTATACCTATTTTCCTACTCCTTGGATAATTACATCCAAGACACACCGATATTGACATAGGTGTCATATTCTGATGTAAGTGTCTATTTCCCTAAAATAATCTATTTTTCAAATGAAATTTATCATAATGGTTATCCTAAGTGATTTATTCAAAGGTATTGGCATAAATATAATATCAATCCTCATTCTTTCTTCACCTACACTTAGCACAGACCAAGGAAACCTATTAAAAGCATTCAATCAACCACTCTATAAAGCAAAGATTTCATATTTTTTACTATTATAATATCAGTCATAGGAATAACACATATGTAGGTCTAGAATATTGAAGGAGCATCCCAAGAGCTTGATTTTCTAAGTTATGAGCTAGGTCACTATTGTGTTTGTTTTCCACATATTGCATGATTCATACAAAATCCAACACATATGGGAGAACTACATATTTTTGAATCACTCTTTGGAGTATTGGTTATGTAGGAATTACTCATTGACAAAGGGGTATTTGGGGTAGATTGACACTATGTGCCCACTAACATATTTTCCCACAATCTCTATAAGGAGTAAGAACTAGGATTTTTCTATTTGACAAGGAGTGATAGTCCATGACCCATATCTGAATGCACTAAAGTGAAGGAGATTAGAAACTAAGAAGCATCTAGGTGGTCACATCCTATTTCAATAGATATTTCATATAAGACATCTACATCTAACCTAAACATTAGAATTGATACATCCATCCAAGGTTGATGTAAGTGTTTTAGGCTATAGAGTCACTAAATCCATTATTTGGTAACTATTTTAGAATATTATCCTAGTTTTATTCTTTCCTATTCTAAATCCATAACTATATTAGCATCATAATCAACTAAGTACCTTGTTTTCATTGTCATTGTAATATCTAGTATAGTTGTACTTTCCATTTTTAGTGTATCTCAACATAATAAATTTAATATATCTTATATTAGAGTTTTGTAATTAATTAGCCTTCTATAGATTTGTTTTTCACACTTGTGCTTATTCATTTATATATTATTAACTCTAGATTACTTATATCTATATTATTAAGGCAATAAAAAAATCTATAGCAGATTAAGTAATTGCAAAAATCACATAGAACATATACTAAATTTATTATGATGAGATATGATAAAAATGGAAATTAGAACTATGATAGATATAAAAGTGATAATTAAAACAAGGTTCTTATTTGATTCTAATGCTAATACAGATCTAGATCTAGAATAGGTAGGAAACAAACTAAAAGATTATTCTTGAATAGTCACCAAATTTTAGATTTTATGCCTATGTAGCCTCTGATACTTGCATTATCCGTAGAAGGTTACATTGATGTTAGTGTCTAGGTTGGATGTAGGTGTTCTATATATAATACATGTTAGAATAAGATGTGAACACTTGGATTCTTTTATTTTATTTTATTTTTTCATTCACTATGGTGTGTTCAAATTAGTGTCATAGACTATCACTCCTTGTCACATAGTAAAACCCTAGTTATTCCTCCTCATAGTGGTTGTGGAAAAAATAATTTAATGGGAACATTGTGTCAAGATTCCTCAAATACCCCTATGTTAATGATCTCTTTCTACAAATCCAATACTCCAAAGAGGACCTCCGACTTATGTAGTTATTCCTTATGTGTTGGAATGTGTGTGAATCATGAAATATGTAGAAATTAAGTGTAGAAGTGACCTAGCTTATAACTTCATAAATTTATATCTTGGGATATTCCTTTAGTACTTGAGATCTATGTATGTGTTTTTCCTATGACTTAAATGAGAATAAGATAAAATATGAAAGTTTTAATATATTAAGTGCTTGATAGAATAATTTTGATAAGTTGCCTTGGTTCATGTTAGGTGTAGGTAAGGAATGAATGAGGAATGATATTGTATTTATACCAATCCATTTTGAATAAATAATTAAAATTAAAACACTTAATCCTAACATTAGGATACTTTTCATTTGAAAATTAAATGATTTTAGCGTACTAGACACTTTTGTCAAATTAGGATACCTAAGTCAATGTAGGTGTCTTTGGGACATAATTTTTTAGGGAATAGTAAATTAGGTATAGGCTCAAAACTTACAAAGGAATAAGATAAGCATGTTATAAGTATTTTTAGAAATGTATAATGCCTAGGTCATCAATAAAACACTATTCAAACTAAGATATAGGCCAAGGGGAATAAGAGAGAGTAGATATAATACTTGTGTAAGTGGAAAAGGACTAGAAATGAGAGAAATAACCAAGATCTGAGATTTCCATGTGTATAAGACTAAGGTATATAATTTATAAATAGTGTTTGCATTTCCACCCCCTATAATCTCATAATGAAATTTCTAGTTTAAAGGAAATGAATGCATACATGGGTGTGTATGACATTTGTCTTTGCCTAAGACTAGCCTAGGTGATTTTTTAGTGACTAACATGTAACCAAGAACATGTTACATTATATAACTAGTGCATATAATCTAAATTGAAATCATTTTAAATTATTGAAATTGAAAAAGTAAGGTTTAGGAGTATGCCTATGTATTGATAAAATTCTCTTTTCTATTGGCAATTTGATTTAAAAGATGTATCATTACAAATCACAAAAATTGAGATTAGGACAACTATTTGAACTTAGAAAGTTCATATATCTAGTGAGATTATATTGTATATATATATATATATACATACATACATACATACATATATATATATATATATATATATATATATATATATATATATATATATATGTATGTATGTATGTATATATATATATGTATGTATATATATATATATATATATATATATGTGTATATATATATATGTGTATATATATATATGTATACATATATGTATATACATATATATATATACATACATATATATACATATATATGTATATATATTTATATATATATATATCTATATATGTATATATGTATATATATATGTATATATATATATATGTATATATATATATATGTATATATATATATGTATATATATATATATATGTATATATATATATATATATGTATATATATGTATATATATATATATATATATATATGTATGTATATATATATATATATATGTATATATATATATATATATATATATGGAAGGGAACATTCCCGTAACCATAGAGCAAAGATGAATTACCGCCTAGAAGTTGAGACTAAATCAACTGTGCAACCTAATCATACTTATAACTTGGTGAGTGTGAGTGAAACAAGTCAACTCACATTATCAAATTGGTAATTATATATGATAAAATCAAGTCCAACATAAAAAATTATCAATATTTAGTGATTTAAGAATCTCCACCATACCAAAAAATGAACCAACTACTGTAGTAGTTTGGCTCATAATTCATAAAATTTTGACTTGGTAAGTGGTGATACTCCTCGATATTTTTAGAGTTTGAAATTGATTTTTATTTTATAATAGTAGGTACAAATTTCATATTATATTCACCTTATATATGTATCATGTTGAAACTATTTATAATAATGGTATCAATGTATAGAATTCTACCACAAATGTAAATCTAAATTATGTAACAGTGTGCTTTAATCAATTCAAAAAATATGTAAGTGTGGATAACATGCCTCCAAGCCCTAATATATATGTTTAAATTTGAAAAATAATATAAATTTCAATGTAGATAACATGCTTCCAAAACATTCCCCCACTACAATCTAGGTATGTTGAATATTGAATAAGTGTGAATAACATGTTTCAAAAACATGCCCCACTTTATATCTGAAATTTTTAATGTGTGGAAGCCATGTATATATGACATGCCCCCACTGAATGTACAACTATAATGTGTGGGGAATTCATACCTCCATTACATTACCCCACCAATATTCCCCTCCCCTTTGAGTTGAGGGAAGAATAGGAAATGATAGTTACCTCACCTCAAAGGGATAAGATAACCATATAATTCTGAATTAACCATGTATCATATAGGATAATATGTCTAGGTTAATGTATCATCGAAGCACATAGAATGTGATCACATCAAGGCCTAAAATACATGATAAATATCATGTCAACATCTAGATATTAATCATATAATCTCAACAAGCAAATCAAGCACACACATAAGAGCACTCAAAAGTAAGTTAAAAGATAATGGTGAAAGGAGACCGAAAACAAGGAGCATGTTCAAATGTCACATAATCAAATGGACATGATTAACTCAAATGTCCATAAAAGAAATAATGACATATTCAAATGCCCATACAATAAGCAATGACATATTGAAATGTCAAAGAATCAAACAAAGGCATGGGGGCCACAATCAATGAAACGTATTCAAATGCTCAACAAATAAGATAATATCTAGGAAAGACACTCAAGGAAGTGCATAAATAGAATTACAATAAACCACCATAAACATATAATAGTAGCCCATAGATCCATTATCTTAACAAAAAATGTCACGTAAATAGTATATCAAGTACACTATGAAAGATATAAGCATGTACAAAGGCATGCATAAGTATATATATGAGATCAAAACATGATAATGTAAAGTGACCATAGAATTATATGACATGGATGTATTGTGATCATAGAGGTGGATGCCCCCAACATCTTGGCGACATGAGTAGAGAAAGATCCCAACATCTAAAGTGCATAGATCATGTATCTATTTATGCATGTATCACACTCAAATATAAGTGTGAAACACATGTATGTATAATTAATTGATATGTTATCCACCAACATGGAACTAACACATAGATGACAATGAGACAATACTATATGTAGATACAAAACATATTTTTATATTTTTTAATTTTTGGTTTCTTTTGGTTTATATGGAGTATTGGAAGAATTTTAATGAAGTTCTCATCATCAAAATGTTTAGGTCAAATTAGAAGATTTTCAAGGTTATATTTATATCAATGTATGGCCACCTCTTCAATGATTATGTATAATGGTTTGCTTCAAAATAGTATTTTATTTGAAAGAGTTTTTATTCCATGATAAATGCAGTAATAGTGCTTTCAAGAAACAAAGGTTGGAATACATAATATATGCCTCCATTATATGTAGGTAGATTTATGGGTTTGGAATCAATTCTAGTACCTTATAAGGACTCACAATAAATAGGCAAAGAATTCTTATCTTTAACATGCTTACTTATTTCATCTCTTGTAACATATAACAATGCATCCATAAGTTATTATTTTTGAGATAAGTGACAAATATTTCTTTATCTTCCATTTGAAATTGGGTTTTTGGATTAATGTTTTAAATTGATTTTTACAAATTAAAAATTAAAAATTTTACAAAAATTATATCAATAAATACAAGACCTTAAACCACCTATATTTGCTAAAAGATTAGGTCACTAATTAATTTTAAAACTTGTATAAAATATATACTGAATTAATTATGCAAAGGTATGCTAAAAATGGAAAATGTAACTATGATAGAAATGATAATGATAATGAAAAATGGTTCTTAGCTGATTATAATGTTGATACAAATATGGATATAGAACAATTAGAAACTAGGGTGAAAGAGTATTTTGTGACAATCAACAAATTATGTTTTTTTTACCTTTATAACCTTGGAAACTTGCATCATCCTTGAATGTTTGCATTGATGTTAGTGCCTTGGTTATACACAGGTGTCCTATACATAATACCTATTGAAATAAGATGTAACCCCATAGATGATTCTAATATTTTCATCACCTTCATTATCGTGCATTTAAATATGGATCATGGACTTTAACTTCTTGTCAAATATCAAAACCCTAGTTATTCCTCCTCATAGTACTAAAAATATAGATTGGGAGTATCTAGGGTTAATAATATATAAATGAATAAGCACAAGGGTGATAAATAGATCTATAGTAGGCCAATTAATTTCAAAACTTAGATAAAACATATATTTAATTTATTATGTTGAGATATGTTAAAAATGGAAATTAAATATATGCTAGATATTGCAATGATAATCAAAATAATGTACTTCTCTAATTTTGATGTTAATATAGATCTAGATCTGGAACAAACAAGAAACCAACTTGGACAATATTCTATAATAGTCACCAAATTCTTGATTTAGTGTCAATGTAGCCTCAAATAGTTACATCAACCTTGAATGTTTGCATTGATGCTAGTGTTTAGGTTTGATGTAGGTGTCTTATATAGAATACCTGCTAGAAAAAGATGTGACCAGCTTGATGCTTCTAGGTTTTTCATCACCTTCACTCTAGTCTATTTAGATCTAGGTAATGTATTATCACTCCTTGTCAACTAAGAAAACTCTAGTTCTTCCTCCTCATAGTGGTTGTGTAAAAATGGGTTATTAGTTATAGATTGTCAAGTTACTTCAAATACTTCTTTGTTAATGAGCATTTCATATATATCCAATACTCTAAAAAGTGACTCAAAATTATGTGGTCCTCCCCTACATGTTGGCTTGTGTGTAAATCATGGAATTTGTGAAAAGTAAGTACAATAGTGACCTAGCTTGTAAATTGGCACATTAGGCTTTTGGTATACTCCTTTAATACTTTAGAACTATGTGTGTTGTTCCTATGACTAATATGATAATAAGATAAAATATTAAATATTTGTTTTATTGAGTGATTGATTGAATGTTTTAAATAAGTTGTCTTGGTCTCTACTAGGTGTAGGTGAGGTATGAATGAGGATTGATATTATATTTATATCAATCCCTTTAGAGAAATACATTTCATTAAATAACTTAGGCTGACCATTATAATACATTTCATTTTAAATTTAGATGAATTTAGATGAATGTAGCTATTTATCTAGATGCAAGTGTCTAAGGAGTAATAAAATAGGTACAAGATCAGAACTTATAGATACATAAGATAAATATGTTTTAAGCATTGTGAGATAGATAGAAGACATGTCTCATTAACATATGACTTATCAAACTAAGAGATAGTACAAGGGGAATTAGAGAGTAGATGTGAGACTTATAGAAGCAAAAAGGTCATGAAATTAGAGGAACACCCAAGATATAAGTTTGTCATGTGTATAATATTGAGTTGATGCATGATTTATAAATAGATTATATATTTACTCCACCCCTTAATCTAATAATTAAATTATTATTTTAAAGGAAAATAATGTGTACCTAGATGTGTATAATGTACCTCATCATTACTTGAGTCCAACTTGAGTGCTTTTTTAGTGACTAACCTGAAACCAAGAGCATGTTACAGTATATAATTAGTGCATATAATCTAAAATTTAAATTATTTTAAAGGATTTAAATTATATTAAAAGATTTAAATTCAAATAAAAATGTTTAGGATTACCCTTATGTATATATGCAATCGTCTTTCCTATTATCAACTTGATTTGAAAGAGATATCATTATAAATCATTGAAACTATTATTAGGAAAAATATTTAAATCTAGTAAATGCATATATCTAATGATATAGAGAGAGATATATAGGAAGGAAAATGTCCCCAACCTTGGAGTAAACATGAATTTTTGCATGGAAATTGAGACTAGCACAACCTTGCAACCTAATCATACTTATAACCTAGTGAGTATGAGTGAACCAAGTCAACTCTCACTATCAAACTAGTGGGGCTAAATGATATAATAAAGTCCAACTTGAAACTTGAAAATATTAAGTGATTTAATCATCTCCACCATTCCAAAAATTGAATAAACTATTATAGTAGAGTGACTCAATATAGTTCATAAAAATCCAACCTAGTGGGTGGTGATAGTCCCTGAAGTGTTTACAATATGAAATTGATTAGAATTTTTGAAATATCAGGTGCACATTACATAACATATGCACCTTAAATATGTCTCACATTTAATATATGTATAAAAATGGTACCAACATATATAATTATGAAACAAACATGTATTTGATCTTATAATTGTGTGTTTTGAACAATTTAGAAACTACGTAAATTTGGAGAACATGCTTCCAAAGCATGCCCACACTATATATGGAGAAATTTGAAAATTGATATAAGCACCATTATGGAGAGAATGTTTCCAAAACATGCCCTGAATTTAATTTAGGTATGCTTAATATCGAATAAATGTGGAGAACATGTTTCTAACACATGCCCCCACTATTTATCTAAAATTGTGAATGTGTGGAAGCCATGCCTCTATGACATGCCCCCATTAAATCAACAACTATAATGTGTGTGTAATACATGCTTATATTAAATTATCCCACTAATATTCCCCCCTTTAAGGTGAAGGGAAGAATAAGAACTTGTAGTTTCCTCACCTCAAAGGGATAAGATAATCGTATAACTCTGAATGAACCATGTAACATATAAGAGAATATGTCTAGGTAAGTGTATCATTGAATTACATATAATGTGATCACATAATGGCATAAAATGTAAGATAAATGTCATGAAAATATATAGATAGTAACAATACAATCTTAACAAGCAAAATAAAGCACACACACAAGATCACTCAAAAGCAAGTCAAAAGGCAATGGTCCAAGAAGACTGTAAACATGGACATGTTGAAGTATAACACAATAGAATGGACATGATTTAATAAAATGTCCAAAAAATTAAGAATGGAATATTTAAATGTACATAAAAAAAGTGATGACATATTCAAATGTCAAAGAAGCAAACAAATAAATGGTGGTTGTAATCAATGGAACATATTCAAATGCTTGACAAACAAGAAAGTATCAAAGGAAGACACTCAAGGAAGTGTATAAATGGAATTACAAGAAATCAACATAAACATATCATATTAGTCTATGGATCCAATGTATTAGTAAAAAATGTCAAATACATAGTATATCAAGTATATTTTGAAAGATATAAGCATAGATAAAGGCATGTGCAATTACATATATGATCTCAAAACATGATAATGTAAAGTGACCATAGTATGATATAACCTATAAGTATCATGATCACAGGGGTGGATTTCCCCAATGTTCTAGTGATATGAGTATAATGAAATCCTAGCATCCAAATGTGTATAGATCATGTATCTATGTATGCATGTATTACACTCAAATAGTGGAGTGAAACATGTGTATGTAGAAGTAACTGATATGATATCCATCAACATGGAACTAACACATATATGACAAAGGGCCAATATAATATGTATATGATGAAAATATTTTTTATATTTTTTAATGTTTTGATTTTTTTTCATATTTTTAAAATATTGGAAAGGAAAAGACTATACTATGATTCCATTAAAATGGTATTCATAGATATCTCCCTATTATGAACCTGGTGTAATAAAATGGTGATTCTACTAAGGAGCACATATATGTAAAAATCTATTACTATAGTATTTTTGATGCTCTGCATATGTAAAATAGTACTCTATGGTCTTTGAGAAATACTAGGAGTAATAGGAGCAAGGGTTTATGAAACCCATCATTGAGTGTGTTGTGGTTTCTTTGGAATATTAGTAATAGGAACATGTGTAGGTGTTTTGGATATCTAAGTATTGTGCATAGTAAATAAGGATTTTATGGAATCCATTATATGTCTTTGATGTAAAGTTGTCTCAAATAATTACCACATATAAAAGGGGATTGCATGTTTCTTACCCTTTTGTGGTGAAATAGCCTTAATAGACTAGGTAATTAACTACCTAGGTGTAAATTTATCTTATTCAAGAGGATGCTCATATGTAATTCTATAAACTATAATTATCTGAATGGCATGAATGTATTAGTCAAAGAGTATATATCCAAGGGAATCCTAATAACATATCAAATACACCTATGGAATGTATAACTAAGAGGGTAGTAAATAAATGTGTGGGACCCACTTGTAAAGGTAAGTCAATCTCACCAAGAATATTTTGTGAGGTCCCATAAAATGATCTAAATAATTAGGTAGAAGAGCATAAATATTGATGAGTATAACCCAAGTACATAAGTGATGTCATGGTGCAAATATTATTTCCTACACCATTATCAATCATAACACTGCATATAGGGTGGTTATCAAGGTATTCTCGAATGAATAAATAATGAATATCTAAATCACCATCCTTAATCCCACTATCATATAATGTAATATAAAGTATCTAGACCATAGGAGGTATATGATGTGTATAAGTACCAATAATTCCATCTAATGTGTGCCCATAGCGTGATGGAGGAGGATGTGCATTTTATGCCATTTGCACTTCTAGTTCTTTCTTAGAATGGTCTTGCAAAGGAATTATAAATATTTTCTATTGATGGTGATCACTAGGTTGTGACCCGAATTCCTTTGGAGTATCATATAATTAAAATTTTATGGTCATAGATAAGGTTTTGGTTCTTATGCTTCAAAGTAAAACTTATGTCCATAGAATGCCCCAGTCCATGGTGATAATCCCAATACACATTCACATCATATAATTTGGGTAGAGTATGACTCATATCAACCTATATAGGATGAGGGAAATATATAATATGATATTCGACTATTTTTGGGAGTAATTAAGTAGGATGCTCATGTAAGCATGTAAATTATCTATTTGGTGCATTGGATAAGTAAAGTTGATTAGGTTGCTGTGAAATTGTGTTAAACATTGTGTTTGTTTACTTTTTAGTCTGAGAATGTTTTACCTTATAACTTGGTTTGATTGTGAATTTGGAATTGGGTATATATGTATTTAGTGTGTTTGATACATACTTAAGTTTGGTCAATGAGATAATTTTCATTTCACTATCCTGAACAACATGGCATAAGTCATCAAAAATTTAAACTTTTTGAAAACAATGGAATCATGTAAAGGAGTAGGTAAACTCTATTTGAATATGTCTTGAAGTTCTTTGTCTACCATAAGATTTTTCATTTTAGACAAAATTATCTTGTACCTCAGAACATATTCATTAATAGGTTCATTAGTTCCTTGTTTGATTTTTAAAATTTGGGCATAAAAAATGTTTTCAAAAATGCTAATAAAGAAATGGGCCAAAACATGATCTACAAGAGGTTTGAATGCTTTCATAGATTAGAGAGGTAAATCATAGAACCACCTCAAATAATAATCCTTGAGGCTCCTTGGAAATAATTTGGTTAAAACTTTATCATTAGAGGCATAATCAATGGATGCCACATATAAATATCAAAGATGTTGCTCATGATCACCCTTTCCATCATAAAATGGAAAATTAGGTGCAATAAAACTAGTTGGAAAAAGGTGAAAATATATCTCAAACAAAATGCAACACGTTTTGGGAATAAATAGCATGAGGAGACTTAAAGCACTTTGTTCAATGTTTATAAATTTTTCCTCCAAAGTCTTTATAACTTGAACTAGTGGTTGAACTATAGATCCATTGGGGTTTAAATTAGAAATTTTATTAGTTGCTGATGGATAAGTGAACATGGTTTGAGTAGTAATAAACATTGAAACTAGTATTTGATTTAAAACATTTATTAGCCCCATGGTAGATGTAGTAATAGATGTTTTAGGAAACAAATTTTCAAATACATGTCCCATATCCCCATTAAAATTATTAGGTTGTAATGAATTTATGGGGAGGGTTGTTTGTATATGGGCATGGTGCATTTGTCTAATAGCATGATCAATAGATGGACCTACTTGGCCATATATGATTTTTGATTTTTTACTTTTTAATATGGTTTTCAGGATTTCATCAAAACCTTCAAGTTTTTTATGAATACACTCAAAAAATAATGTAATTACTTACATTTTATTATGATTTAGTTTCTCATCTTCATTGGTTTCATTAGACTCATGTTTTTCATTATCAGAATCTCCTTATATGATAATCTCATCAATATGTTTTTATTCTCAACAATGGTATCATAATGATCCATAGGATTAGGGCCCTTATTTATTTGAGACATCTTATGTGGTTGGAGGGGAATATTAATGTGTTCAATAGGATCACCCCCTAATCTAATTCTATGCCTAGGTTGCATACAAAATAATATAAGCAATAAATGAAAAAGTACACTAATTTAAAACCCTAAGTGACTGAAAACCCTATGAATAAAAAATGTTTGAATTCATACAAATCAAGTTCATCAAATATTTAACCCTAAAAATATATATTTTTAATATCTAGGGTTAAGAATATAGTAATGAATAAGCACAAGGGTGATAAACATATCTATAGTAAAACAATTAATTGCAAAACTTGGATATAACATATAATAATTATTATGTTGAGATTTACTAGAAATGAAAGGTACAACTCATTTATATATTGTAATTATAATTAGAATAATGTACTTAGTTTATTATAATGTTGATACATATATAAATTTAGATAATATATGAATAAAATTAAGATAATATTCTAGAATAGTCACTAAATTATCAATTTGGTGCCTTTATAACCTCAAACACTTATATTAACCTTGGAAGGCTACATTAATGCTAGTGTCTGGGTTAGATTCAGGTATCATGTATGGAATACCTACTAAAACATATATGAATACTTGGATGCTTCAAGGTTTTTCATTTCATTCACTTTCATGCATTCATATTTGGGTTGTGGACTATTGCTCATTGTCAAATAGAAAAACCCTAATTTTTCCTCCTCATAATCACTATGGAAAAATAGTTTATTAGGAACATGGTTTCAAGTTTCCCTAAACACCCCTATGTCAATTAGTGTTGCCTAAATATCCAATACTATGAATATGGGATGAGTCTTATGTATTTCTCTCATATGTTTTGGATTATGTGTGAATCATGAAATATGTGAAAAGTTAGTACAACAATGACCTGACTCTAAGTTGGAAAATCATGCTCTTGGGTTACTCCTTTAGTATTTAAGACTTGTGTATGTGTTCTTCCTATGATTTATATGATAATAGGATAAAATACGAAATAATTTATTTATCAAAATCTTGATTGAATGCTTTTGATAATTTGCCTTGGTCTATGTTCTGTGTAGGTAAGGTATGAATGAAGATTAATTTTGTAATCATACCAATACATTTGGAAAAATAACTCATATTAAATCACTTAAGCTAACCATTATGATATGTCTCATTTGAAACTTATATGACTTAATGGTATTGTAAACTTGCATCAGATAAGGACACCTAAGTCTACATAGGTGTCTATTTGGGATGCAAGTATCCAAGGAGCAAAAAAATAGGTACAAACTTGAAACTTGTAGAGGCATAAGATAAACAAGTTTTAAGAATTATGGGTAGGATATAAGGCCTCGACCATTAACATAAGACTATTCAAACTAAGATATAGGCCAAGGGGCACTAGAAAAATCAAATGTGAGACATGCAAAAGTAGGAAAGGTCTAGAAATGATAGGAATAACCAAGGTGATAAGAATAACCAAGGTCTAAGTTTACCATGTGTACAAGACTGAGGTGATATATAATCTAGAAATAGTACCAATAAATTAATTATCACTACAAATACAACTCACTATATATTATAATTTAGTATATTAAATAATTTTAGAAATTAGGGTATCTAGAGTTAAAAATATAGAAATTAATTAAAAAAAGGGTGATAAATAGATCTATAGTAGGCCAATTAATTATAAAACTAAGATATAACATATACTTGATTTATTATATTGAGATCTGATAAAAACTAAAAGTAAAACTATTATAGATATTACAATGATAATGAAAACAAGGTACTTAAATTATTTTGATGCTAATATATATTTTGATCTAGAATAGGTAGAAAACAGACTAGGAGAATATTTTAGAACATTTAAAAATTTATAGATTTAGTGATTTTATATCTTAAGACACTTGTGTCATCCTTAGATGGTTGCATCAATACGAGTGTCTAGGTTAGATGTAGGTTCTTTATACAGAATACTTACTGGAATAATATGCAACCACATGGATGCTTCAAGGTTTTTTGTTGCCTTTGCTCTGATGTATTTAGTATGGGTCATGGATTATCACTCATTTTCAAATAGTAAAACCCTAGTTCTTCCTCCTCATATAAAAATGGGTTAGTTGGCACACATTGTTGAGCTACTTAAAAGACCCCTTTGTTTATAAGCACTACCTACATATCCAATACTTTGGATAGGGCCTTAGGCTTATGTAGTTCTCTCGTATGTGTTGACTTATGTGTGAATCATGAATTATGTGGAAATAAAGTACAAAAACAACCTAGCTTGTAACTTGGTAAATTAGGATCTTAGACTTCTTCATTAATTCAAACCTATGTATGTGTTATTCTTATGACTAATATCATAATATAAAAAAATAATAAAACTTAACTTTATTGAGTGTTTGATTGAATGCTTTTGACATATTTCATTGGTCTGTGTTAGGTATAGGCGAGGTATGAATAAGGGTTGATAATGTATTTATATCAATTATTTTGAAGAAATAACTCACATTAAATCACTTTTGATAAACATAAATATATGTTTCATTTTAAATTATATGTTTAGGGCACTAGAAAGTTGTGTCAAAATAGGACACCTACATCAATGTAGGTGTCTTTACAAGATGCAAGTGTCCAAGGAGTAGAAAAGTAGGTATAGGCTCAAAACTTGTAGAGGCATAAGATAAACATGTTTAAAGCATTCTAGGAAAGATAGAATCCTTAAGCTTCAACATTATACTATTCAGACTAAGAGATAGGCAAAGGGGAAGTAGAGAGTAGATGAAAGACTTATAAAAGTAGGAAAGGTATATAACTAAGAGGAAAAAACAAGGTATGATTTTTACAAGTGTAAAAGGCTAAGGTGCTATATAATTCATAAATAATTTATATCTTTTGAGTCTAACTTAAGTGATGTTGTTGACTTACCTAAAACCAAGATCATGTTATAGTACATAATCAATGCATATAATCTAAAATTTAAAGTACTGAAATGATTTAAATTAAAAAAGAAATATTTATAAGTACACCTATGTACCGATGCAACTACCTTGCCTATTAAA
Organism: Torreya grandis; assembly: GCA_037957365.1. Lineage (NCBI taxonomy): Eukaryota > Viridiplantae > Streptophyta > Pinopsida > Cupressales > Taxaceae > Torreya > Torreya grandis. The sequence goes on from JARHVA010001610.1 coordinate 962,667, forward strand.
AACTTGGTTTTAAATATGTATTATTATGATTCACTAAAAATAAAATTATGAAAAATATATAAATTTAAAAAGTGTATATATATATGAGAGAGAGGAGAACACATAACCCCAACCCTTGGAGTAAAGATAAATTAGCACCTAGCAGTTGAGAATAGATAAATTATGCCACCCAATTAGACTTATAACCTGGAGAGTGAGAGTGACCTAAGTCAACTAACACTCTCAAACTAGTGAGGCTATATGATAAAATCAAGTCTAACATGAAAACTTGGCAAGATTGAGTGACTTATTCATCTCAACCATGCCAAAAGGTGAACCAACTAATAAAGTAGAGTGTCTCAATATAGATTGTAAAATTCTAACCTAGTGGGTGGTGACAGTTCCTATGAATGTTTTGAATCTGAAATTTATTTTAATTTTTTAATATTATGTTCACATTGTATAACATATGTTAGGAAATGTTAGTCCTCACATTGATTTGTGAATAATATAATTTCCATTATTACGTGAGTAATAATTCACTAGGTTTTATATTGGGTTGTGTTAGAATATAGTTTGTTATTATATTCTATTTATTTATATCAAGTATAATAACCACATGATTCTAAGAGAGAATTATGGGTCATTGGCTCCCTATTGATAGGCTATTATTTACCTATTTAATTGTAGCTTCCTACTTACAGGGCTAGGTGTGTGGTGAAATATAATATATATGAAATATTATAATTTTATAAATGTAATCTTATATTTTTGATTTCATAATCTCTAATTATATTTGATATTTGGTACCAAATCCATATCGATTTAATTAGGAGAGTTTGAAGGAGCCCTACGACCTCTAATGTAGGCACGGGTGTGAGATTAAAATTCTAAGTTTGAAGAATGGAAGTGTAGTGTCTTGCTTAGTGGTTTATTTATCAAGTGAGTGATAAATGTCTTACAATAACACACATGTTATTCATCTACTAAAATGTTGAGAATATAGTCTATGAATATACCAATTTATCTTCCACCTAGTCTGCTCATTGACAATCAACTAGTGTTTGAAATTATTATTATGAAATCTTCATGTGTGACATAAATCCATGGCTCAGTGCACAGATCAATGTGTATTAAGTTAAGAAATCATCCTTCAATTTTTTATATGTGGCACAAACTGCCAACATTTTTGTATGATACTTCAAAATGTAATGATCACCATATAGATCCATGTGGTTGAGTATTTGGGTAGGTTTTAAATTTTCACCCCATGCTCTTGCCTTATTGACATCATCATGTTACCTTGATCTCTAGATGACATTTTATACTTGTAATATTCTTCTCAACTAATTGAAGTAGTATTTATCTAATTATAAATATTTAGTTGATCATTTTTATAATTTTTGTATTTATAATATTATTTAATGTTATATTATGTAATAAGTACTTGTTCTTTTTATAAATTTTTTTAGTGTTTCTTGTCCAAACTATCATTTTTTATGTCAAAAGAGTTATAAGTCAAATAAATTATATGTAAAATGATTCATTCTCAGTTCAAACTAATGTCCTTAGTCAGTCAAAATTATGAGAGAGTCATAATGGAAAAATTTAGTCATGTTTAAAAAATTTGAAGGAAAATAATTCCACACATAGAAAGTAAGAACCCCTTTATTTAAAATCAACAAAGACTTGTGGGATATTGTTGATGAAAAAGTAAATACACCAAAATATGAAGATGAAGTAGTAAATTAGGAAAGCAAAGATAGAAAATCTATAATAATCATTGGATTGGGATTATTTAATGCTTATTTGCATCATATAGACTTATCTAAATCCTCTCATACAATTTGGGAGACATTAAATAAATTGTTTGGTTCACAAATTTTAAGTGCAATAGTAGCATTGAAGTGAATATTGTCTGGTCTCAAGATCGAAGGAGAGAGGATGGTGAAACACATTAGTAAGTTTTGATCCATCTCAAATCAATTATCTAGAATTAAAATTGATGTGCATGATGATGCAAAATCCATTTTATTGAATAACATGCCAACTGGTTATTCTAATATGGTTTTTACATTGACTAAAATTAATCCTAGTTTAGAAGATCTTATTTCTTCTCTACTTGATGAAGAAAAAATAAATATGATTATTGAACAAGAGGAAAATGCATTGTATGGTAAAAAAAAGAAATATAAGACATTTCTTAAGAAAATATTCAAATCATATTTCAAGCATGGATCATATTCCAATGATTAAACCAAAAGGTTTATTTGTTATTATTGAAAACAACCTAGACATGTGAATGTAAATTTTAGACAAAGATCACAAGATCTATTAGATGGAAAGCTACAAGAAAATGGTATAGTTACTGATGAAAAAAAATCATGAATGGGATAATGCTCCTATAAGTGATGAAGATTATGTTTATTTATTGAATAAATAATGAGGTTGGAGGAATTGAAGGATGGAGGCCATTCAAGCCTCTCATTAGCCACTAACTATGGGGCCAGTTATTCTTTAGTGACACATATATATTTTTATTTTCAATAATTTATGTGTATGAATGAAAATAAGAGGAGTATTTACTATTTTAACACATAGTATATTGCATAAAAAAAGGTGTTTAGGAGATTCAAGAGTGAAAGTTGAACTAATGGTTCCTTCTTGTAGTTCCCACATTCTATAGGTGGATGAGATTCCCTCAATGAATGGTTGATGGAAAATGGTTCCTATGCAGAGTTCCCACACTAATATAATAGATGTATTCTCGATAGTGAATGGTTGATATATTTAATGTGTTCCTTATCTATTTTCATTAGGTCCTATGAAACAAAAATTACCATATAAGGCCTAAGCGGGGAATGTTAAAAAATGTTAGTCCTCACATTGATTTGTGAATATTGTAATGTGCATTATTATGTGAGTAATAATTTAGTAGGTGTTATATTGGATTGTTTTAGAATATAATTTTATATTATATTCTATTTAATTGTATCAGGTATAAAAATCACATGATTCTAGGAGAGAATCATGGGTAGTTGGCTCCCTATTGATAGGCTATATTTTGCCTATTTATTTGTAGTTTCTTACCTATAGGGCTAGGTGTGTGGTGAAAAATAATATATAAAAAATATTATAATTTTATAAATTAAATTCTATGCTTTTGATTTCATAATCTCTAATTATATTTTATAGCATATGCACCTTAGATATGTCTCATGTTAAAATTGTGTATAAAAATGCTACCAATGTATATAATTTTGCCATAAATGTGTGTATGAATCATATAACTATGTGTTTGGGCCAATTTCAAAACTCTTTAAGTGTGGATAATATGATTACAAATCATCCCCCCAACATATATGGAGAAATATGAAAACTAATGAGTGTCAACATGGAGAACACATGTCCAAAACATGCCCCCACTATAATTTGGGTATGTTGAATACTAAATAAGTGTGGATAAAATGTTTCTAAAACATGCCCCCACTATATATATCTAAAACTATGAATATTTTAAATCCATACCTATATGGCATGCCCTCACTTATATTCCCCCTATTTTTAGGTGAAGGAAGAATATAAATTGGTAGTTACCTCACTTCAAAAGGATAAGATAACCATATAACTATGAATAAATCATGTAGAATATAGGATAATATATATAGGTAAATATATCATTGAATCACATAAAGTGTCATCACATCAAGGCCTAATATGAATGATAAATATCATGGAAACATCTAGATAGTAATAGTACAAGCTCAACAAGAAAATCAAGCACACACAAAAGAGCACTTAAAATCAAGTCAAAAGTTAATAGTCCAAGGAGACTCCAAATAAGGGGCATTTTCAAATCCCACATAATCTAATGGATATGACTTAGTCATATATCCATAAAATCAAGAATGACATGTTAAAATATCCATACAAAAATCAATGAAATATTAAATGTCAAAGAATCAAATAAAGGCACATGGGACACAAGTAATGGATCATATTCAAATGCTCAACAAACAAGACAATAACAAAGCAAGACACTCAAGGAATTACATATATGAAATCACAAGAAACCAACATAAATATATCATATTATCCCATGGATCCAATGTGTTAGCAAAAAATGTCAATTACATAGCATATCAAGTACATTGGTTATGATATAAGCATGGATAAAGATATGTGTAACTATGTATATGATCTCAAACATGATAATGTAAATTGAAAATAAAATGATATAACCTAGATGTATTTTGATCATAGAGGGTGGATGCCCCCAACACCTTGGTGACATGAGTAGAGGGAAAGCCCAACATCCATAAATTCATATATCATGTATATGTATATGTTTGTATCATACTCAACTAGAAGTGTGAAAGACATGTGTATGTAGAAGTAACTGATATGTTATCCATCAATAAAGAACTAAAAAATAGATGTCAAGGAGCTAATAGAATATGTAGATGCTAAAAATATTTTTTTCATTTTTTATTTTTTGGGTACTATTTTTAGAATATTTTAAACTAGAAAGACTACATTGTTATCCCATCCAATCTATGAAAATCATTTAAGGAGTGGTGAATGTATAACCTATATTAAATGAGATGTGTCATATGTGTGCATAGTAAAATCAAAAAGTGTATCATGATATATTGGTAATTTTGTACTGATATTTCTGGTTTAAATTTATTTACATTTGGTTTCTTATCTCCTAGTGATGGATTAAACTAATAAGTACCAGGTACTATAAATATGAATAGATTATGTGGTAAGTTATTGAGAAAATCAAAACATGGTTTTTTGAGCCATTCATATATAGATTACTCACCATCTATATAAGTAGTGAGAGTAGAAGTGTTTTTATATGAGGAAGGGATTGTATTTTCTCCCTTTTTAACCACATTTATAAATTTAGGTTTGTCAATTGTCTCTTTCATTTTTACCTCTTTTGTTAGAAATCCCATTTTTAATATTTGATGAGGCCATTACTCTTTTTCTAATGGTATATTTTCTATTTGTTCTTTATTCTTTGACTTGTTCTCATTTGTAGATTCTTGTTATTTTACATTGGCCAAATATATATTTGAATGATTTGCATTAGTATTTCCAATATATCCCATGCTTTGGAAATCATTCTGGTCATGTGTGGAAACATGATACATGTTTCCTTTAGAATGTTTTCCCAATCCTTGACCTTGATAACCAATTTTTGGAAAATATATCTTTCCAAAACCATATTGTTTGGAAAACTTAGTATCATTATTGAGAAGTAAATTTGTATCATTTTCTTGATTTGATTTTTATTTTTGGACCTTTTCTTTCTCTAAGTTTTATATCAACTAATTTTTCTATGAATTTTTCTTTTGTACCCATATTTACTATTTTTGTAGTTGTGATTTAGGATTATTACTTATAATTTAAATGGATTTCTTAATTGATGTATCAATGGTAGGATCACCACTATGTTTAATACTATGTATTTGGTTATTCAATGCAAAATAAAATTTGTATGATTCCCATGCATTGTATGATATGGAAAATAGTATTTGGATATCCTTATATGATGTATAAGAGGTAATTTGATCACTTTGTCTCAAATTATTTCTCTTAGGATTTTACTTGGACTCTTAGGAGCCTTTTGATCACCTTTTAGAATAACTTATTTTGGATGTATTTTTTGTTAGCTTTATATTTAGATGTGAAACCTTGTTTGGCACAACATTGGTAGATGAGGATGCAAACACATGATTAACACTACCATGTGTTAGATTCTATAACTATATAATCTTATTTTCCAACAATGTGATCTTTGAACTAAAATTAACTTTCCACTCTTCCATTAAATTTGTGATAATGTTGAATTGCTTTTTAAGGCTTCACAAGAACAAACCTTGGATACCTCAAATTGAACATGCATAAATAAACCATCTACCTTACTCATTGAAGGAGTGATAGCATGGACCTAGTTAGGTGGATGATAGTTATCACCCTCCTTAAGGTTAGGAGAAAGAGGCTCAATACTATTGCCATAAGATTGGTAAAGAGAATTTTTAATTTTATATCGATTATGATCATTCTTTGATTTGGTTATTTTGAAGTGATTAGATTTTGAACCCCTTCTAGCCTTAATTGATTGAATCAGGCATGAAATATAACAAGTAACAAATACCATTATGTACTATATAATAAATTAATTAAGAGAAGTATCCATATTGAACATGATTTTGGAAAATTTTAAATTCTAAATGTTAATTTTTGAATAATTTGAAATCAATAATTAGAATTTAGAAAAATAGTAAACCATGAAACCTTAGGTCAACTAGAGTTTTGAAACCAAGGATCAAGGTCACCATAATGTGTCAAATAAAGATAAATAAATATAAAATGATTATCTAAAAAATTTATAGACCATGGAAAATAATAGATTATGCATTGTTACTAGCGTACATTTTAAAATCTCATATATGAAACCCCCTTAGGTTTATTTAGGTGAATCTGATTCATAGCCTTGGTGAATATATGGGTTTCAAAGGTAATTTTTTTTTGTTCCAAGTTTTTCATATAACCACCCATATTCATAGTGTAGTCACATGACCTCAAGTGCTAGCCAATTATAACATGCCATCGAATGAAACATGTTGCACCTAGTTACATCATGCAACCGGGCGACACTTATTTATACCTGGTTGCACCATGCATCTAGGTGACATCTATTGTTTCCTAGATGCATGATGGCACTAGGTGGTAAAAATTACCACCCATCTTCAAGGTGAAACTAGATGATAATATGTGTTACCTAAATGCATAATGTAGTCAAGAAATAACAAGTTGCACTTGATTGCATGTTATATCTAATCAATACTGAACACTACATGTCTATGTTGCATGCATGACTAATTACCATCGGTCACATCTATCAACCACTTTTATTACACCATGATCTTATATATATGTTGAATTAGATGGATACCCATGGAATTATTGTAAATGATTAGCGAGATGACCCATAAAAAATTACATACCAAATTTTTAGGTGACTGGGTCCTATGTACTACTCCTCCAAAATCACCAAATACAATTTCCCAAAAACTAAATGTTCATGAATTAACAAATATTCACCATTACACTTTACCATAATTACTGCCAAATGGTTAACCCTAAAAGACTATATTGGGGTATATAGGATTAAAAATATAGAAATGAATATGCACAATGGTGATAAACAAATATATAATAGGCCACTCAGTTGTAAAACACATATAGATTATATACTAAATTTATTATTCTAAGGTATGCTAAAAGTAGAAAGTATAAATATGATAGGTATGGAAATGATAATAAAAATAAGGTACCTAGTTGGTTTTGATACTAATAAAGATCTAGATCTAGAACAAGCATGAATTAAGTTAAAAGATTATTATGGAATAGTCACCAAATTTTTATTTAATGCCTTTGTATCCTCATACATTTGTGTTAGCCTTGGATGATTGCATCAATTCTAGTGTTTGGGTTGGACATAGGTGTATTATATGGAATACCTCTTGGAATAGGATGTAACCACATATATGCTTTAGGGTTTTTTATCACCTTCACTCGAGTGCATTCAAATCTAGGACATTGATTGTCACTCCTTGTCAAATAGTAAAACCCTAGTTCTTCTTCCTCATAGTGGCTATGATAAAAATAGGTTAATGTGAAATCCCTCTATCAATGATCATTACCTACATATTCAATACTCCAAAGAGTATCTCAGACTTATGTAGTTCTCTCCTAAATTATGGATTGTGTGTGAATCATAAAATATGTGGAAAGTAAGTACAATAGTGACCTAGCTTGTAATTTGTCAAATTAGGCTTTTGGGATACTCCTTTAGAACTTCAGACCTATGATGTGTTTTTACTATGATTGATATTAAAATAGGATAAAATAGGAAAGTTTTAATTTATCTAATGCTTAATTAAATGCTTTTGATGAGTTACCTTAGTTTGTACTAGGTGTAGGTGAGGTATGAATGAGGATTGATATTGTGTTTATACAAATCCATTTGGAAAAATAACTTGCATTAAATCACTTAGGCTAATTATTAGGATATGTTTCATTTGTAAATTAGATAACTTTAGGGAACTGGACACTTGTATTGGAGCAGGACACGTGTTGACACAGGTGTATATCCTAGATGTAAGTGACTAGGAAGAAGGAAAATAAGTATAGGTGAAAAACTTGTAGAGGCATAAGATAAATTAGTTTTAAGTATTCTAGGCAAGATAGAAGGCATTGGTCATCAATATAAGACTAGTCAGACTAAGAGACAAGGCTAAGTGGTACTAGAGATAGTAGATGTGAAAATTTTGGATGTGGGAAAGGTATAAAATTGAGAAGAATAACCAAGGTTTGTGTTTTTGAAGTGTACAAGACTGAGGTGATATATAATTTAGAAATAGTGTCTACATCCCCCCCTTTAATCTAGTAATGAAATTGTTAGTTTAAAGGAAAGTAATGCATACATGGGTGTATATAACACACATTGTCTTTGTTTGAGTCCAACTTGAGTGCTTTGTTGCTCACTAACCTCCAACCAAGAGCATGTTAATTATATAATCATTGCATATAATTTTAAATTAAATAATTTGAAACAATTGAAATTTAAAGAGAAAGGTTTAGAAGTCCACCTATGTATTTATACAACCATCTTTCCTATTGGCAACTTGATTTTAAATATGTATCATTATGAATCATTGAAATAGGAAAAATATATAAATCCAAAAAGTGAATATATTTAAGGAGATAGGAAAGCACATGCCCCCAACCCTTGGAACAAAGATGAATTTCCACCTGGTAGTTGAGACTAGATCAACCATTGAACCTAATCATACTTATAACCTAGTGAGTGTGAGTGAAGTAAGTTAACTCACTATTAGTGTAGGTTTGCATTGCATATAATGGGTTTTTCCTACACTTGTTTAGTTTATCTTGCTTAGATGTCTTTTAGGTCATTGTGAAATATTATCCCACATGTATGAGGAAGTGAGGACATTTTTATGTCACCTATGTAATTTACCTTTCTAAATCTTTTATGGATAATCATTTTAATTCTAATATTTCAATATTTAGATTATTAAGCAATTATTTCTTCTAGACCATGTTTGATTTTTCTACTATACATAGTTACTAACTTCATGTATTTGAATCTATCTAATAGATCCTTAATTTTGGCCCACTCTGACATGGTATCAGAGATTTTATAGTAGGTGGATGTCATTATTCCTATTATTAAATATTGATTTTTCAACTTTCATGTAATAGATCTACCATTCATTGACCTAACATATTATAGATTCATCATCTCTCACATTTTTCTCTTCTTATGAGATCCTCACTAGATTTAGATTTAAGAAAAATGTTGGAAGCACAATGATTGACAGGGGGTAAATCAGTCTTCAAAAAAATTCAATCAATTACCCTTACACATTCATGAATCATTCAAAGTAACTTAGTGATTTAACAATGCATTAAGAACTAATCACATGAGCATGAAACAAGATAACTCATCACATATGTGGGAAACCCTCATGGGGAATAAAACCCACTAAAAAAAATCTTGGACAAACTATCCTATAATATAATGTATTAAATTTAGTTGAGCACCAACCCAACATGGAGCACCAACCCAAAATTTATCAAGCACCCACTTGTTAAGAGGCTATAAGCTCCCATGAATAAGAACCAACTCATTCAAAGAATACTTATACTAGCACCAACCTAAAAGGAATATCCAACTCCCTCTCAACCAAGCACCAATTTAGCCAAGACCAATTTTTCAATCACCAACTTGAAAGGAAGCTTCAACTCCCTCTTTGACCAAGCATCAACTCAGTCAATCACACTTCTTTCCACTCAGATCTTTATCTACTCTATCTAAACTCTATTGACTATCATACATTAGGAACACATCTCTGATTCAACTTTGATATCCTATTAATATAAAATCAACATTTTATGATCACTTCTTCAAATTTAATTCACTTGATCTCTCTCAAAACTATCTCTAAGCTTCTTCACTCAATTAACCCTCTTCAAGACTAAATAGGACATATGACCTTGACATTCAAATAAAAAACACCTATTTGATCTTCATGAAATGATTATTTTCTCTATATTGATATTTTACAACATGTTACACAACCTTTTTAGGACCATTAATTTATCAATCCATTCTCTTACTCTTAATTACTCAGGCCTAAAATGCCTTACTTATATACAAGACTCTTACTCACACAATTCTTGGTCAAACATACACACTCACCAAATTTTGTTGATTGCATAATATATCTTAACACAAATTAAAAAATTAATCAATCATAATTAGTTGTCCAAAACACATCATAAACCATATTCCTTCTTTAGATCTCATGGATACATAATTGCATTAGGCCTTCTTATCAACATGTTACCATTAGATCCCTTGGAAAACATCAAACCTCCATAAACAACAAAAAAAATTCACACAAAATCCAAATAGACCTTATCAAAAATCCTTTGATATACATAACACCTTTTAGTTCCAACTCCTTCATGAAACCCCACAATGGTACTAAGTCCTATTAGGCATGTGTACAACAAAAAGTTTACCTTTCAATACTGAAGCTAAAACACACTTAATCCACTCAAACATGATAAAAAATACATATATATAATCTACATTAATTCAGGGTCATTACCAAATTCATTAGACACTTTCACTCAGAGCTTAAGGCTTTAAGATCAACTCATCAAAATACTCAAAACATAGTCATGAAACATTTGACCTCCAATACCTATATTAAAAATTTCAAAGACTCCTAATGGATTTAAAATATTATTTTATATATTAAAAATATCCTTAAACATAAAACCCAATTGGTAAAATAGAAAATTATTGGCCTTTCAGACCAATCTCATAGACCAAACTGAACCAAACAAGCCATTTTGGATTCAACATCTTCATCTCTTTTATTGACCTCCAAATATCTTTCAAATAATTAAAATTACATACAAGTATTTAAAAACATCTCCATTCACTTGGTTTCATCATTCTACCATAGAAACAAACTCAAATTCATCTTCTCATCTTTGCCTATGTTTTGCACTATTTGCTTCATTATGCTTATCAGTGATTGGGTTACTTAGATCACCAAATTTGAAAGCCTAAATCCTATAACCTATCTATAAAACATCATTTATATAAAATATGGGTCTCTAAATTCTTCCTCCATCAAATTAGTTACTTTGACTAAGTCAACTTTTGACTACTACAATAAATTCTTCACAAGTAAGCCCTTTCTTGTAGGATCTTCTCACTCACTTGACAACTTAATACCACTTGGAAATGTCTGAGAGAGTCCAATATAAGATACAATATGTTTCCTAATCATTTAAATCCATTTTCATCTAATTTGAGCAACATATTCTACATCAAGTCTTTATTAGGGTTCTAGATATGTGTAACCTTGCTTCCACTGTTAACGATTATTCATAAAAGATTACCCCTCATTTCCAAAATTAATGCCTAAAGAAATTCACTAAGACCCTTCCCTATCTCTCCTAAACATCTTAGGTTATCATACAAAGGTTAAACATGCCAATGAACACCTGAAATTCCTTACTAGGTTTGCATACCTTCATTCTATGCACTCGAGAGATTTCAAAACCACTTTCCATGCATTTTCCTACAAACCATAACCTCATACTTCATTATCACTCATAAAAAAACTTGATTTAGCTATATCCATTATCTCCTTCACACATTCACTTTGAAATCTGATCCTCATACCTCATTAGGCCAGGCAAGGCTAAATAATGGTCTAGGTGCATACCAATACTGAAGGACCTACCTTAAAAGACTCATTTTGAAACACTTCTAAGTGCATCCACACCTTATTATCATGCTCATACAACCTTGGTAACCTCTCACATTCTTGAGTTCACTCATATCATCATGCCACCAACTCATACCTTCACCATGCCATGACTAGGCTCAAGCTCCCAATACACTTGACACCTTAACCTATTCCTTCCATGTTATGACCTCAATAAAACATAAAATAAGTAGACATTATACATCATAAAACACTAACATACTTACACCATTCTCTTTCTCATTGAAACAATCTTCTTCAACCTCATACAAACCTAAAACCACATGACCAAGCTTCCTTCACATGGCTCACCCTAAAAATCTTCATGTCATGACTATGCCATACAATACATATACATTTTTCTACACATACCTCTAAATATCATTACATCAGTGACTTGTATAGACCTCTTCATACACTATGCTTCCTATATAGACATCAATTATCTTCAAACACTCTTCCATGATATATACCTTCCATGGTCACAATATTCATGACAACTCTCATTCATGCAACACTCTCTCTTTCACAAATGATCTTAGTCAAGAAAAATCTCATGATCAAACTCTTCTCTTCTTATGATGACACTCTTCTTTGTCATGGAAACACTCTTTTCTCTCATACACTTACTCTTTCATGTACCTTAACATATCACATGATACCATCTGTCCTTAGTTACCTTTGACATTAACCATCACAAGATGCTTATTGATATCACACATAGTCAATATTGACATGATACACCTTTGAAAACAACCTTAAAATAAACCTTGAAATCAATGACTGTAATTTAATGCAACCATAATAAATTAGTTGCCTTCAAATTCTCTCTTGTCTTCAAATTCTCTCATGAAAACATCCTTTAATGACAATACCCTCTCAATTTACCTTATCTCATCATACACTACTAACTAGTCTTAGTCACCTTTGACATCAACCTTCATAGGATGCACCTTTGAAAACATCATGCTACCAAATGATAACACATTCTTAATAGAGTACTCATATCCACAATATGCACTCACTGATCAACACTCTCTTTATGCCACTACCATGCTCAATAACTTGACAAATTATACCTTTGACATCAATGACCATTATTCATGTACATGATGCACCCTTTTGACATTAATGACAACATGCTAACAAAAAGAACAAGGGAGAAGGTATATGTTTTTAGTAACATATCAATTGGTTGTTTTTCATGAAAAATGGATCATGCCATCATAATCATAATGTATCAAAACCTTATGATCAGCTATAAACATGACCTAGTTTCATGATAGTAATTTTTTGCCTTTTTGGAGGGTTTCAAGACTTTTATAACAATTTTGCACAAATCTGTACAATATGTAGTCTTTAAAGAAAAGTCCTTTCTAGTTTTTTCAAGGTTTTTGGATATATCTAGTGGATCTTTGGTTTATTTTAAAGATGTGGAATAAATATAGTGTTTTTGATAAAATTAGGGTTTTTGTACCTGTATACATTACGAGAATCATCAACATATTTGGCACTTGCAAGAATGCTTCCAAGCCCCAACATGCCAAAACATTGATGAATTTAATCAGAGGTTACATCCTTGATGAAAAATCTTGATTTTAGGACTTTTTAATATGGGAGCAATCATCATCCTCAACATTATTACTTTTGACTATAGCATATTTAACTTATTTGACATCAAGAATTATGACTTTGAGGGCAATCATTAACTCTAGCATCAAGATTTTATACTATGATATCAATCCACTTTAACCACAAAAAGAGTTTTAAATATGAGAATATTCAAAAAACATGACACTTTCATAGAGGGGCTACAATCCTGACATGTTACCCCACTATGAGAACCTCCCAACATCTTGGCATTATGACCTTGGGGTTCATATGCAGTCTCAAACCCCAATGTAATAGGGTCTTGAAAACCCAACACAAAACCATGACATTAAACATTTCTAATGTCAAATCAATATAAACCTTGGTATGTACACAACCTCCTCTAAACTTTGATAATAGTCTAGAGGATGTGAAATTTAATCTAGTGAAGTGTGACACTATTCATTTTTTTAAAATGGGGTATTTTTTAAGATGATGTAACTCCCACAACAATAACATCAATCAAAGTGAGGGGTGGTATAACACAAATTTGGTCTTATCCCTTGGTTATATGGAAGTTAAGCCCTTGGTCATGGCCAACCCAATATTATTTAACTTTTACTCTAAGGAGGCATATGTTTTGTGTGGAGAAGTTTTCACCAAAAATATTTCAATAATTTGCACACCCAAATTTTTAATGTAAAGTGGAGAACATTATTTTTTGTTCATAATAAACATGCAAAGTATGAGTTTTTTTAGCTCTATGTATTGGTGATATTCTCATGCCTTATAAATTTTAACATCTGCATATTCATGGGGTGTTAAAATCCTAATCTATAGCACATGTAATTCAACACATACTTCTTTTATGCATTATGGATCTCAATTCCATTCCAATTCTTACATCATTCAACTATCATGAGTGGAAATTCAAAGTGAAAATTATTTTGATGAGTAAAGGCTTACACTAAATTATGATGGGTATAGAAAAAAAACTAAAACATGAAGAAGAGAATTTGAAGTGGTAAAAATTAAGTGAAGAAGCTTACAATCTATTTTGGTTGTCTATGTCTCCCAACTTACTCTTTCATATCAAACTTTCACATCTCCAAATTAAGTATGATACATATTGGATAAACTCATTGGAAAGTATGATGAAGTGAGGGGTGATTAGTTAGAGAATGATCTCATAAATTTGAGCCTAAGAGACTTTGATATGATATAAGACTTTTTCACCAAGTTTAAATCACTCATGTTATAGTTTAAAGTGTGCACATTAAAAAAAATATGCTCAATTGATTCTTTCCATACTTGTCAAATTGAGTTTGGACTATTATGACTTCATTTCTACCTTCCACCCCACCAAGTGGGCCATTGGAGCTACATGGACCATGTCATCCTTAGATGATTTTTATAATGACTTGAATTAGAAGCAAGACAAGCTTATTCAAATCAGTACACTAAATGTATCTAAATCACATTACTTGATTATGAGTCATGACAAATATAATGATTCTAGTAGCAAGGAGAAGAAATATAACAAGGACTCATAGTAAAGGGCCAAAAATGTGATGCTAAGCTAAAAACATCAAAAGAGTCATCCTCTTTAGATGGGAAATCTAAGAAAGAGTGACTCAGATGTGGATACTATAAGAAACCTAGACATTATGAATTATATACATGAAGAAGTGGATCAACTAATTAAAAAACACTCTCAAAAGCACATCATCAATGTCCTTGATTCCTTTAATTAGAGTTCATCAGCACAAGAGTCTTCTAAGGCTAATGATAATAAGAAGAGAAGATAAAAACACTTGTTATAGTTTCATCCCAGCCTTCCACGTGGGTTCTTGATTCTGGTGCATCACACCACATGAATTCATCATAGGACATGCTATCATCCTTTGAGTGTTGTTCTATGCATTATATTTTATTGGGTGAATGTACTTCTATAGAATGTAGTGGGAGTGTATCTATTGAAGTGAATGATGGGAAATTTCATGATGTTTTATGTGTTTTATCTTTATCCACCAATCTCCTATCTACTTATCAGATCACTCGCATCAATTTGGGTAAAAGAGTTGAGTTCACACCCAATTTCATGGTTATTAAGGAATCTAATAGTTACTCCATTTTTGTGTTTGTAAAAATATATCACTAATCTATGGTGTATATTCTTTCACATTTTTTATCAACTCTCTACTGTATTTCTCACTCATTTAGATGAGTGAGTAAATTATGGTATGAGCGATTCATCCAACTCAAATATCACTACCTAGAGAAAATTAGTCATCAATACAAGGTTTAAAGGTTTCCATGAGTTAATTTTTCTAATAGATCTTGACAAGGTTGTATTCTAGTAATCATCTAGATGAGAAGTATGACAAGGTTAAATCATAGAGAGATAAATATATATTAGAGATTTTTCATAGTGACATATCTAATCCATTTCTAAAACTTTTACTTATTAGGATAAATTACATTCTTAATTTCATTGATGACTTTTCAAGGTACATTTGGGTGTATCTTTCTTAAGCAAAAATTAGTGGTCTTTAACCATTTTTTAGGACTTCAAGGCGCTTATAGATAAATAGTCAAGTAAAACCATTAAGATTATATGTACCAACGATAGTGGTGATTATTTAATTAACCATTTTGAGTAATTATCTACATCATAATGGATTGAAATATAGTGTATATCTCCATACATTCCTCAATATAACTATGTTACAAAGCATAAGAATAGGTCCTTTAAATAAATGACCAACTACATGGTACACTCCAAGTCTCTTTCACCTTAGTATTGGGTTGAGGCCACAAACTATTCTTGTTACATCCATAATTGAGTTCCTCAAAAAGAATTTAAGGGAGCCACTCCTTTTGAATCTTGGAGTGGTCATAAATCAATAATAGATAACTTATGAGTGTTTAGTTCACCTAGTATGGTTCACATTCCAAAGAATAAACATAAGGCAATGGAATATTAGAGTTATCCTTGCATCTTTATTGGGTATCTTGAGGGTGTTAAGATATGAAGGCTTATTCATCTCACCACTCATGAGTTTTTCATTAAGAAGAGTGTTCATTTTATAGAGGGTCTTTTAGAATCTACACTCAAAACCTCTCACTCTTCCTGAGATGCACTTGGATTTGATGATAGTTCTTATGATTTAGATCTACCTAATCAACTTCTTGATGATCTTGATTTTTATTATAGCTATTATATTTAGAGTAGTGATGAGAGTTCCCCTCTTCCTTCTTCTAGGTTATCACTAGATGGTGAGGAATCTCCTCCCTGCTCTCTAAGCACTTTGGACTAGACAGACATTATAAAGTGTTGGCCAATGGGTTGGAGATCCATCATACAACATGGGAACCCATTCAAAATTCTAGAATACACCACATTATTTCAATGCATCTAATTTTGATCCATAATAATTTCATGAGGCATTAGACACTCCTACGTGGGTTACTACCATAGAGGAGGAGTATAGTTCCTTACATAGGAAAAATGCTTGGGATTTAGTCCCATCTAATAAGGTAAGAAAAATCATTCAATATAGGTGGATATAAAAATAAATTGGTACATGGGTCTGTAGACAAGTTCAAAACATGTTTAGTATTAAAGGGTTTTTCTCAAGTACCTAGCATTGACTATACTAAGACATTCCACCCAATTTCCAAAATGAACTCAATCTAAATCATTGTCACTATTATCATAACACATCACTTGGATGTTCATCAGATAGATGTGAAGAGTGCCTTTCTTCATGGTGACATCAAAGATGAAATATGCATGGACCAACTAGAACAATTTATGGAAGATTCTTCCTTAGTTTGAAAACTTTGATAATTTATTTATGGCCTTAAACAAGCTCCTCAATCTTGGTATGCCAAGATGGACTCATTTCTTATTTTAGCTAGGTTTAACCAATGCTATTCTAATATGAATGTATACATCTTATGGAATGATGATTTAATGTTGATTCTAGTTATTTATGTGGATGAATTATTGATCATAGGGATTTCTTCATCCACCATCATAGTAGTGAAAACTACTTTGTCTAATAGTTTCTTAATCAATGACTTGGACTTGTTGCATTACTTCCTCAGGATTGAAATTTCTCAGTTTGACTCCAAGATCATTATTTCAAAATCCAAGTATGCTCTTAATTTAATTTCATGATTTATCATGGCTAATTATAATCTAGTTTTGAATCATTTTTTATCTTGTGTGAAGCTTGAGGTTGATTTCCCATCTCTATTATCTGATGCTACCTTGTATCAAAAACTTGTTTCCAACCTTATCTATTTTATGCAAACTAAACCTAATATGAAATATATAGTGATAATGGTCTCTAGATTCATGTAGGAACCACATGAGTTTCACTGGAAAGAAGACAAGTAGATCATCCACTACATTCTAATAGTCATATTTTTAGGATTCACTATGGAATGAGAATCAACATTGACTTAATTGGTTTTAAAGATTCAGATTGGGTTGGTGACATTCAAAATCACAAGTCTACTTTAGGATATAGTTTCTACCTTGGTTCAGGTCTGATTATTTTATAAATCAAGAAACATCATGTTATTTCTTTATCTTGTATAAATGTATAATATAAAAGATTTGTTAATGATACCACTAAGACTATTTATCTTTAGGGGCTTTTCATTGAGTTTAACACCTAGTTTTAACAACCAATAGTCATCTTTTCTAACAATCAAAGCACATTCTATATCTATAAGAATATGCTCCTCCATCAATGGATGAAGCATATCAATATTTATAAAAATTTAATTTGGGATGTCATCCATGAACAAGTCATTTATCTACACTACATCTAGACAATGGAGTAAATTAATGATATATTCACCAAACCTTTCACTGAGACTAAGTATCTTCATTTATAGGCTCTTCTTGGGTTTTGGGGAGTTATAACATCCTCCTTTGAGGTTACATTTATTGTACTTGGGTACCTAATTAGGACTTTGACTTGAGACTAAATTCTACTACCAAACTAATCTATGCTTAAGTGAGATATTAGTGTAGGTTTTTGTTCTATTTAATGGTTTTTCCCTACACATGTTTAGTTTAGATTGTTTAGGTGTATTTTAGGTCATTATGAAAGATAATCCCACATTCATGAGGAAGTTCATGAGGAACTGTGGACATATTTATATTTAAATTATATAATTTACCTTCCTAAAACATTTATGACTCATGAACTTAATGTTAATATTTTAATATTTTGATTGTTAAACAATTTCTTATTTTGGATCATGTTTAATTTCACTAATATACATAGGTAATCACTAGATGCATTTAACTTTATCTAGTAGATCCTTGATTATGGCCCACTCTTCACACTATAAAATTGGTGAGGCTAGATGATACAATCAAGTCCAACCTAAAAAATTATGAATATTGAGTGATTTAATCATTTCAACCATACCAAAAATTGAACCAACTACTACAGTAGATTAGCTTAATATAGTTTGTAATAGTCCAACTTGGTGGGTGGTGATAGTCCTTGAAATTATTTAGAATCTAAAATTGATTTAGATATTTAAATATTAGTGCACATTGCATAAAATATACACCTTAGATATGTATCATGTTGAAACTATGTATAATAATGGTACCAATGAATAACATTCTACCAAAAATATGTATCTAAATCATAAAATTATTTCCTTTGGCCAATTCAAAATCTATATAAGTTTGGATAAATATAAAAACTAATATAAGTGACAATGGGGATAACATGTTCTCAAAACATATCCTCTTTGTAATCAAGGTATGTTGAATACATAATAAGTGTTGATAACATGTTCACAAAACATGCTTCTACTCTATACCTAAAATTGTGAATGTGTAGAAACCATACCTCTAAGTCATGCCCCCATTAAATATATAACTATAATGTGTGAAAAATCCATGCATCTATGACATTCCCCCACTGATATGCCCCCACTAATATGCCCCCTTGATGTGAGGGAAGAATAGTAACTGTTAGTTACCTCACCTCAAAAGATAATATAACCATATAATTATTAATGAACCATCTAGCATACATGATAACATGTCTATGTAAATGTATCATTGAATCACATGGAGTGTGTTCAAATTAAGGTCTAAGATTCATGATAAATATCACATTGAAATAGCTAGATAGTAACATTAAAATACCAATAATCAAATCAAGCACATATACAAGGGTACTCAAAATCAAGTCAAATGGCAATGGTATAAGGAAACTACAAATAAGGGTCATGCTATAATGTCACATAATTGAATGGACACAATTTATTCAAATGTTCAAAAAATAAATAATGACATATTCAAATTTCCATACAACAATCCATGACATATTCAAATTTCAAAGAAGCAAATAAAGGCATGGGGGTCATAACCAATGGAGCATATTGTTTTAACTATTTAGGACTTAGGGTATGTAAATCCTATGTTGTTAAAGGGTTGAATATAGAAATAAATTGAAATGAAAATATGAAATAATTGGTTTGACAATCCTTCCCCAAAATAGAAAATATGTAATGAAAGAGTACTTATCTAGAGTAAAATAAGTGTTTCTTTGACATAGGAGGCTAAATTAAGCTTGATAAATAGTTAGACACCTTTCATTCTAAGATTATAGCTAGAATTAGGATTCTCATAGTAGTTCCCTTATATGTATAGTAGTGCCATATGGTGCTAGTGTCCCTCTTGAAAGAGTTGTTTGAAATTTTAGGGAAGTGATAGGAGGTTTTGGGGGTCCTATAAGTGGTTCTATGTCTTATAGAAGCTCAAATGTATCAATATTTTCAATGAATATCCTAAAAAACCCTAGTAAATACCTACGCATGAAACAACAACCAAATCAAATTCAAAAGAAAGAGAAAAATGGGTTGTGGGATATTAAAATCATGCATAACAGAATGCATATTATCTTGGTTGCTTCCTACATTAACCTGGATGCTAGGGATCTCATATTGCATGTAGTTCTCCCTTAGGCAATGGGCATGATCAATGCACATGGTATGCTATAATAATGTTCTCTTAGGCCCTTATTTGATAAATCATGTAATTTATAAATGTAATAAATAAGTAGTATGCAGAGTATTGAGCTTTACTATTGACTAATTTTATATAATTATGTGCCAAAATAGTTAGTGTTAGATGTAAAATGCCTTGTGAGTCTCTTTATATACAAGGAACTTTGATTTGAATATAAGACCTTGTTTGTTGGATAAAAAGTCTCAAAATAAGTATATAAACATAAGAGAGGTTCAAGTTATGACCTAAAATATAAGATAAAATGAACGTTGGACACTAGAGCCATAATTGGACACTAGCACCACATGTCACTACTTCTTAATAATGGAGTTCAGGACTTAAGGCCCAAAAATAGAGTTAAGACTAGGTAGGACAGGATAGGGTCCCCTTTGACTAGGAGGAGGTGACTTAGGACCACTAGGGGTGAAACAAATAGGGAAAATAATACATAAGAAAGATTAAAAGACCCAAAATGACCATGTGAACAAGGGAGATATTCATCACTGAGACCTTCATGTGAAAGAGAAACAAAAGACATAGTACTTATGATTTCTTGACAAAATTAGGGTGTATACATTTGTCCCCCTTTTATTCTAGTAATGTAATGAAATGAAAGTACTGAAGTAAACTAAAAAGAGGAATGTGTACCTATGCTTACCTATGGGTGTGTGTTATGGACCTATCTCATTTGTTGTCTAGAGAAGTGGATAGGAGATGGAGTGAAATACAAGAAGAGGAAATACATAATGTGGGTGTCCTCTATACTAAATCTGAATAGTGAAATAAATCATGATAAATAAAACCCTATTTTTCCCTAACCCTCATATCTAGATTGAATTTGAGTATGTAAAATGTATATGTGGATAAGTAAGGCCTATTTTTACCCACTCTAACATGTATTAAATTTAAGTATGTAGACTGTATACATGAGAAATAAGGCATGCTTTTCCCTACTCTAATATGTGTACTAAAATTTAGTATGTAATTTGGGTCTTCTGGAAGGCTATGGATCAATCACTATAGATGGTCATGTGACCCAAAATAGTGAAATCTTGGTGGCATCCTAGTGACATATTGGTGATGATCTGAGTGTAACCTGAAAATCTAAAAATAGATATAAAGGACATATGATCTAAATCATGCCCCTAATCCAAATATTTGAGTAATTTTGTTGTGTATCTGAACATCTATATATTTGAGTCACTATATATATGCATCAAATTATATATCTTATCTAAATTGTATACCTGAGTTAACCTGTATACCTAAATCAAACTATATATCTTAGCCAAACTATATATCTACATAAAACTATATATTTGAGTCAGGATGTATATCTAAAATAAATCGTATACCTAAGTCAAAGTGTATATCTACATCAAACTATATATTTGAGTGAACCTATATGTTTGTGTTAAACTATAAATCTAAGTCAAACTATATATCTATGTCAAATTGTATATCTAAGTGAACCTATATGTCTGAATAAATGTATTTTAGTAGACATGTGTATCTAAATATATGTCTATGTATACCTATGTGTTTGAATATATTTATCTAAGTAAACATGTGTGTCTGATTATCTATATCTGAGTAGACCTATGTGTTTGAATATCTATATCTAAGTAGACCTATGTGTCTGAATATTTGTATATAAGTAGATGTGTTTTTGAATATTTATATATCTAAATTGATATGTGTGTATTTTCCCCCCTTTTGGTGAGAGATCTGAGACTAAGGTAAGGGTGTCTAACCAAAGTGGTAATGATTGATATGATGGTGATAGTAGTTAGGTTGATGTTTTTTTAGGTTTAGATATTTTGTCGATTATGACAGAGTCAGTTATTAAAATTGGTAATGGGATAGAACTTTGGTCTATATTAAGTTTATTAAGGGAATAAAGGTTTTGTTATTTTTAGATTTAAATATGATCGGTATATTTGTGGAGATAATATAAGGTGAATTACATTGAGGTAAATTCCCATGTGAAAGAGATGACTCACAAATCAGTGTTATGGTTCTCTATATATTGTGCTTGAAAGGAGTTGGTATTTGTTGGTGAAATTGGCATGCAAAGTCAACCTTAGTTAGGTGAAATTTTTATAAATGTGACTTAAATTAGTTTGACAATTCATTTGAATAATTTGACTTGATAGTTATTATTTATTCTGAGTTAGATAGTATGTTAAGGAGATGAGGAGTGACTTTGACCTTGTATGAGGAGGTGGAGGTGCTTATCCAAGCTAGGGAGGAGGTTACCCTAGTAAAGAGCCTATTATTTTTCTTATTTTTTTCACTTGTAGTAAATTTTTTACTATTTTTTATTGTAAATCTGGTAATTTAGGGCCATTTATAAAAATGTGGCAATATTGTCTTGATGTTGGTTCTACTGTCCAAGACATGGTGCTAGTGTCTTGGGTATGGCACTACTATCCTAAATGTAAAACTAGTGTCTATTAGGCCTAGTTTGTGATACTTGTTATTGATAAATAGTGTTTGATGTCCATTTTTGTTTATTGATATGATATTTTATGATGTTAATACTATATTTGGTTGTATTTTGTTGGTTGATGTGAACATGACATAATTTTAGAGTCGTTAGATGATGGAGACATTATGGGGATTGCCCCTAACAAATGTATAGATAATCTTGGTAGAGAGAATTGGTTTGAGTCATATGGAATAATTGTATCTAATGCCTTGGGATAAGCACATGGTGACTACACTACATAAGAGGTAGGATGTAGATACCTTCACATTTTGGTTACCTACTGGGGAGATGATTGTCACCTTAGAGGACATATATAGGATTATGCAGTTACTGATTACTAGGTAGATATCATAATAATAGGAGGATACTAGTGATCAAGTTATATAGTGAGCCACTAGGTATTTTTATGTGAGATCTATAAAAACTAATTGTGTAGGGAGCCAGAATGATATATTATTGTCATTGATTATCATAGTGAATGTTCTATGGTTGTATAATTTCTTAGTGATTTTCTTGAATTTTTTATGGCCATCGATGGGAGTGGGGTATTGATCTCATATAGGATGAAAAAGATAGTTTAGGATAAATAGGATAATGGAACTATATAATCATGGGTTCATACTATGTTATCCCACTTATATCAAGATTTGTACCATTTTATGTGGGAGATGTGTGTAGGAGGTATTGGATCTTCCACACTATTACACTATTAGGTGTATGAGCATATATCATTGAGTATACCAAATTTGTCTCAATGAGGTGATTGGGATCACCCTTAGTCATTTGTAGAGAGGTGGACTAGGATGACTTGCATGCCTAGGAGGAGAACGATGCAGTGTGAGAAGATGCTTGATAGGTTGATGGTTGGAGACATTATGTAGAGGTTCTACACAGACTATAAGGGATGACCTAAGGATGATTTTGAGATGAGATAGGTTCAAGTGACCTATTGGACCATTGGGTCAATGTATTTAAGAGGTTATAGTATGAGAGAGTGACACAATAGTTTGGTGTTATTCAAGATGTACCACCAATGTCAGTGGTGTGGTTGAAGAGTTATCGGGCTCTAGTGATGCTAGGTAGTATACCTAGACCATTAGCTATAGAGTTATCCCTAATTTTTTTAATAGAGTGGGATTCAATGATTGATATACCATATGTGGAAAATTTAAGAGTTATTGATGCGTATGTGTCCTAGTGGAGAGAGCATAGATGGGCACCTCTATTACTGAGAGGTGGGATCATTTTAGAGGATGTACTACATATGGAGCCCCTTAGGGTTATCAATGGTAAGTTATTATTATATGTTTGGATATTATTTGTACATGGTTACTTATTTACTTAGGTAGGTATCTGATACATTGTGTTTGTATGTGCAAGTTTAGGGGATGATGAGTATTGGGAGACTACCATAAAGTCTACACTATATGTAATGACATGACATATTCCTAAATATGTTGTGGATGATGGATTATTGGATAGGGCCATAGATTTTTCTGGTGTTCATACTCATTTATTTCATCAGTGTCTCATATCTACTACGACATATAGGTGAGTGGGTGTGGATAGGGATGAGATACATGCATATTAATTTTCTTAGACTCAATTTTCACCCTTGGGGAGAGTTAGTTAGGCTCCCTCCAATTGAGATACATAATGGGAACAACCCCAAGCTGTGGGTCATCTATGCTAGGGTTGGACCTCAAGAGAAGGTCAGCTTCCTCTTGATTCTCACCTAAACAAATGCTTTTCATAATGGAAAAGGATTAGAATGGGTTTGAGGGATCCTAAGGAGGCTAAAGAGGTGATACACCAAAGTAAAATAGACACTCATATAATTTTGAACATATATTGGATCAATATAGGATAACTATAGCTCACACAACCTCACAATCTCACTAATTACATAAATATTTCATAGAATAGGTTTAAATAGAACACTAATATAGACCTACAAGTTAGCTTAAAAATAATTTTAAAGAGGTAAGTAGAAGGAAAATGTATTAGGAAGATTTTCCTTCACAAATTCATCATACACAAGCATACTAAGCACTAATAAAAAATAATAGGTAGGCCAATATTTCATCCTATTACTTCAAAAGTTAGTTCTTACAATATTTTGACAGGGTTTAACATTTTAAAATGACCATGTTTTTGCAAGAGTCTCAATGAGTATCCTTGTCTTAGAAAATAATGGAAAAAATCTAAGATCTAATAACCCTTTCAATGGTAAAGAGACTAGGATACATAGGAGAAGAGAGAGAGAGAAAGAGAAAACACGTGTGGGAGCACACCATCAGAGAGTGAACACATCATCCTAGGTCATTAATTGAACTTGAGCTACCACTTGTTTTACCCAATGAATGCTTTGCCACCTTTTTGATCAATCAGGAAACTATTTTTTGGTTCACCAAGATTCAAAGTCATATAAACCCTGAGAATACATTAAATGCCCCTAGTTGTAGTTCCCAACACTAAACTTTTTCTTTAACCCTTCATACCATCCCTCACTTGAGGACAAAACCTCATGCTCATGGGTCTGATATAAACATGGCTTTATGCATTTTAGGTGGCTATTTGCCAAAAATATGGGCATGTTGAAGGACAAGAAGCTTCTTCAATAATCATAGACAAATACTTCAATCATAGACCAAATCCTTTTTATAGATGAAAAACTAGTCTCATTTATTGGTTTTCCTATATTCTGATATATTGATAAAGACTTATAGACTGCATAGCCTTTTTTTAATCTCTATTAGGTCCAAAAGACCTATTTTTTCCTTTGAGCATCTATATAAAGTGAGGGCTCATTATGTATAGGTCTCATTTAAAGAATGGTAAACACAGTCACAGAATGGACCTCATATGCTACAAACCTTCAAATTGGATGTTTATATTTAACCTTCATGGAATCCCTTTATATTCTTTATACCTGACTGCATGGTTGTGGCTTTTTAATGTTGATTGAATGAGATTTAATGGTGGTGGAATGACCCTACAAGACCTATTTACTTTTGTCAAAAATGGATTATATATTTCAAACTTGCCTATCGAATATTATTCAAGCCAATATGAATGATCCAACTTGCCTTCATTCCCATTAGCCTTGAAGATCTTATTATCAGATTTTAACCCTTTTGACCTCCTTCAATCCATATTATCAAGTTATATTATTAAATTTGGGCCCTTCATTTACTACCACAAATATATTTTGACATGTTGAATTGCTCATGCACCATTAGATCGAGATGTACAAAGCAATGCAAGCCCTTTGATTTATTTGGGTCCACTTTCTTATTAGTTCCCACAAACTATCGGATCAAAATGTATGATTGAGCACTGATCATTGATCTTACTTAGACCCACCTTCTTGTCATAAAATACACATCATAGATCATTCTTTGATGAACCTGTACCATATATCTTTGGTATAATTATAACTCTTTAACAGGGTTTAAACCAAGGACCTTTTAACTAGTTTAACCCTAGTGTGAACTGTTATATCTCATGTGTCAGTATATGAGATCACATGGACCATTAGATTTATATCAACTTTAAACCTTTTAAGGTCTTTTTGAATCCAAATGGTCATTTTGTGAAGCCCAAAGTTGACACTTGTGTGAACATCTCATTTTGCAATCCTGTCTTTAAACACATAGATCTTGAGGTAAAAAGACTTACATGGACATGAAATTTACAAAGCATGTTCTCAGCATAGGGGAATTCATGGCACTATAACTATCTGGATTACAAGAGTTCTTGAGGTGCATTTATTAAATACATAAGTGAACTACTCCATTCCTTTTTTGGATGGCATCTTGGTGATGGTTTGGCTTACATAGGATTATGCTTGACCATTTGCATGAATTTCCAAGGATCAAATAAGCTCCTGGAGCTTGTGTAAAACCTACTTCATGCTCTTAAATGTTATGACCACCATGGAGACCTATTTTAATAAATTTGGACAAACTATAGTTTAAGTGAACTTAAAGTGTTTAAAAAGCCTTATAAGTTGCATTATCTCTTTAGTTCACTAATTCCATCTAGCATTTCATTCAACTCTTTACTCCACACTAAAATCCCTAGTTTTCCACTACATCTAGCCAAGCTCTATATGTAAGCTAAAATTAGCCAACATTTTTGGTGACATCCTGGGGTTGCATGCCTACTATGAAATATTAGTGGCCTTAAACTGGTCCATTGGGCATATGGAGTCCTATGTTTTCTCTCAACTAATCATGAATATAACACAAGGCTATCCCTATCTAGAACCTTTGTTGAAGCAAAAAAATAAAAAATAAATAGAACAATAAAGTGCCCAAGGAACATATTGAAAATAAAACACATAAAAGAATAGAAATGTGCACAAGGCACTTAGAGGAAATCATAATGACTACTCTAGCATGTAAAATATGTTACAAAGGATGGAAATTCATTCAATAATAGGGATTTAAATGAATGTTATTAACTAGGATGGGTAATACCTCTCCATCCAGTTGGACAAACTGAAAAGCATTATGTTCCTTACATCCATAAATCAAATATGGACCACTCCATAGAATATTAAATTTGGTATAGTTGCCTAGTTTGACCTTATTTGAGTCTCATTTGAGGACTAGGTCCCCTTACTTAAAGCTCCTTACTGTAGCTCTCTTTTCAAAGGTCTTTTTGACCTGAGCTTGATGTGACACCAAAAAATTTCATAGCAAGGTCCCTAGTATCTTCCACCACGATGAGTTCTATCATGCTTAAATTCATGGGCTCATCCTCCATCAACTCAAGATGATGAAATAACTCTAGTGTAGGAAGCTCAAGAGAGATAGGCAATTTGTCTTCCCTTCCATACACAAGAACATATGGAGAATCACTAATGGTAGTTTTAGGAGTCACCTTATCAGTCCATAAGGCTATCCTTAGCTTGGTGTGTCATTTTTTTTATTCTCTTCATTGGTCCTCCTAATGATGCTTAAAAAATTATTATTATTGAAATCTACTAGTCCATTTCCTTGAGGATAGTAGTTGGAAGATGTGCTAAGGTAAATGCTCAATATAAGACCCCACTCACTTGTCTTCATACTGAGGAATGACAATGCATTATCTAAAATTATGATGGTTGGGACACCAAATCTAGTCATAAGGCTATCATAGAAGTCCAAAAATACAACTTCACTAGCCTCTTTCAAAGAATTGCTTTCATCCATTTGGTGAAGTAGTCAGTTGTAGTGAGCACTTATTTATGCCCTACACTTGATGGTGGATTGATCATCCCTATAAATTATAACACCCATTGCATGAAGGTTTTCTCCACCTGGATGGATTGAGTGGAAGGGCTACTAGTTTCTACTTTCCTGTAAAGAGGGCACACTTCAAGCATTTTCTAACCCATGCATGAGCACCCTTTAAAAGTGATCAATAAACTTTAAGCAATATTAGGCTTGCATATTTTAATCTTGCTTCACAATAATATTTTACAAAATAATTAAAAAATTGACTTATAAAACATGAATTTAACAATAAGAATTCAAGAAATTCTCAAAACACAACACACAATTTGATAACAGAGTTCAGCACGAAGGCCTATGTCTCCAGGTCCTATATTAACTGATGTATTAGGAAAAATGCTTGAAAAATACTTATAAACATCTCCAAAATGAAAAATGAACAACAAAGTTTTTCATTGGGAAAAAATAACATTAGTCTCTTTTTGGAATTTTTGCTAATTTTGCCTCTATCTCCCTCTGTAACTCTCATAAGCTCCCTTTATATCCTTTAACTATATTACTTAGCTTTTCAAATTGCATTAAAAATACAAGTTCTCAAATTTATATAACCATTCCACCCTGTATCCCTAGAGGTTGGACCTTATCACTTTTTCATGGGAGGATAAGAGTTAGAGTCTCATGCCTTCACTTTTGGGGGTCATGTCAATCCATTAATCCCACATTAGATGGCGAGGGGCCTTCGTGGATGTTTATAAACCAAAACTTTGAAGGTTTAATATGCTAAGTAATTGGCATGTATTTAGTGGGGATGTTGGTGTAATATGGGTTTCATGTGGAATATTGAGACATGAATGTGGAAGCTAAGACATGAAATATGGCAGTGGGTTTAGAACATGACATGGAACATTGGTCATGTGGCAAGTATGAGGTGTCACGTGGAAAGTGGTAAATTATATGGTTTATTTGGAACATTTAATAATAATTAAAATTGGACCATGGAAATAATTTGTGTCAATCCATGTGGTGGCTTGAGGACCCACCACATGGTCTAATCTCCACTCGTCACTTGTCAACCACTCGCCACTTATCGATGTCCAACTAGATGTTTTGTTCAAACCCTAAATTTTTTTGCCCTGTTATGTTAAACCTATCGAATATGACTACATTCACCTATCAAAGACAAATGATTTAAAACCACTATTTTCCAACACAAACTAACTGTCACATGTCACATTCTTACTGGTCCACATTTTTACCATGCCATCTTGTTGACCAGGTTTGACCACAACTTTGACCAACCATATCTTTCACATATGGACTCTATTTCATGAACCATAAATTATGCCAAAAATCTCATGATGAGATATTCATAGTGTAACTATTTTAAAATTGTTCCATAATGGTATTTTTAAGTAGTTTGACCAAATTTGACTTACTTTGACCAATTTGATTAGAACTTTGACTAGGTACACAAGGAGCATATGAGCTATGTTTTCCACATTCTGTATACCATTGGAAAGGTCTCAATCGGCCTTATACAATGATGTAGGTTTTGATCTAATTTAGGACCTTTTTTGAATTGACCTCTAGATCAATCCTCCCCACTAAGAAGGTTTTTTGTCCTCAAAAAGCTAGTACTTGACTTGGTACTCAACATGAGAATCTTTTCATGGCTCTAGCTCTCAACTCTAGCTTAGATGATCTCCTAAATGTTAGTTGGTTTTAGGTCTTCATATCTAAGACCAATGCATGTCACTTGGTGTTATAACAATCACCATTTTATAATTTCCCTCTTAGGGTCTTACATAGAAACATAATTACAAACACTGCCCTTTTGGGTCTTTAAAAACACTATAATTGTACATAATGATTTCAAGCATTGCCCATACTTGGGTCTTATAAACATAAGGCAAATTTCTATGCATGTTTTCACACTCTATAAAGATTAGAATATATAACATGTCTTTCAAGCTATTCTCAATGCTTCTTATGATAACATCTTCATGTTGTCCTATAGTGTTCCTAACATACATGGGTATAACAACATTGAAGGCTTTATTTACCTATAATAGTTACTACTGATGTGCTCCTAAGAGATATTATATCCCATCTTTTACAATACTATATTGATTTTCCTTC
Source organism: Torreya grandis (assembly GCA_037957365.1). NCBI lineage: Eukaryota > Viridiplantae > Streptophyta > Pinopsida > Cupressales > Taxaceae > Torreya > Torreya grandis. Next base: position 993,039 of record JARHVA010001610.1, read on the forward strand.
TTGGAGTAAGTTTAATTTAATATAAATAAGTATGATTTACCCAAGATAAGGCCACTAAACTAAAGTGGAACCACATTTAATTCAACTTCATCTACAATGTGGGAGGTAATCATAAACCCTAGTTTACATGTTTTACTTACATGTACACCATTATTGTCATTTATTCTATCTAGAGAATAGGTTTGGAAATGTGGCTTAGTGTCTAAACCTAGGGTTTCTATAAAATCTTCTGAGATCAAATTTTTTTGATAATTTTTATCTAAAATAACATATATCTTAGAATGCTTAACAATTATTATTTTAAATAAAGGTTGCTTACCTTTCTAGGGTGACAATTTTTGAACTATCAGTGTCTCATTAACTATCATTTCCCTTACAGATGTTACCTCAAGTTCTGACTGAAAAGATTCTATCTTTTGTTTGATTGAAGATGTAGTTACAACCTTTGCCTTAGGTTGTAGATAACTTTGCTTATCTTATTTAAAAATTTTCACCTTATCATTGAAGTAAATACCAAACTTCATGTCTTTTTTAGGCAATTTCATTTCATCAATTTTCTTAAACTTCCTCTTCGGATTCTCTTGTACATAATCAAAAAATACATTTGAATATTTCTTATTTACATACCTTGACAATTCATTTGAAGATTCTTTGTCCAATGTAACTATTGCATCTTCGAAGAGTAATTCTTCTAGCTCTTCAGGATGTTCTAGCTTGTTGCTCAAGTAATCCTTCAACTCAGCTTCTTGGGACATTTGTCCTTCACCTCCATATCCTAACCCTGCATGGAGTAGTGTCTTTGCCACTTGGATAGGCTAGAGAATTCCTCGATCATTAATGCCAAGACCCTTTCCTTTGAGTCATATTTTAACCAACAGATTAGAACCTATTACCTTCATGTGATTTTAAATGTACCAATACATGAATTTGATAAATGTTTAGGGTTAGTACATTCAGTTTCCCTAACATTGTCACTATAACCAGAAGAGTTGATTTCATTATTTTCATCTTCAGTATGTACATCAGAAGATACATTGTTAATCAAAGAATTATTTGCTTTTAGAATTACATCATTCTCATAGATAAGAATAGATGGAGTATATGAATTAGAAGAATCATTGCTATAACCCAAATTTACCTTTGTATTCTATCTTGGCAACATCTCTTGGATGAATCCTTCATCTGCTACTTGATGCTTAGGAGAATTGGGATTTGCATCTTTTTTGTTAGGTGCTTTCCCCTTTGTTGTACATCTCTACACATTCTACTTCTTGAACAATAATGGAGCCTGACTGAGATGTAGTATCCAACATTACTTGGTAGTATGACCATGGTGGGCACAATTTTGGCAAGTCTTTAAATCTCCATGCATTCTCTTCTTTTGTTGACATTCTTGTTGTAGTTTTGTTCATAGTGTATCAATGCTCTATTGGAGCCTCTCAATTTTTTTCTCCTATAATTGCTCTATCAATTACTAACTTTACTCTTGGGATTGTAGGAATTACATTATCATAGTGATAAGGGTATGTACTAGCAACTAAATCTAAGCTAGCATTAGATCCATTATTAAACAATGACTGATTTTGGTTAAAATAATAAATCACAAATTCACCTACAAATTTAGTTTTGATATCAAACTTGATGCACCAGAATAATGCCCTAACAAAATTTAACCCAACACATTAACCACTCTGATACCAACTTGATCCATAAACTTTAAGCAATATTATGCTTGTGTATTTTAATCTTGATTCACAATATTATTTTAAAAAATAATTAAAAAATTGACTTACAAAACATGAATTTAACAAGAATAATTCAATAAATTCTCAAAACACAACACACAATTTGATAATGAAGTTTGACATGAAGGCCTATATCTCTAGGTCCTATATCAGTTAATGTATTAGGGAAAATTCTCACAAACATCTCCAAAATGAAAAATGAACTGAAAAGGTTCATTGGGCAAGAATAACATTAGTCTCTTTTAAGACTTTTTACTAGTTTTGCCTCTATCTTCCTCTATAACTCTCACAAGCTTCCTTTATAGCCTTTAGCTATATTACTTAGCTTTTTGAATTTCCTTACAAATACAAGTTCTAGGATATATATAAATGTTTAACCCCATATCCCAAGTGGTTGGGCCTTATCACTTTTACATGGGATGGTAAGAGTTTGAGTCTCATACCTTCACTTTTGGGGGTCATGTCAATCCATTAATCCCATATTGGATGACGAGGGGCCTTCGTGGATGTTTATAAACCACAAAGTTTAAGGTTTAATATGCCAAATAATAAGCATTGGCATGTATTTATTGTATATGTTGGTGGCATATAGGTTTCACATGGTATATTGAGACATGAATGTGGAAGCTAAGACATGAAATATGGTAGGTGGGTTTAGAATGTGACATGGAATATTGGTCATGTGGCAATTATGAGGTGTCATGTGGAAAGTGGTAAATTATATGGTTTATTTACAACATTCAATAATAATTAAAATTGGACCATAAAAATAATTTGTGGAAATCCACGTGGTGGCTTGAGGATCCACCACATGGTCTAATCTCCACTCATCACTTGTCGACCACTCGCCACTTATCAACTTCCAATTGGATGTTTCGTTCAAACCCTAAATTTTTTTGCCCTGTTACGTTACACCTATCAAAGATGACTATATTCACCTATCAAATACAAATTATTTAAATCCACTATTTTCCAACACAAACTAACTATCACATGTCACATTCTTATTGGTCCACATTTTTACCACATCATCTTGTTGACCAAGTTTGACCACAACTTTGACTGATAATATCTTTCACATAGGGACTCTATTTCATGAACCATAAATTATGCCAAAAATGTCATGATGAGATAATCATAGTGTAACTATTTTGAAATTGTTCAATAATGGTATTTTTATGTAGTTTGACCAACTTTGACCTACTTTGACCAATTTGATTGAAACTTTGACTAGCTACACAAGGAGCATATGAGCTCTATTTTCCACATTCTAAATACCATTGGAAAGGTCTCAATGGGCCCTATGCTATGGTGTAGGCTTTGATCTACTTTAGGAAATTTTTTGAATTGACCTCTGGATCAATCCTCCCCACTAAGAAGGTTTTTTGTCCTCAAAAAGCTAGTACTTGACTTGGTACTCAATATGAGAATCTTTTCATAGCTTTGGCTCTCAAATCTAGCTTAGATGATCTCCTAAATGTTAGTTAGTTTTAGGTCTTCAGATCTAAGACTGTTACATGTCACTTGGTGTTATAACAATCACCATTTTACAATTTCCCTCTTAGGGTCTTACATATCTACATAATTTACAAACATTGCCCTTTTGGGTCTTTACAAACACTATAATTATACATAATGATTTCAAACATTGCCCATACTTGGGTCTTATAAACATAAGGCAAATTTGTATGCATGTTTTCACACTCTATAAAGATTAGAATATACAACCTGTCTTTCAAGCTATTCTCAATGCTTCTTATGATGACATCATCATGTTGTCTTGTAGTGTTCCTAACATACATGGGTATAAAAATAATGAAGGCTCTATTTACCTATAACAATTACTACTGATGTGCTCCTATGAGATATTCTATCCCATCTTTTACAATACTATACTGATTTTCCTTCTTGGAGTAAGTTGCATTTATTAGAAATAAGTATGGTTTACCCAAGATAATGCCACTAAACTGAAGTGGAACCACATCTAATTCAACTTCATCTATAAAGTGGGAGGTAATCATAAACCCTAGTTTACATGTTTTACTTACATGTACACCATTATCATCATTTATTCTATCTAGAGAATAGGGTTGGAAATGTGGCTTAGTTTCCAAACCTAGGGTTTCTACAAAATCTTCTGAGATCAAATTCTTTTGATAATTTTTATCAAAAATAGCATCTATCTTAGAATGATTAGCAATTATTCTTTGAAATAAATGTTACTTACCTTTCCAAGGTGATAATTTTTGAACTATCAACTTCTCATTAACTATCATTTCCCTTACAGATGTTACCTCAGGTTCTAACTAAAAAGATTCTATCTTTTACTTGATTAAAGATGCAGTTACAACCTTTAACTTAGCTTGTAAATAACTTTGCTTATCTTATTTTAGTATTTGCACCTTAGCATTGAAGTAAAAACCAAACTTCATGTCTTCTTTAGGAAATTTCATTTCATCAATTTTCTTAAACTTCATTTTAGGACTCTCTTGTGCATAATCAAAAAATACATTTGAATATTTCTTATTTACATACCTTGATGAGTAATTTGAAGATTATCTGTCCAATGTAACTATTGCATCTTCAGAGAGTACTTATTCCATCTCTTCATGATGTTCAATCTTATTGATTAAGTAATCCTTCAACTCAGCTTCTTGGGACATTTGTCCTTCACCTCCATATCCTAATCCTACATAGATTGGTGTCTTTGCCACTTGGATAGGCTAGACAATTCCTTGATCATTAATGCCAAGACCTTTTCCTTTGAATCCCATTTTAATTAAAATATTAGAACCTATTCCCTTCATGTGTTTTTTAAATGTAACAATACATGAATTTGATAAATGTTTAGGGTTAGTACATTTAGTTTCAGTAGCATTGTCAATATAACTAGAAGAGTTGATTTCATTATTTTCATCTTCAGTATGTACATCATAAGATACATTGTTAATCAGAGCATTATTTGCTTTCAGACTTACAACATCATTCTCATTGATAGGAATAGCAGGAGTGTATGTATTAGAATAATCACTGCTATAACCCAAATTTACCTTTGTATTCTAGCTTGGAAACATCTCTTAGATGAATCCTTCATCTACTACTTGATGCTTAGGAGAACTGGGATTTGTATCTTTTCTATCAAGTGCCTTCCCCTTTGATTTACATCTCAACTCATTCTACTTCTTGAACCATAACAGAGCCTAACTGAGATGTAGTATCCAACATTACTTGGTAGTATGACCTTGGTGGGCACAATGTTCACAAGTCTTTGAATATCCATGCATTCTCTTCTTCTGTTGACATTCTTTTTGTCGTTATGCTCATAGTGCATCAATGCTCTGTTAGAGCCTCTCATTTTTTTCTCCTATCATTACTCTATCACTTGCTGACTTTGCTCTTGGGATTGTAGGAAAAGCATTATCATAGTGATAAGGGTATTTAGTAGCAATTGAATCTGATCTAGATTTAGATCCATTATTAAACAATGACTAATTTTGATGAAAATAATAAAATCACAAATTCACCTACAGATTTATTTTTGATATCAAACTTGATGCACCAGAACAATGCCCTAACAGAAGTTAACCCAACACATTAACTACTCTGATACCAACTTGAATAGCTAGATTTTATGAATTAGAAGAATCACTTCTATAACCCAAATTTACCTTTGTATTATAGCTTGGCAACATCTCATGGATGAATCCTTCATCTACTACTTGATGCTTAGGATAACTAGGATTTGCATCTTTTCTATTAGGTGCCTTCCCCTTTGATTTACATCTCTACTCATTCTACTTCGTGAACCATAATAAACCCTTACTGAGATGTAGTATCCAACATTAATTGGTATTATGACCATGGTGGGCACAATGTTCATAAGTCTTTGAATCTCCATGCATTCTCTTCTTCTGTTGACATTCTTTTTGTAGTTCTGCTCATAGTGCATCAATGCTCTATTGGAGCCTCTCAATTTTTTGCTCCTATCATTGATCTATCACTTGCCAACTTTGCTCTTGGGATTGTAGGAATTGCATTATCATAGTGATAAGGGTATTTAGTAGAAACTAAATCTGAGCTAGCATTGGATCCATTATTAAACAATGACTAATTTTTGTAAAAACAATAAAATCACAAATTCACCTACAAATTTAGTTTTGATATCAAACTTGATGCACCAGAACAATGCCCTAATAGAAGTTAACCCAACACATTAACTGCTCTAATACCAACTTGATCCGTAAACTTTAAGAAATATTATGCTTGTGTATTTTAATCTTACTTCACAATATTATCTTAAAAAATAATTAACAAGTTGACTTACAAAACATGAATTTAACAAGAACAACTCAATAAATTCTTAAAACACAACACACAATTTGATAATGAAGTTTAACATGAAGGCCTATGTCTCTAGGTCTTATATCAGTCAATGTATTAGTAAAAATTCTCACAAACATCTCCAAAATGAAAAATGAACTGCAAAGTTGTTTGTTGGAAAAAAAATAACATTAGTCTCTTTTCGGACTTTTTGCTAATTTTTCCTATATCTCCCTCTGCAACTCTCACAAGCTCCCTTTATAGCCTTTAGCTATATTACTCAGCTTTTTAAATTACCTTAAAAATGCAAGTTATAGGATCCATATAGATGTTCCACCCCATATCACAAGCAATTAGGCCTTATCACTTTTTCATGGGAGGATAAGAGTTCAAGTCTCATGCCTTTGCTTTTGGGGGTCATGTCAATCCATTAATCCCATATTGGATGGCAAGGGGCCTTCGTGGATGTTTATAAACCATGAAGTTTAAGGTTTAATATGCCAAATAATTAGCATTTTCATGTATTTATTGGGGATGTTGGTGGCATACAGGTTTCACATGGTATATTGAGACATGATTGTGGAAGCTGAGACATGAAACATGGTAGGTGGGTTTAGAATGTGACACAGAACATTCATCATGTGGCAAGTATGTGGAAAGTATGAGGTGTCACATGGTAAATTATATGATTTTTTTAGAACATTCATGAATAATTAAAATTATACCATGGAAATAATTGGTGTCAATCCACATGGTGGCTTGAAGACCCACCATGTGGTCCAATTTCCACTCGCCACTTATCGATGTCCAATTGGATGTTTTGTTCAAACCCTAATTTTTTTTCACTATTATGTTACACCTATTTAAGATGACTATATTCACATATCAAAGACAAATGATTGAAATGCACTATTTTCCCACATGAACTAACTACCATATGTCACATTCTTACTGGTCCACATTTTTACCACATCATCTTGTTGAGCAAGTTTGACCACAAATTTGACCGGGGATATCTTTCACATACAGAATCCATTTCATGAATCATAAATTATGACAAAAATATAACTTGATATATTCATAGTGGATATATTTAAAATTGTTCCACAATTGTATTTTTCTTTAGTTTGACTGAATCTGACTTGCTTTGACTAGTTTGAATAGAACTTTGACTAGCTACATAAGGAACATATGTGCTTTATTTTTTGTGTTCCACATACCATTGGAAAGGTATTAATGGGCCCTATGAAATGTTATAGGTTTTGATCTACTTTAGGAACTTTTATAAATTGACCTCTTGATCAAAAATATTGGCTCAGTAGTAACCAACCCTCATTACCTTTATTATAGTGGTTTTAGGTGCAAAATGGCCTCCTTCATGTCCATCATAAAACTACTCCTAGAGCTTGATCACTTGGTCATCATTTATGCATGTAAGGAGTACCCCATTTAGGTCATTTCTAAAAATAACTCCATAAACCAAGGCATAAGGTATGGATTGAAGCCTAAAGTACCTTCTTTTGGCTTTGTCTAATCCTTTGGGGCATTCTCTTGTTACCAAGAAGTGAGTCGTATCTTGAAGCCAACTCTTTTTAAGTGGAGGTGCACTTGCTTGTGATTTATCTTAGGTCACTAAAAAAACTTAATTATACTCATGGAGATCATTCACCATGTGTTCACACAAACCCTTACCTCTAACTAGCTAGGTGACCTTGATCTCTACATCATATTCCATGACCTTTGTGATCTATCCTACTCTCTTATCATTCAAATATTTTCTAAAGAGGAAGTACCTAACTCTAGGGTGAGGTACCATAAGATGGATCCTGTTGTTCCCAAAATCCATCACTTGTTTTCAGGGACAACATATCAACTATTTTGGTCCTGCATGCCAAAATCCTCTCTTGCCTTCTCAAAAAAATGTTCTGAGTGCTCAAGTTCTTTAATTATTCAAGAATTCTCATTCAAGGGACTCACAGGTTCAATGGGTTCAAGAAATTCAATAGGTGGGCTCTCATAAAATAAAAACTTCCAAACACTTAGGCAATTTCAAGGTTGGTTCAACGTCGAGGTTCAACCAAAAAGTCTATCGACAGGATTCAAACAAATGGAATGAATTGTTGAACCATTGAACCATTGAACCTCACTTTAGAAAGGTTCAAAGGTTCAATGAGATTAAAGGTTCAAAAAGAGTTAATCACTTAATGGGTTCAAAGAAGTTAAACCGCTTCGAAGAGTTTAATGAGTTTGAAGACTTCGACAAGTTCACAAGTTTAATAAGTTTGGCATACTTAGAGAAAAGAAGACTTCAAAGAGTAAAGATTGAACCAAATGAGTTCAAAGGTTCAATGGGCTCAATGGGTTCAAAGACTTCAAAAGACTTAAACAAAAGAAGACTTTGAAGAAGAAAGATTGAACCGTTGAACCTTGAACCAAAAGAGTTCAAAGTTCAAAGGTTCAATGAGTTCAATAAAGTTTGAGAGACTTAGAAGAATAATGGATTTGAAGAATAAAGAATGAAACATTGAACTGTTGAACCTTGAACCAAAAGAGTTCAAATTTCAAAGGTTCAATGAGTTCAACAAAAAAGAAAATGAGCCAGAAAGTTTGAAGGACCAAAAGATTCAAAGAAAGAGAATGAACCGTTGAACCTTGAACTAAAATGGTTCAAAGTTTAAAGGTTCAAAGAGGTTAAAGAAGTTCAAAGTGTAGAAAGGAAGCTTCGAGTGAATGGAAGAAGCAAAAGAAGTTTAACAAGGAGTTCAACTAAAGGGTTTGAAGAACGATTGAAGCAAAGAGCTGAGTGAAAAGATAAGCCAATTGAACTACCAACCATTGAACCACTTTGAACTATTGAACCGATGCACTCCAAGGTTCAAGATTAAAAGTAGTTCAAGTGACTAAGTGATCATGACATCCCCACGGATGTCAAATTCAAGGTAATAAAATTTCTAACGATTTTCAAATATGGCACAGACCTTGTGAACAAATTCAGTGACTGGCCAAAGAAGAAGTTGAAGGAGCCAACAGAAAGTGAGAAAATTTCTTGAGAGCTCAGATTGCCAAGGAAGGACAAGATGTGGTGAGGAAAAAGAGAACAACTATATGAAGACTAGAAATATCTATGTAAGAGTTATTTTTAGTAAGTGAAATAGTATGCCAGGTGAACGCCAAAGAGCGTGAGCACTCAAGGACGTGGCCTATTTTTATCCATTGAGTAAAGGCAAAATGGATAGTTGTGCACACATTAGGAAGAGGACCAGGCAGCCCATACTTTAAAATGAGACATTTGAGATGAATTGACACACCGCAATTAAGGCTAATGCCTTATTTTAGCATGTTCCCTTGATAGAACTGAAAATGCATTCAAGGAATTGAATACATCATGGGCCATTCCATGAAAAAAAGTGCCCAAGTCTTTGTAGGAGCTATATATATATTGTAATCTCTTATTTTATGCAAAAGAGATCTCTCTATTATCAGAAGCAAAACTCTGCCCAAATTGAAAGGCATTTCCTAAGACTTTGAGCTCAGATTGTTAATCATATTTCTTTATTTGAATAAGAAAGCAAGTGACCTTTTAGACTTTGTGTTGGAATAGCTTGTGTTGTTGAGGAAATTGTTCTTATGTCTATTTCCTAAATGAGTTCTTGTCCATTTAAATAAATAAGTAGAACTAGTGGAAGTAACCAGGAAGGTGTCTTGAAGCTGACTGTGGAGAGACTTTGTGCTGCCATAATTGTCTTTAGTGTGTTTATTTTCTATTTCTATTTAAAAGATCTTGGGATGACTTTGTGCCCCCATTGTCCTTCATATTTCACTCTTTGGTAGTTGAGGTGGAGACTTTATGCTACACCTCATTTTACTGATTATTGTGCCCTGTTACATTTGCTTATCACTACCAGAAAGAATTCCTATTGTTTGTTGTAGACCACTTCTAAAAGAAGAGAAGTGCCTTCTGTCATTTCACCAAGATTTCTCCTTTATGTGTGAACATCATCTCTAAAAAAAGAGATATGGATGGTGTTATCCTACCCATGAGTGTTATTTTCAGCTTATATATATAGTATATATCACCTCATAGTTATAGGGAACCTCCCCTTGATGAGAGGAGAGATTTGTCCCCTTTTGATGTGGTCGAACTACACATTTGGCCGATAAATATTCCTATGCTATGGTTGAAACACCTATTTTACCCATCAATTAGTTGGTGACAGAATATTCACCCAATATTTTTTGGTGACTTTGCTGGGGAAGAACGAGAAGTTTTAGTTCTTTTCCTTATCTATTTTCTTCACCGTTCCAAGTCCTTTTCCATTACCATTTTCCTTCACCTTCACGCCAATAGTTTTTGGTGACTCCACTAGGGAAGAATGAGCAGTTTGAAGCCTCAAGCTCCAATATAGAGTAGGGCTAGTTCTTTTCCATTTTTATTCTAAAATTTGGCATCTCCACACTATACAAGAAGCTAGAAAGCTCAAGGTGTTGTTGACACTATTTTTGAGTTGGTGTAGCAGAGCTTTGCCCATACATACCCCACCAAGATTTGTTATCCCCCCTTTCCATAGTCATACAATGGCAGTTCAAGGCCCCTGGGGTAACTCTTTTGGTCCACTCAATCTTACTTCACCTCTACATGAGCTACCATGCAGTTCAAGGAAGAATTTCTCCAAACTCTTTGGTGATGGGAGAGTTCATCTTGATGAACATATTGTAGCCTTTATCATAGCCTGTGGTGTGATAGGTGTGGAATACGAAGATATAGTAGTCAGACTATTCGTAGAAACTTTACAAGGTGCTATTGCAGACTAGTTTTATCATCTGTAAGCCCAAACTATGACTGTCTGGAACACCCTCAAAGCCAAATTCAAAGCCAAGTTTAAGCTTGCAGAAGATGTGCATGCCTTGCTGGCCCAGCTCACACAAGTGAATAAAGAGCCTCATGAACCTATGAGGGACTTCATTGCCAAATTTGACAAGTTGAGGAACAAGATTCATACAATTGCTCAACCAATAGCTGAGAACCTTAAATGTTTTTCATCAATTCTCAGCATCCAAAAGTGAGTTTTTTATTGAGACAAGCTGGCTACAAAGACCTTGTTGCTTCTTAGGATTTGGCCACTAAGGTGGAAGATGATCTCATCTTGGTAGGGAAGATAAGGAGAGATCCTAACAGAGGTAAATCTTCTTCATCCTCTGAATATCCATCTATATGCACCATTGATCCTCATTATCAAAAGCTAGAAAATGAGTTGCTAGCTCTCAGAAGGCAAATGGTGCAAGGGATGTCTACTCCTCCTTCATACCGAGATATACCAAGGAGGACATTCCCCAATCAGTCATACCAAGGTAATGATGCCATGAATCAAGATAAACTAAATCATCTTCCTCCCCCATAGGGAAAACTTGCCATTGAAGCACCTCCAACCAATTCAGCAGTTGGAAATCTTGAAATAGAATCTAATTTCTTCTTCTAACCTGAGTTGAACCTAGAAGATGATGTTGATGTCTTCACAAAAAACCAAGAAGAATTAGCTAGTGACTCCAACATTGGTTTCCTAAACTACCATGATGAACCCAGAAGTAAAGGTCAAGCATTTGATGGGTCATACACTGTATTCACCCAATCCTAGAACCAGTCAACCTAGCAAGCTATTAATAAAAAAATTGAGGGGCATTCTCAACCAATAATTTCAATTGCTAAGCAGGGAACCACTCTGCCTTTTCAATCAAAGGACCTAGTGATCATTAAAAAGGTAAGTACGTCAAGCATTCCTTCATCTTTAACTTAAAATTCATAGATTAGTACCCTCCTCCTAAAAACTAGAAGGATGAACTACCTTCCCCTATTCTTAATTCATTTCATACATTTGATATAATCGACCATGTCAAGAAAACCAAAATTTAAATGTCTGAATTTGAATTCCTGCAATCCAACCCTGAGTAGTTGGATAAGTTGGTTTAGTGTGTAAAGAATAAAACCATCCCTATAGGACTAGCTATTCTAAAGGTGACTCCCACATCCACCTAAAATAACCTTGTCATTACTCCTCCTGTTGCTCCTGAAAAGATAGAACCATTTTATGTCTCCCTATTGATAAACGATCATTAGCTAAATAATTGCATCATAGACTCAAGTGCATCTAACAATTTCATGACCACCAAAGTGGAAAAAGTTCTTGGACTCATGCTGACTAAGACCTTTGGGAGGTGTTTCTCCATGGAGAACAAACAAGTGTCACTATTGGGATAAATCAAGGATGCCCAATTTGCATTTGCGGCATTCCTAGATAAGAGAATTAAGATGATAGTCTTAATGGCCAATGTCCCAACCTCCTACGACATTCTACTTGGATGAAATTTCTACATTGATGTTGGTGGAGAATTGAGCATGGACCTATCTAAAGAGAGGATCCTAGTTAAAGGAATCATGCAGAGATTGCTCCCTAAAAAGGAAGCAAAATATGTTGTCACCCAAACATCAGCCCCTGAAGCTCAAATTCTATTCGAGTCTTTAGGAAGGGGTAACTTTTTCCTATCTACAAAGGATGTCCCTATTTCATCTGATGAAATTCCTGTAGGTGATAATCCAAAAAGTTTAGATAGGACAATAGGAGAATTGGTAGAGAAAAGTTCAAACGCAAAAGAATCCTCCCTCCCTGACCAAGAGGAATCTGAAAAAGGATCAGTTTCTAATAATGGCGTATGGATTTTAGAATTTGATGGCAGTTGTTCTTGTACCAGATCTAGAGCTAGGATTGTTCTAATATCTCCTTAAGGAGATATTTTTCCTTCTTCATACAAGTTGCAGTTTAGCAACATCAACAACACTGTCGAGTACAAATCTCTGTTACTCAGGTTAAAGGCTTCTCAAGACAAAGGTGTCAAACTCCTTCAAACTAAAGGAGATGCTAAACTGATGGTTTATCAGGTTAGGAACCTGTGTCAAACCAATAAAAACATATTTTTCCATTACCATAATCTGGTATGGGACTATATTGAAAGTTTTGATGCTTTTAATATATCTGCAGTGCCCATAGAGCTTCATAATCATGTAGATTCATTGGTTGTCTCTATGACCCTCTTGGTTCCTCAAAAGACTTTAAAGAGTAGAAGTACACTATTGATCTAGTCTTTCAACCAAGTGTGTCTGATAATGCCAATCATTGGTAGGTATCTGATGGGGATAATCAAATCATTTGTTAGACTAAATTAGAAGAGCAACAAATTATGGCAATAGACCATGCTGTTGCACATCAAAACCAGGAAAAGAAACTCTTTTGCAAGACAACAAGGATCCATAATTTTTAGACTGGAAATCAAGTCTTGCTATGGGGCAAGAGGAGAGAACCAAAAGGAATGCACAAAAATTTGATTCCTGGTGGAGAGGTTCATTCACCAATCATTACTTCTAGGGAGAAAATGGTTTCTTGCTAATATATCAAGATAGAACATTTTCACTGCCACATAGTGGGCAGCATTTGAAGCACTTCAATTCTTGAAGTATCTGATAAGTCTAGTTGTACATATGTATATTTGTATAGTCTTTAGTTCTGTTTGGTGCTTTTCATTTTCATTTCTTTTTGGCACCTTTCTTTTTTGGGTAGCATGACTCTATAGCCCAATGGCATACTTAAAGGCACTAGAGATTCTAGATTCTACTCCCTTTGATTATTTTTACAATCGATGGAAGTTCCCCAACTCGAGCCAGCTGTTGTTCCCAAAATATATCACTTGTTTTTGGGGATAACATATCAACTATTTTGGTCCTATAGGCCAAAATTCTCTCTTCCCTTCTCAATAAAATGTTCTGAGCACTCAAGTTCTTCAATTATTCAAGCATTTTCAGTCAAGGGACTCGCAGGTTCAACGGGTTCAACAACTTCAACATGCGGGCTCTCATAAAAGAACAACTTCCAAACACTTAGGTAATTTCAAGGTTGGTTCAACATTGAGGTTCAACCAAAAAGTCCATCGGTAAGCTTCAAATAAATGAAATGAACCATTGAACCATTGAACCCCACTTTAGTAAGGTTTAAAGGTTTAATGAGTTCAAAGGTTCAAAAAGAGTTAAGCATTTAATGGGTTCAAAGAAGTTCAATCGCTTTGAAGAGTTCAACGAGTTTGAAGACTTTGGCAAGTTCACAAGTTTAATAAGTTTGGTGGACTTAGAGAAAAGAAGACTTCAAAGAGTAAAGATTGAACCAAATTAGTTCAAAGGTTTAATGGGCTCAATGGGTTCAAAGACTTCAAAAGACTTAAACAAAAGAAGACTTCGAAGAAGAAAGATTGAACCATTGAACCTTGAACCAAATGAGTTCAAAGTTCAAAGGTTCAATGAGTTCAATAAAGTTTGAGAGAATTAGATGAATAAAGTATTTGAAGAATAAAGAATGAACCATTGAACCTTGAACCAAAAGAGTTCAAATTTCAAATGTTCAATGAGTTCAAAAGAAAAGAAAAGTATCCAAAAAGTTTGAAGGATTAAAAGATTCAAAGAAAGAGAATGAACCGTTGAACCTTGAACCAAAATGGTTCAAAGTTCAAAGGTTTAAAGGGTTTGAAGAAGTTAAAAGTGTAGAAAGGAAGCTTCGAGTGAATGGAAGAAGTAGAAGAAGTTTAACAAGGATTTCAACCGAAGGGTTCGAAGAACAATTGAACCAAAGAGTCAAGTGACTAGATAAGCCAATTGAACCACTGACCATTGAACCACTTTGAACTATTGAACCGATGCACTCCAAGGTTCAAGATTCAAAGTAGTTCAAGCGACTAAGTGATCATGACATCCCCATAGATGTCAAATTCAAGGTAATAAAATATTTGATGATTTTCAAATATGGCGCAGACCTTGTGAACAAATTCAGTGATCGGCCAAAGAAGTCGAAGGAGCCAATAGAAAGCGAGAATATTGCCCAAGAGCTTAGATCACCAAGGAAAAGACGTGGTGAGGAAAAGAGAACATCTACAGGGAGACTAGAAATATATATGTAGGAGTTATTTCTAGTAGGTGAAATAGTCTACCAGGTGGACATCAAAGAGCGCGAGTACTCAAAGATGCAGCCTATTTTTATCCATCGAGTAAAGGCAAAATGGATATCTGTGCACATATTAGGAAGAGGACCAGGTGTCCCATACTTCAAAAGGAGACATTTAAGATGAATTGACATGCCACAGTTAAAGCTGATGCCCTGTTTCAACATGGCCCCTTGATAGAACTAAAAATGCATTCAAGGCATTGAATGTAGCATGGGCCATTCCATGAAATAAAGCACCCAAGTCTTTCTCAGAGTGATATATATTGTAATCTCTTACTTTATGCAAAAGAGATCTCTATGTTATCAGAAGTGAAACTCTGCCCAAATTGAAAGGCATTTCTTGAGACATTGAGCTCAGATTGTTAATCATATTTCTTTATTTGAATGAGAAAGCAAGTGACCTTTTAGATTTTGTGTTGGAATAGCTTGTGTTGTTGAGGAAATTGTGCTTATGTATATTTTTGAATGCATTCTTGTCCATTTAATTAAATAACCAGAACCAGTGGAAGTAACCAGGAAGGTGTCTTAAAGCCGACTGTGGAGAGACTTTGTGTTGCCATAATTGTCTTTAGTGTGTTTATTTTCTATTTCTATTTAAAGGATATTGGGATGAATTTATGCCCCCATTATCCTTCATATTTAACTCTTTGGCAATTGAGGTGGAGACTTTGTGCTACACCTCATTCTGTTGGTTATTGTGCCCTGTTACATTTACTTATCACTACCAGAAAGAATTCTTGCTATTTGTTATAGACCACTTCTGAAAGAAGAGAAGTGCCTTCTATCATTTCACCAAGATTTCTCCTATATCTATGAATATCATCTCTAAAAAAAGAGAGATGGATAGTGTTGTCCTGCCCCTGAGTGTTATTTTCAACTTATATATATAGTATATATCACCTCATAGTTATAGGGAACCTCCCCTTGATGAGAGGAGATATTTGTCCCCTTTTGATGTGGTCGACTTGCACATTTGGCCGATAAATTTCCCTATGTTGTGGTTAAAACACCTATTTTTCCCATTAGTTAGCTGGTGACAAAATATTCACCCACAGATCCTACTATTGGAGATCATGGGCCTAAACTTATTGAGGCTTCTTAAGGTTGTAATAACTTGTTTCTCAATCAAGGTGTACCTCACCTCATATCCTTCCATCCCTTGACTAAAAAAGGCAATTGAATACTCTATTCCTTCATCATTCTTCTACATCAGCATAGTTGATGTATTTTCAACATTACCAAAGGTTTACATGATAAAGCCCTTAGAAAAGTTAAGATTCAAGAGTGAGGGTGGGTGGGCAATATCTTGTTTGATGGCATCAAAGGTTGCCTTGCCTTTATTAGACCAAGAAAACACTTGGCTTTTATTTAGCATGGTGGTGATAGTTTTGACCAGGTTTACAAAACTAGGTATGAACCTTCTCATAAAGTTAATCTTCCCAAGGAAGCTCTGGATCACTTTCTTTTTCTTTGACAAGGATAAGGCTAAGATAACACTTATTCTATTAAGGTAAATGGATAATATTTATTTTGAAATAATGTGACCCAATAGCTTACCTTCATGTATAGAGAACACACATTTATTAAGATTTAAAGAGATCCCATACTCTTTTCATCCCTAGAATATTAGCCTTAGATGGTCCATGTGCTCACTAACTTTCTTAGAGAAGACTATGATGTCATCCAAGTAGACTACTACCATTTGATTTAGCAACCTTTAGAAGGCCATATCCATTTCTCTTTGAAAGGTTTCCCCTATATTGGACAATACATAAGGCATCTTATGATAAGAAAATGTGCCCCACTTGGTGGTGAAGGTAGTCTTGTACTAGTTTTCCTCTCTTACTAGAACTTGGTTATAACTTGAATACCCATCTAGGAGAGAGAAACATTTTGAACTAGCAACTACTTTGAGGAGTTACTCTATGGATGGTAGAGGATTGTGATCCTTCAAAGAGACCCTATTAAGATCTCTAAAGTCCACACATAATCTGATCTCCCCATTTTTCTTCTTGATGGGTACTAGATTAGCTATCTATGAGGAGTACTTAATTGGGAAGATGATCCTGGTTTCAACAATCTTGGTCAATTCCTTTCTCATGAGCTCTTCGATCTTGGGATTTATTGGTCTCTGCTTCTACCTAATAAGCTTGACATTAGCCTCTAGTTCTATAGTGTGTTGGGCTAATTTAGGATCAAATCCCCTTAGATCACTACATTTCCAAGCAAAGACGTTTGCATATTCCTTATAAATCTCTATGACAACATGCCTTTCATCTTTAGTGCTTATCTTTCCAAGCTTAAGGTGCTTGTCTTCAAAGATAAGAAATATCTCATAGTTTTGTTCATTAGTTGACATCACTACTTTATCCTTCCTCATATGGTCCACTTCATGAAAGAGACCTTCCAGGGTGACTAGCCCTTTAAGAAGCTTATTGGATTTTAATTAAATAGTTTACTCCTCATACTAATGCTGAAATTTTCCTTGATTGATGGAGGAGAACTCTAATTTTTTTTGGAAAAAAACATTTAATTTGTTTTTCATTTTCAAATACCTTCCAATGAGATCCATTATCTAGAACTAATGGTATTATTACCACTTTGACATGTGGTTTTACCTTGGTCCTTTTCAATTTGTTAGGGATGTCAAAATGAGCCACCACAGCTACTAGTCTATTAACATGTTAATTTTAGAATTTTGGCATTGATTGGATGTTGAAAGCCTCAAATTCCTGAATTAGGTCCCACACTCTATATCTTTAGGACTTTATTAATGTGTTCTTAGTGACATTCTAGCCTTTGACTTGGTGTACAACCAATTCACTGTCCCCATAGACTTGCAATTGCTTAATCCTTCTGTTACTATCCCATTAGAGGCCATTAATAAGGCCTTCATATTTTGTTACATTGTAGGAGTGGCTGAATTAATACCTATATGAATATAATTAATTATCATTTGAAGGGGATATTAGCATAAAACTTGCATGCATTCCATGTTTGCTCCTTGAACCATCAAAAAACAACTTCCATAGACCACTAAGATCTTCTTGAGGCCTCATGAGGGATGACATGGGATGGATTTCTTCATGCAAATAGTAGAAACCCAAGTCCATTTATTTAACACCCTCTAAGGGGTCCACCAACTGGCTATCAATCCATAGCTCATCCAAGAACATGTCTGGTACCTCTTCTAGATGAGTGTTCAGCTCCTACCCCTTTGTAAATTCATCCTCATCAATGATGGTGTAATTAATGTTGACATTATCTGGTCCATAGAGATCTATGTGGAATTATGCAATAGTCTTAGCTTTGATTGACACTTTGGTCCCATATCTTGTTCTAAATGCCATATATGACCAATCTAGTGCTAGATAGCCTCATATCTTTGTTGTGAACTTTCTAGATAAGCATCGTGCAAAGTGAGGAGGCACATCCAAGATCAACACATCTTAAGCCCTAAGACACTAGGAAAAGCATGTAGGGTCATATTTAGGTATCTAATTATGCCAGATGGATTGGTAGAAGAACCATCAAGTTTTAGTACCCTTTTGGACTAGGGCTCATATTTCAAACCAAGCTGATTAACTATGGGTTTTAACATGATCAAGGTACTAGCCCCACTATCCACTAAGTAATTATGCACTAGAGAGTTACAAATGATCACTGAGATGTATAAGGGAGGAGGCTTGACCACCTTACCTAATTTCCCTTCACTAGGCCTTTTGGCTACATTGGTGAGAACTTCATCACCTTGCTTGGTGGCTTGTTTACAATTGTTGCAACATTAATCTTAGACAAGCCTTCTTAAAGAATGTCCACTTGGCCAAGTATAGAGAGCATATTCCACATTGGCACACTCACATTAGATTTATTCATTTTTTTAACAATGTTGATGAGTGAACCACTAACTTTTGCTTGTGCTTTAGGAGCCACCACTGTTATTTGTTGAACTTGTGAGCCTTGAGGGACCAATACATTTCCCTAATTCTAACCCTTTAGAACTACTAGAATCTTTGGAGTGATATAAAGTTCATTTTTCTTTATTAGTGAAGGATTAATGGTAGGAATATCTTTTAAATCTTCTTAGTTAGCAGCCTTGTTCCATCTTTTAAATCTTTTGTTTGCTGTCACAGGTATGTAGGCTTGGATAGAACTAGCTTGTTGGCTAGATGCATAACACTCTTCTTGCTAATAATTAACCATGGTGGCATCCAGATGGTTTGGTCCTTGATTATAACCTTGACCTTTAGGAGGCTCTTTTGGATTTTTCATCAAGGGTATTTTTGTGTTTTGACCCTATTAGCTAGATATTTTGTAAATTGCTTTAAACATATCTAGGTAGTAATCGGATTAAATCCCCTTAATTTAATGGTGAAGCTCCCATATATTTATGTTTATCTTATTTCTAATTACTTATAACTTATATTTCTTCACAAAATTAATAATTTATGTCTAATTTTATTTTGATTGGGGGTATTAATTTAATCATTTTGTTCATGAGTCATAACAAAGGGATTTTGTAGTAAGTAAGCAATTGGTTTTGGGAATGTGGAAGAATTTATGAGTGATTATGGAATAAGGAAAAGATTATAATGCTTGAGAAATATTAAAATTACACTTCACAATAAATGGTTTTATAGAGTCTATTGTATCCATGAAAGTAGATAAACATATAAAATGTGATAACTTTTCCAACAAATAATTAAGAAAAATATGAATTCAACTTAGATTAAAAGATAACACAAAGTTGACAATTTTATCTTCATACAATGCACAAAATGATTCCCTCATACACAAATATCTTCATAAAATCAAAATTTCTTTTTATTCACTTTCATCATAATTCATACAAAATAATCTGATTATCTTAAACACAAAGTTTCAAATTTCTTAAACTTCATGTACAATTGAAAAAATTGCTTGTTTTAGAAAATTATCATCCCCTA
Organism: Torreya grandis; assembly: GCA_037957365.1. Lineage (NCBI taxonomy): Eukaryota > Viridiplantae > Streptophyta > Pinopsida > Cupressales > Taxaceae > Torreya > Torreya grandis. The sequence continues at coordinate 1,013,085 of JARHVA010001610.1, forward strand.
GCACACAGTCTTGCACTTATATTTATACAATTTTAGATTCACAATCCTAAAATGAGTTAACTTCCTCAATTCTCATGTGCTGTGAAAAAACTAGAAACCTTTGGATAACATCTTCCTTTTAATTCTCCTTCATGGTATGCAAAAACTAGTGACATGTAGTGCTTCTTTGATCTCCTTGTTTGGATGAATACAACCACTTTGCATGCAACACAGAGTTTGTTTAAGTAATTCACTTTTAATAAATGACTGTAAGTAATGGAATATTAACCAAATTACTCAAGTCTTTTAATTTACAAGTCATTTTACTCTACAAGTATATGATTCAATGACATAATTAAATAAAGTAATTACTTAAAAAAAATTGCTTTTATAGTATATTTATGAAGGAAATAAAGAAACTTAAGAATAGGAAAGGAAAGTTTTCCCTTAAAACTCAGAAAGATATTTAATCTAATTTATGAACCTAACTCTTGAAATTTTCCCTATATTTGGTATGTTGAGACACTATTAATTGGATTGTTGTATCATCTAATTTAACAATTGACTGCTTTTCTATTTCCAATCCCAACATCTCTCTTTCAATTCTTCTATAATGAGCTTTAGTTTTCTCAAGCCTTGGCTCAAGTATTTTTATTTATTATTGGCACTTAATAAACTCTTGGATAGACTTGGTTGTGAAAGGAGTTATGGCCTTATCCATCTACTTCTTGAATTCTTCACTTAACTATTCAAATATTCTTGAAGCATCACTAGACAAGGTACTAGTAAGACCAATAAGGGAGTCTTCAATATTTACCTTTGCATCGCATGCATATTCTTCTAATTTCTTCATCTCCTCTTATATGTCTACTAAAATACTCAAATAGAAAGATAGGGGATATTCTTTTTGTTTTATCTTCTTCATAGATCCCTTAGGAGCAATTTGTTCCTCAATCAAAATATTCTCATCTAGATTAACCAATGCTTGTAGACTTTCCTATTGAAGCTTGGAGATGCCATTTTAATTTTATATTTCCTTCCTTACTACCCTTACTTCTACTATCTTATTCACAATATTATCATGAGCATTTAGAAAATTTGAGAAGAGTTACTAGGATTTTTTGCTTTATTCTATTAATCCACTTATCTATAGTTTTTTCATTATACCCAATCTCTTCTACTTCAATAATCACTTGCTGATAAATCACTACTTCTAAAAGTAATGTTTACTGAGGAGAAGAATTTGCTATTTTGGCAATTATCTCACACAATTTATCATTTTGCTCTTTCAATTTAGCCTTGGTATCTTTCTCCTCATCAAGTTTCCTAAAAAGAGTATCTATTATGGTTTGTGTATCTTTCTTAAGGCCTTTTATGGTAACTTCCCTAAGAGATACCTTGGAGATTACCAAGTTTTCCTTATAACTTCACCCTTATTTACTCTCTATGGAGGAATTGCTATCTCAACAAAATTTTACCCTGAAGGTTCAATTATCAATTTTGAAGTTACTTTTGCATGTTTGGGCTTCTTCCCTTTCTTATCTAATATTATTAGTAGTTGTAAGTCTATTTATTCAAGATTTATCACCTCTTTTGACTCTAGATCTATCTATAATTCCAACCAAGATGAGAAATACGTGCTCGTGGAAGTGCTTAAATGAATAACCATTTCTTGTTGGTCTTTTATAACTACCAGTTTGTGAGAAAGAACTTCTTGTGCCAAAGTATCTTTCTAAATTTATTTTGCCAATTCTTTCTTAGCTTGCTTTTCAATTTCTTTTGTTTCCTTTTCTACCACTATTTCTACCTCCTTTTCTTTCTCAGATTCTTTTCCTTCTGTCACCTCCATCTTCTCTTTGGGGTCCTCAACAATATTATTTGCTACTGTATCTAGTTATTTTTTATCTTCCTCTCTTATTTCAACTTCATTCTCTTTATCAAATATTAACTCTTTTAGGGATTCTTTCTCAAACTCTTTTTCAATGATGGGTTGATCTATTGGAAGAGGTGGTGGTGGTGAAGTAGGTAGAGAAGATGGAGGAAGAGCTTCCTTTGTAATAGATTTCTTAGAAGATTTGGCAATATAAAAATTAAGAGGAGGTAACAAAGTTGATGTATCTATGACGGGTGAACTGGGAGTGGGAATGGTGGAAACAATAGGAATATAAATAGTAGTAGAAGATTCTAATGATGGGGTGGGAAAAACTGACTGGGTTGGCTCTTTATCTTTTACTACTAAAAATGTATCATCGACATTTTTCCTTAACTTTAACTTTTTTATGGAACCTTGGCTACTTTCTCCTTGTACTATTTCTTTCCTCTTCTAAATTGTATGAGTAGTCTCTTTCATTAATTCCATCATACAATAACCTTTATTCATAATCCATGTGGAAGTCATAGCTAAAATATGTTAAGTCCTCTCCATGATATTTGTGACTTGGTTTTTAACAAAATTAATCTTAGGAATTGGAACATTATCTCCTTCAGAAGCATGAAAAGTGTCAATAATGACAACCCCATCATCATCCATATCTTCAAGGATAGTGGTTATATCAAATGCACATATTTTTTCCATGGTCAATCTACTATTGTCCTTTCTCCTTACACCAAAATCATCTCTATAATCAGTCTAATAATCTTCAAGTGTTGGAATATGCATGTATTAAAGGTAAATTGTATTTTGGGACACACCTCTACAATCAAAATTGGCTCTGGCATCAAAGTGTGTTTGAGTGTAATGATGATACATCTCATTTTTTACATTCCTATCTTTATAGATGGTTGGGAAATGATAGTGGCCAATAACAATGGGAAAATTGATGGCTATTTTGTGAGCCTTTGACTATAAAGCATGTAATTTAACAAGTTGTTTGCACATTTCCACAAGAACCCTCTTGCCACTTGGATACCTAGGTAGCTTGATAGGTGGACCTAAGAAACCTCCTACTCTGAGGTATGTGGAGTTAAGAAATTGGATAAAAATGCAACCATATAGTGAAATTGCATCCCATGATTCATATGATACTCTTATATGTTTTAGGGATTTATTCAACTTATAAATGAGTTCATAAAATAATTCATCATTTACTATAATATAAAAATTTTAGTACTCTAGAAGGACTAGATGTGGGTAATACTCATAAATTGGTTCACTTGCTAGTGTTCCTTTTCTTCTTATCCTTGAAAAGGCTCCACTTGAGGATATTGCATACACAAGGTATGAAGTCATCTTTAAATCAAAAGTTTGCAACACATTCCTTAACTATTGATCCATATTATCGCTTAACATTCTTGCCCATTCAATTTTGATTGAGCTTCTGGTGACATCAATAGTTCTGATATAAGTATACATCCATGGAGAGAAACACTCATCATTATTTTCACCATTAATTTTGCATAGTTACTAGATGATATCATCCACTTTGTGAATGAAATATGACCTTACTATCTTTTTATGGAACATAGAATCCTGTTTCACTTTCTTTAAGTAGTAAGTATTCATTATTTTAATGCATTCTGATGACTTAGTCTCTCATTGTATCTTGCATTTCTCCATAGATATCTCAATGACTTTTGATGATGTTGGGATTTTTAGATAGTAATTGAGGTACTGAACATCCAATCTTATAAATACATTCCTAGCAGTATCTTTGATAGTCCTGTTTATTAAGTCATAGTATTTAGCACATGTTAGAACAAACTCAAGAAGTTGAGATGAGCTTGGGAAAGAGGTGGCTTGCAGAATTCCACTAGTAGTCATAACATGTAGGAGTGGAGTTTTTCTATAGCCTTAGATCTATCTAATAATTTAGTTACAAACACATGTCCCATGTATGCATCACTTATCCCAATCAACTTGGAGGCTATGCTTGATTCAATTGGGTAACCCTTATGCTCATACTTCATTTTGGGTTCTTGTGGTTTGGCTTTCTTAGCTTTTGATTTTCCCTTTCCGCTTGGTTCTAGAAACACCTCTAATGGTAACTCTGGGACCTATTTTATTATTGTTGCTTGCACTTTTACCTTAGCTACTTCTTCTTCTAATCTCCCTAATCTTTCTGACCCTTACATTGGCTCTTAATAAATCTAAAGAGCTTGATAAGTGTTTTTAAACACTTACTAATTGCTCTAACTATTTTATAAATTTTGAGAGAAGAGTTAACTCATTTCTCTTGAAGTACCTCTAAGCAAGTTTTAGGTTTTGAGTAATGGAAACTCTTGAAAAACTAAGCATCTTTATTTTAAGTAATAGGACCTCAGAACCCTAAGTAGGTCACTAAGCATCCTTATTTTCCCTATTGATCATATGCTTTAATAGGATTTAATATTTCCTGCTCATGTTTACCAAGGACCTAACCTATGTAACCCATCTTCTAAAAATATCATAATGTGAAATATGAAGTAAATTTATTAGCCTATGTACTAGAAATAATTAGTAGAATTGTATGAATCTTTTGAATTATAGCATCGAGTGGTTTACTAGAAAAATCCTTGCATGGAATATAGTTATGTGAAGGCTCTATATGTTAAGCATGGAATATACTAAGAGGGGGGTGAATCAGTGTATCATATATCTTATAAAACTTTCCCTTAATCAAATTCAATTAATCAAACATTCAAGATATGCAATAAAACTCAAACAATAAACATCACACAAGAAAGAGAGAGACACCAGATATAATGTGGAAACCCAATGTGGGAAAAACCACAAAGAACAATCTCAAGTATATGAATGAGCACCAACCCAAATAATATTTGCAAGCCAAACTTGTAGAAGCACCATACCCCTTTGCCGAGCACCAACCCAACTATTATTCATGAGCACCAACCCACATGAGCACCATACTCCTTTACCGAGCACCAACCCATCTATTATTCGTGATCACCAACCCACATGAGCACCAACCCCTTTGTGTATACCACACATGTATCTCTCAATGTTGCTATATCAACAAATGATAGTTCAATATAACATCTCTTTCCACTCTCTCACCTTTGTTCTTCTAAGCTAGATATAACAAATACAAATCATATTCAACTCTCACAATTGCTCTTCTAAGCTAGATAATACAAAATCAAATCAACCTCTCTCTTTCATCTTACAAATGGCTTCTCAAGCCTTTATTTATAGATTTCCAAATGACCTTTGGACTTCCCCCTTTGTGACCCTTCAATCCTCATGGAAAATGGCACCAATATTGGATGACCCTTCATAATAAGCCTTTGAAAAGTCATGTGGTGACCCTTCATGACCAAAAACGTCCTTCCCACTTTTTTCCTTATCTTTGGTGACTTTTCGTATTCCTCAAAGTGTCCCTTCATGAGAAATTGCACCCTTACTCTTTTGTCTTCACTTGGTGACTCTTGGTATTCCCCAAGATGACTCTTCATGGGAAAATGCATCCCATCCTTCTTTTGTCTTTACCCCGTGGCTCTTCAACTTCTCCATGGGCCCTTCTTTTGTCTCATATGAAACCAAAAATATATTCATTAATATTAGATAAATATTAACTCATATTAGCCAAGATATATTTATTACAAACAACATTAAATTCAATGGGGCCTTTATCACCAATAATGCTAGACCTTTGACATCAATGACAATATTTCCAAAATTGTATGTTGACAATACTTAAATGGTTATTTATCCATAGGGCATGTATATATATATGGTATTTTTATCCAAATTTTAAACATGTATGTAACATTGATGGAACTACATGCACAGCATAGATCCATGGTCTACCAAGAAAGAGATTGTAATTGAGATCATTTGGCATAACTTAGCATGTTGTAGGTAGTATCTAGGGTCTGAGGGTAAGGTTTAATGTCATTTAACCCAAAATAATTCATGAAATATTGTCAAACCCTCATATTCTCATATTAGAAGGATCAAAATATGTAGCATGGATGTTAATACAATGTATAAAAGAGTTCATAAAAGAATTCATTATTTACTATAATATAAAAAAATTAGTACTCTATAAATTGGTTCAAGAACTTGAGGATATTGCATACACAAGGTATGAAGTCATCTTTAAATCAAAAGTTTGCAACACATTCCTTAACTATTGATCCATATTATCGCTTAACATTCTTGCCCATTAATTTTGATTGAGCTTCTGATGACATCAATAGTTTTAATATAAGTATACATCCATGGAGAGAAACACTCATCATTCTTTTCACCATTAGTTTTGCATAGTTACTAGATGATATCATCCACTTTGTGAATGAAATATGACCTTACTATCTTTTTAGGGAACATAGAACCCTATTTCACTTTCTTTAAGTAGTAAGTATTCATTATTTTAATGCATTCTGATGACTTAGTCTCTCATTGTATTTTGCATTTCTCCATAGATATCTCAATCACTTTTGATGATGTTGAGATTTTTAGATAGTAATTGAGGTACTAAACATCCAATCTTATAAATACATTCCCAGTAGTATCTTTGACAGTCTTGGTTATTGAGTCATAGTATTTAGCACATGTTAGAACAAACTCAAGAAGTTGAGATGAGCTTGGGAAAGAGGTAGCTTGTAGAATTCCACTGGTAGTCATAGCATGTAGGAGTGAAGTTTTTATATAGCCTTAGATCTCTCTAATAATTTAGTTACAGACATATGCCCCATGTATGTATCACTTATCCTAATTAACTTGGAGGCTATTCTTGATTCAATTGGGTAACCCTTATCCTCATACTTAATTTTGGGTTCTTGTGGTTTGGCTTTCTTAGCTTTTGATTTTCCCTTTCTACTTGGTTCTAGAAACACCTCTAATGCTAACTCTAGGACCTATTTTATTGTTGTTGCCTAAACGTTTACCTTAGTTACTTATTCTTCTAATCTCCCTAATCCTTTTGACCCATACATTGGCTCTTGATAAATCTGAAGAACTTGATAAGTGTTTTTAAACACTTATTGACTGCTCTAACTGGTTTATAAATTTTGAGAAAAGAGTTAACTCATTTCTCTTGAAGTACCTCTAAGCAATTTTTAGGTTTTGAGTAATGGATACTCTTGAAAAAATAAGAATATTTATTTTAAGTAATAGGACCTCAGAACCTTAAGTAGGTCACTAGGATTATATAGACAAGTTTGGGTTTTTGATGGTTGAAAACTTTGGGTTTTTCCTAATCAAGCTATTTGGACTTGAAAACCTGAAGTAATAAAGCATGAGGAAGAATTTTGAGTTGGTCTTGAGTAGTATGGTGAATTTTTATTTGGGTTCAATACTTTGGGTTTTTGGGAGATAGTAACTACATATGAGAAACTATAAGTAATTAGGAGGGGAAATCCCATGTAGCTCTTATATAATGTTCCATGAGTTTGTCCAAGATCAAGACTTCTAGTTTTTGATGGCTCAAGATTTTGAGTTTTCCTAATCAAGTTACTTGTGGTCAAAACCTTGAAGTAAGCAAGAAGAGGAGGAAAACCCAAATGGGTCATCATCTTTGAAGATAAGGGTTTCCTAGGTTAGTTACTTGGTATTGTAAACCTAAAGTAATTAGGGTTCAAAAGTTTGGATGACTAGGGCCTTTGGGATTCAGGTTTCTTGAGGGTAATAACTTGGTCTCAAAAACATGAGGAAGAAATTAGGGTTGGGAAACCTGAGTGGGCAATAGATCTTAACTACTAGGGTTTTTATGAAGGGCTTGATGTATTATAGGTTCTTTTTTAATCAAATTATACAACATGATAAATGACTAAAATTATGAGTGCATGATTTAAAACACCTAATCATGCTAAGACATTAAAAGGAAGACTACAATAAATCAAACTTAATAGATAAATAATCATTGCATCACAAAGAACATTTGCAGAGAAAAACACTAAGAAAGAGGTAAATAAAAGACATCAATAACCACAAGGAGATGATTTACCTATTTCAAGCACAAATGGGTCAAAAATGGAATTGCTCGAAAGTGATCCAGAGGCTCAAATGGCATGGTTTGGGGTTTACATGCATGATTACTTAGTTGAAATTGCTTGGATGCCAGGTGGAAATGATGTGGATTTTTCTCAATATATATAAAAAGCCAATATATTAATGACAAGCATGGCAAATTCACATAAGCCTTTGAATCATTTATCACATTTTACAAGTTACTTTACTTGATTTTGGATTTTAAAGCAAAGTGATTTCACAAACCCAAGTAGGTCTTAATCAATGAGTAGATTGGGTTCAAAAACTCACATTAATTTTACTTGAGATTTTGTGTGAGTAAAGCAATATTAAAAACCCAATTTTCTTTAGACAATGCTTAGTAGGGTTGTGGGATTACTTTGCTTGGTTTTGGTAATGTAGTAAAGTAGTTCAATAACCCCAGTTTGAACTGAGATGAATAGTTTAGGTTTTTGAGACAACTTTACTTCTTATCAAATAGTAAAGCAGTTTAGAGAACTTGATTAGCCTTGTAAATGAGCTAAATCACTTTAGCTTTCTTGATCTACTAAATGGAATGAGTAAATGGATTTTAGTGATGTCTTTAAGCAAATTTTTCAATCCTCTAGAGTGATTAGGAGAAACTAGGGAAAACAAGAAATCAAATAATAAAACTAATAGAACCCAAGTTATTTATTCAGGGGATTGGCTCAATAAGTACATCTAACTCACATAAGATGAATAATGCAAAATTTCAATAGGGGTATCGTAAAATTTTAAGTGTGAAATTTTAGGGATACTAGAGCCATTAAGGTTTGATTGTATCCATAATTAGTAGCTTTCTTCCATTGATGATTTAAGGCTTAGTTAAGGTCAATATTTGGGACAATATGTTGTCCAAAAGATTGATTCCAAGGCATGGTCCCATTAGCTTCTTGAGCCACATTATTTTGAATTAGGAATAATGTTTTGGAAGTCCTTTCATAATTAGGATTGTAGTTATTCTACCTATTATATCCATGTTTCCCTTGGTTTTAACATTGGCCTTGGTAGTTCCCCTTATATGGTGGCTTATTTTCTTGAAAGGCTTGTTGTTGAGGTTGATATGAACCTTGATAAGGCCTATTGAAATTCTCATACCTATTAAAATTTAGTATCTCATTTCCCAAATATTGAAACATGCTCTTGAGCTCTTGGAAGTTATTTTACTCTAGTGAATCACTAGATCCACTAGCTTTCTCTTGATTTGGTGTAGGTATTGAAACAATTGTTGGTGTAAAAGGAATGACATCCAACATAGGGATAACAATAGAATGTGGTTTAATTTTAGGAAATAAGGGCATTGGTGGTCTAGGTGTAAGTTTTTGAGCTTAAACCAGGCAATTATTTTCTTTGATGGCCACCTCATAAACATATGGAAGTATATTTCCTCCCATAAATTGGATCATCACTACTATATCACTATTCAAAGCCTTCAAATAATATAGAAAGGTAAAGTTAGGAGTTTGTCTAACTGAGACTAGGATTTTGTCCCAAATTTTTTGGAACCTTGTGTTGAAGTCTTGCATGAATTCATAGGGAGATCTCTTAATGGTAGTTAGTTGCTCTTCAAGTGACAAATGGTCACTTTTATCCTCAAATATTTTACACAAGGCATCTCCTAATTGGTCCCATGTTTAAATGAAATTAGCATCAAGGAATTTATGCCAATATAGGGCCTTTATTTTAAAGGAAGTAGCTAATAACCTAATAGTTGTATTTTACTTAGTGACATTATGGATATTGTAAAAATTGGCTATGTCCATTAGGTACTTAGAAGGTGTTGTATCTTGGTCACCAACATAATAAGGAACACATTTAAGGGATACAACTAGGATAGGAATATATTAGGAAAGAGCCATATGACTTTGGACATTAAAATCCACAAAATATCTAGGGACTACCTTGGATACAAAAGGATATAGTAAAGGTCCTCTTGTAGGGATAGGTCTTGAAAATGACCTAGGAGCAAAGGATCAATAATATGGATGTGTATTGGAAAACTTTGATATTTTTGATGTATTTAAAGGCAATTCAACAAATTCAAAGGTAATACCTCTTAAAGTTGGCCTTGTTGTCACTTTTGGAATGAGAGAAAACTAATTCTCTACACTAGAGTGTTTATTATTCCTTTGAAGTCACTAGATGTTGTTTCATGAATTTATGACTGCTGCAAATTTGATCAAACCAACAACAACATTAATAAATCTTCTCTTCAAATTGGGTCCCACTTAGCATGCCTAAAACTATTGTAAACTCAATTTTTACCCTTGGGGAGAGTTCTTTAGGTTCCCTTCAATTGAGCTACACAATCAGTACAATCCCAAGTTATGGGTCACATATGTTGGGGTTAACCTCTAGATAAGGTCAGCTTCCTCTTGATGCTCACCTAAATTAATGCTTGTCATAAGGGAAAAATATTAGAAAGGTTTTAAGGGATCCTAAAGAGGATAAAGAGGTGATACACCAAAGTTAAATAGACACTCATTTAAGTTTGAACACACATTGGATCAACATAAGATAGCTATAACTCACACAACCACACAATCTCACTAAATGCATAAATATTTCATATAAGAGGTTAAAATAGAACACTAACCTATACCTTCAAGTTAGCTTCAAAACACTTTTAAAGAGGTAAGTAGAAATATAATGGATTAGGAATATTTTCATTCACAAATTCATCATACACAAGCATACTAATAACTAATCAAAAGCAAGAGGTAGGTAAAGAGTTCATCCTATTTCTTCAAAAGGCAGTTCTTACAATATTTTGATAAGGTTTAACATTATCAAATGAAAACACTTTTGTAAGAGTCTCAATGAGTATCCTTGTCTCAGAAAAGAATTAAAAAATTCTAGGAGCTAATAACCCCTTCAATGGGAATGAGATTAGGATATATGAGAGAGAGAGAGAGAGAGAGAGAGAGAGAGAGAGAGAGAGAGAGAGAGAGAGAGAGAGAGAGAGAGAGAGAGAGAGAGAGAGAGAGAGAGAGAGAGAGAGAGAGAGAGAGAGAGAGAGAGAGAGGGAACACACCATCCTAGGTCATTAATTAAACTTGAGATGCCACCTTTTTTCCCCAATGAATGCTTTACCACATTTTTGATTAATTAGGACATTATTGTGTGGTTCACCAAGCTTCAAAGTCCTATAAGACCTTCAGAATGAATTTAATACCCCTAACTATAGTTCCCAACACTAGACTTTTTATTTAACCCTTGATGTCATCCCTCACTTGCGGATAAAATACTCATGCTCATGGGTCTAATAGAAACATGTATTTATGCATTTTAGGTGGTTATTTGTTGAAAATATGGCCATATTGAAGGACAAAGAGCTTATTCAATAATCATAGATAACTACCTTCGATCAAATTTGGGTCAGATCCTTTCTATAAACATAAAACCAATCTCCTTTATTATTTTTCTCATATTTAGATATATCAATGTAGATTTATAGATTTCATAGCCCTTTTTTATCTCCATTAGGTCCAAAATACCTATTTTTGCCTTTGATCATCTATAGAAACTAAGGGATCATTATATATAGGTCTCTTTTAAATAATGGTAGACATAGTCATAGAATGGACCCTATATGATACAAACCTTCAAACCAAAGGTCTAAATTTAATCTTCATGGCATCCCTTTATATTCTTTATACCTAACTACATGGTTGTGGCCTTTTAATGGTGCTTGAATGAGCTTTAATGGTGGTAGAATGACCTTGTAAGACCTATTTTTTTAATCATAAATGGTTTCTTTGTTTTGAACTTGCCCGCTGAATATTGTTTAGGCCAATCCAAATGCTCCAACTTGTCTTTGTTCCTATTGGCCTTGAAAATCCTGATCTCAAATTTTGACCCTTTTGATCTCCTACATTCTGTAGGATCAATCCATACAATTGAATGTGGGCCCTTGATTTCTTACCATGAAAATAATTTGACATGTTGACTTGTTCATGTACCATTGGATCAAGATGTATGAAGCAACATGATCCCTTTGATATATTTGGGCCCACTTTCCTATCAAATCCCATGGAGAATCAAATTGAAATGTATGATTGAGAATTGATCATTGATCTTTCTTAGACCCACATTCTTATTAGTGAATGCACACCATCATATCTCTATTTGATGAACTTGTGACATAGATATTTGGTATGATTAAAGGTCTTTAATAGGATTTATACCAAGGACCTTTTGACTAGTTTGACCCTGATGTGAGCCTTTAGATCTCATGTGTCAATATGCAAGCTCATGCAAACTGTTATATTTAGATCAACTTTAAACCTTTTAAGGACTTTTTGAATCCAAATGGTCATTTTTCAAAGCCCAAACTTGACACACAAACATCTCATTTTGTAAGTTTATTTTTAAACACTTAGATATTGAGATATAAGGCTCACACGGACATGAAATTTATAGAGCATGTTCCTAGCATAGGGGACTTCATGGCACTACAACTATTTAGTTCATGAGAGTTAATGAGGTGTACTTATTAAATGCATAAGTGAACTGGTCCATTACTATTTTGGATGACATCTTGGTGATGATCTGACTTACTTATTCTTATGTTTGACCTTTTGCATGAATTTTCAAGGCTCAAATGAGCTCTTAGAGCTTATGCAAAACCTAATTCATGTTGTTGAATGTTATGACCACCATGGAGACCTATTTTACTAAATTTAGACAAAATACACTTTAAGTGAACTTAAAGTGTTTCAAAATCTTTGCAAGCTACATGATCTCTTTGGTCCACTCATTCCATCTAGCATTCCATTCAACCCTCTACTCCAAATCAAAACCCTTAGATTTTCACTGCATCTAGGCAATCTATGTATGTAGGCCAAAATTTTCCAACAATTATGAAGTATCAACCATGCCCACACTGGATTATCTAGGTGGGTCAAGTATCTATATAATGGATGATTACATACATATACAATGAGATAATGTGGAGTGTGTGGTTGATATGGGTGTGTTACAAGAGAGAGAGTAGACACAAGCATTGATCAAAGTCATAGAGGGATAGTGGAGCCTCCAATTCTAGTATGGATATGTCTGAGAGTGAGAGTGAGGAGGATGGTCCTAGTGGTCCTTTCTATATTATTGAGTGATCTACAATATTTCTATTGAAACTTTGTTCTGATTTATATATATGGATGTGTTTTATTATATGGGAATTATGTATATTGACATCTTGATTTGTTTATATTGTGAATTTTTACATGTGTTTAATTATTTTTATTGTGTTAAATGGTGATACTGGAATATGGTATTTGTATAAGTAATGGTAATGAATGTTTTATTTATTTTTAAATGTTTAAGTAGACATGTGTAGTGGACTAGGGAAGATATATTTTAGTATAGGTTTTATAGGAGTCTCATAGGATATTTACATGTGGATCATTTAAATATGGTATGGAGTATATGAACTTGAATGACATGCTGAACAAATGACCATACTACTCATGTTATGTTGGTGTAAAATTAGACTCTAGAATTAATACTACATCTGATAAATTACTAGTATCTAGGTGTGTAGACTTGGTAGTAAAGAGCTTGATTAGCTATCATATGAGAATGGCCATATGAGCTCTAAGAACTCTATAAAATATCTTGATTGGTCGATAGACTATTTTCTAATTTTTTTGATCTCTTACAAATATCTTAATCGACGATCATACTGAGATTGTACTCTTATCTTTGTGATTATTCCTAAATATCTTAATTGGTGTGTGAACTAAGGTTATGCTCTAATCTCTATGATTATTTCCAAATATATTAATTAGTGTGAAAAATAAGGCTATGCTCTGATCTCTATGAACTTGCTACCATCTTGGCTAAATTTTTAGTGCATGAGATTGCTCATAAATAGGTGTCCTAGAAACCACATGGCTCATACGATTAGTAACCAATGGCTCATTAAAGAGAACATCCTGGGATAACTCAATCATAGAAGAGTTTGATCTAAGATATTGTAGAGACTAAGATCTTAGTTCCCCTATGTGAATGTTATAATTCCTCTATTGACATATTGGTCAATATAGTTTTAGAGTGCATAATAGGTGTTGTTTGAATGTCCATTTATATTATCAAAATTATAATATGGATTATTTTTTACCCTATGCATATGGTGTGATGGATGTTGATGTTTAGGATAAACTGTGATCATTTATTTATCTAATAATGTAATTAAGATATCATGATGTCTATCTCTATCTAAAAATTGTATAACCTCTCTATGTGTGTCTTGTGTTATACTCATTATATGAGGTGCTTCATGAAGTGGATATTTTCCCTTTTTGAGTATATTTATAGGTTGTTTCTATTACACTAGTTTATTAATCATAAGTGGAGTAGTTATTGTACCATGTTAGATGATTATGGATATGATAACCCTACATCCAAATCAACCTTTTAATGTGTATCAACTATTCCCAATTTCATCTCTAATGTTATATTTGTGCTACATAGATACCATAATGATTTAGATGTCTAATATAATAATTTATTGTTAAAAATAAAAATGAGGCCACTAGCAAAGATGTACTTTACCTCTAAATCTATCAGCTAGTAAATCAATTGATGTATACATGATTTGAATATTAGAATGAATTTAGTTCTTGGTTCTATCTCACCCTAGTGTAATGAAGGTAACCTCTCATATGTGACTTGAGGTCCCTTACTCTATATGTAGTGCCTGAGAAAGATTACTTATAACTCATCATAAATATGTAGTGACCCAATAGGGATTGCATGATGAAACCAATTTAGTACCTCCCCATCTAGGGTCTTTGGAAATAATTGTAGCAGAGTCAACTTGTTGGTAGCATATTTCATGGCTTTCTCATAAGCCTAAAGTTGAAATTATGGATCTTCAAGCCTATCAAGTTTATGTAACATTGGTATCTGAAAGTTGGGTGGTAACTTTGTAGTGAAGATTCTGCATGGAATAATATTTCTATGGATGACACTAGAATCAACCTGATATTGGTATACTTTATTCTACAATGTGAGATGGTGTACTTGTTATTAAAAACTACCCATGTCATGCATCAATGAAATTACCACTTGTGAAGGTATATTATCATCATCAAGGGGTTTTTTTAACTCTTGAATTTTGTTATTTATCTTAACCATTGGTATATTGCGTTGGGAACCTTATTTAGGGAGGATAGGTTTTTTCTCTGTAACCTTTAGAAGGGTGATAGCTTGGACATACTTAGAGGGAGATGAGCTATCACCCTAGTGTACGTTAGGTTGAGAAATAGGTTCTACAATAGTAAGGGGGGTTGAGTGAGATTCACTAGTATCTATTATTTTGTTAATTTGTAAAGAAGTATCACATAATAATTGATTGAAAGGTACTTTATTATCCTATGAATGCAAGTTATGTAAACTATGAATATAATAATAAGTGCATGTGTGTTTTTTAGAATTTAACCTAGAATTAGTTTGAACATGAGAAATAGGTGAAGTAAAGGGATAATTATAAGGTTTAGACTCCATGTGTTCTTCACCATAATAATAGTAATCATCATTATTCCAAGGTTCATCAAAATCAAAGTTTAGTTCACTTGTAGAAGTAAAAGTATAAGAAGTATCATCCACATTCTAACTAAGAGAGAGACTAAGAGAATATTTTAAATTTTTACTACTATGTAATATGTCATCATGTGTGGGTGTAATGCAATGCATTTCTTCACTAGCTATGCGCAAAGTTCATGAATGATTATTACTTTAAATATTGGATTCAAGGGTAGAATGAGTATCAATCATGTTTTAATTTGGCATATTATGAAATGTAGGAGAATATTTATAGACATTTAAATAATAAATATGTTATGAAGAATAATGGCATTGAGATTAAAATGTAAAATAAAGTGATGAAATAATTTTGTCTACCTTAGTTTATGCATTGGTAATAGGTGTCATATCATTGGTATATGATTTTTCAAATTTAACTGAGAAGGGTAAAGAAGATGCATTACTCTTTTCTATGTTACTTGAATCATACAAAAGTAATTTTTGTGTATTGTACTTACATTGATTTAATTTGAATAAGCATGTAGCAAAAGTAGTTGAAAAGCTAGGATCACATTGGAAAAAAGCACTACCAACAAAAGGTTCTTTTGGCATTATATTGTTAGTTTAATTTTGAGGTGTAGGAGAAGAGGGAGATAAAAGAGAATATGTATCTAGTATATCCTCATCAACATTTCATTATCATTCTCATAGTAATCCTTGTATCCATAATTACAACAATAGTTATCATCATCATTATAAATGAAATCATTATAATGTTATAATGTGAAATATTGAATTTTTTTCCATTCATTATTTTATAATTATGAGAAAAATTCATCAACTGAGGGGTAAGAGGCTTATTCAATATCATTTTAAATTTTGAAAAGAAGATAATGTAAATAATGAATAAAAATCACACAAGAGGTAGAATGTAACCTAACATAGGTATCTATAAAACTATGGGAAATATTTAACCTAGTGTGTAAAATAAATTAGGATTATACTTGAAACCTTAATTACTAGTATTTGGATGTATAGGGACAATGTATGTGGATTTAGGGTTTGAATGAGGGTTATTTTATAAAAAATTAAATTATATTAAATTAAGGAAACCCTAGTATAAAACTTATTTGAATTAGCTACATTTTGCCAAACATCATAAAAAATATAAGTTTGTAACCCTAATTTAGTAAAAAATAATTTGAATAAGGTAAAACCTATGCAACATTAGGGTTTTAAGCAATATTTGAAGCAAGATAGCTTCACCAAATATTTTAACTATTTAGGACTTAGGGTATGTAAATACTATGTTTTTAAAGGGATGAGTATATCAATAATTAAAATGAAAATAGGAAATATTGATTTGAAAAGCCTTTACCAAAATAAAAAAGATGTAAAGAAAGAGTACTTATATAGAGAAAAATCAGTCCTTGAATGACTCAGGAGGTTGAAATAGACTTGATAAATAGTCATACACCTTTTGTCTTATGATTGTATATAAAATAAAGCTTCAAATAGTAGAATCTTTATATGGATAGTAACACCATGTGTTTCTATTTTCCAATTATGGCATTAGTGTCCCTCTAAGAGGAGTTGTTTGAAACTTATAGGGAAGTTATGAGAGGTTTTGTGGGAATTATAGGTGGTTATGTGTCTTTATAAAGCTCACATGTATCACTATTTTCATTGAATATCCTATAAAACCCTAATAAATACCTACACACATAAAATAATAACCAAGGAAAGTGTAAAAGAAAATGAAATACTAGGTTATGAGATGTTATGATCAAGTAGAGTAGAGCCCCTATTGTCATGGACATTGCTTACATTAACCCCAATGCTAGGGGTCCTATATCACATGTATTTCTACCTCAGGTAACATGCATAATCAACACACATAGTATGCTAGAATGACTTTTGTTTAGGCCCTTCTATCATCAAGCATGGATTATCTAAATGTAATAGGTAAGTAGTATGCAAAGTATTGAGTTGTACTATTGACTAATTTTATATAATTATGTGCCAAAATAGTTAATGCTAGATGTAAAATGACTTATAAGGATATTTATATATAAGTAGGTTTTATTTGAATTTAAGTTCTTGTTCATTGGATGACAAGTTGTAAAAGAGGGATAAAAACATAAGAGAAGGTTCAAGATAGGGTTAAGACCTAAAACATGGGATAAAATGATTGTTGGACACTAGATCCATAATTGGACACTATCACCACATGGAACTACTATCATGATAATGTATTTAGTGGCATAAGGCCAAAAAATAGAGTTAAGACTAGGTAGGATAGGCTAAGGACTCCTATGACTATGAGGAGGTGACTCATGACCACTAAGGGTGAAACAAATAGGGAAAATAAGATAGAATTAATATCAAAAGAACCAAAATGACCATGTGAAGAAGGGATATAATTATCACTAAGACCATCATGTGAAAGAAAAACAAAATACATAGTATTTGTGGTTGCTTGATCAAATTAGGGTGTATAAACATATTTAAATTCTTGATAAACAATAAAATAACATGGCAAGACACTGAAGGAAGTGCATAAGTGGAATTATAATCAACCAACATAAACATATCATAGTAGCCCATGGATTCAATGTTTTATCCAAAAAATGTCAAGTACATAGTATATAAAGTACACTATGAAATATATAAGCAAGGAAAAGATCATGTGTAAGTATATATATGAGATCAAAACATGATAATGTAAAGTGACCATAGAATTCTATAACCAAAAAATATTTTGATAATAGAGGTGGATGGCCCCAACATCCTAGTGATGTGAGTAGAGGGAAAGCCCAAAATACATAAGTGTATAAATCATGTATCTATGTATACATGTATCACACTCAAGTATAAATGTTAAACATGGGTATGTATAAGTAAATGATATGCTATCCATAAACATGAAACTAACACATATATGACAAGGAGATAATAAAATATGTAGATGCCAAAAATATTTTTTGGATTTTTGAATGTTTTCATTTTTTTTTTGTATTTTTTTAATATTAGAAATGAAAAAGCTATCCTATGATGCAATTCAAAGGGTGGTCATAGATAAATCCCCACTATGAACCTAGTGTAATAAATTGGTGACACTATTAAGGAGAATGTGTTGATGCTATGGATTGCACCCTCGACAGGAGGCTGAGCTCCTGTCTTCCATGCATCACAATGGAAACTCCCCTATTGCCTATGGGTCTAAGAAAAATAGGGGGAGAGTCTCTAGATAATTGCTAGCTCCCTTTGATGTATCTCTATGGTCCTGGATTTCCTACTACTAATAATGGGGGGGGTGAAAAGGGAGAAGGATGCTGAAAATAGAACCTAAACTAAATGGTGATACACCAAAAAAGTTGATCTACTTATCTTGAACCTACACTTTCCACCAAAAACAAGTGGCATACACTTCATTTGATATGAGAAATTCTTCTGCATCAGTGAGCTAGGGGTCCGTGGAGATACAGAGAGGAAGAACTACCAGAGGTGTTCTGAGACACACTATGGTAGCCTGTTCACATATGCCTATACTCTGTTGTAGACACTTTTGGCAGACCAACAAAAGAAGAAACTTTACAATACACTAGACATGTTGGAATCATTCTGTGAAATCATAAAGGAAAATGACTTAACACAGGACAAATCCATAGACATATCTAAAAGTGCAAACTCAAAATGGAGGTAAAAATTCTATGTCTTGATTCAAGGTAAAATCTGGCAGAGCTCTACCTTACAAGCTGAGAGATATCCTTCTCAAATGGGAAGTTACAATATATATAGAGAATGAGGAAGAAAGAAATGGCACCCTTTTAAAAGTGGCCCATGTTGCCTTAAAAAACATTGGGAAGAGAAATTCATTGAAAGAACATGTTGTGTTAATTTCCAGTCTTGACTTTGGCATTCAAACATTATTATGAAAGCATGGGCAGCGCCATCTATCTGCAAACAAGACCGTTCCTTCAAGGCATTCACACAATTTGTCTAATCATCAATGCTAAGTGAAGAAAAATGGGTCACATTGTTCACTATTTGCATCCCTTGATGACCACTTGGTAGATACTATGTCAACCACTAGAGTAACTCCTTGAGTTGACACCTTCCTTTGCCACTTAGACTATTTTGTCCATTTTTGCACTTGGCTCTTTTACCTCTTCCTAGCCTTGTCTTTCTGGCTCCTTCAACCCTTAGGGGCTATCTTATTTTTGGCCTTAAGCCTTTGAATTCCTTCAGGCTCATACCTTTTATTTAAAAAATCAATGGCTATTTCATTTTCATAAAGTTGATGTTCGCGCACTCATCACCATTTAGTTGATTCCTTCAGCCTTTTCTTTGTTCGGGTCTTTGTCATTAAACCTTTTGATTGAACCAACTGATTGAACCAATAATTGGTTCAATGTTCAAATGGTTCAATCTGTGTTCTACTCATTCATTTGACTGCTTGAACCAATCACTCGAACCCAACACTTAAACCAATCGCTTGAAACAAGCACTTGAACCAAGTGACGGTTCAAAGTTCAAGTTCAAAGTGATTGAACTAATTGCTTAAACCAAGAGCTTAAACCAAATTATTAAACCAAGCACCTAAACCAAATGATGGTTCAAAGTGATTAAACCAAGTGATTTAACCAAGCACTTGAACCAAGCCATTGAACCAAGCAGTTGAACCAAGTGATTAAACCAACTCTTCAAACCAAGCCGGTTGAACCAACTCTTTGACTGAGTTGACTGAACCAACTACTTGAACTAATTGATTGAATCAAGTCATTAAACCAAATGAGTGAACCAACCAATTAAACCAACTGAGTGAACCAACAGTTTGAACCAAGCCGACTGAACCAACTCTTTGAACCAAGCCGATTGAACCAAATCTTTGAACCAACAATGGTTCAGAGTTCAAGTTCAAAGTTCTTGGAAAGATCATGTCACTAAACCTTGATGTTGAACCACATTTTCCAACCTTAAGGAAAAGTGTCTTGAATCATTTTCACTCTCTTTCCTTGTGAATTTCTTCAGATAAAATGTCTGAAGAAGCTTTGTAAAAGTTCTTGTATTCTTTGAACTAGTTCTTCTTATATTGAAAGACTTATGCAAACTAGATTTGAACTAGCTTAGAATAGTAGGGGAAAAGGAGATCGATTTTGGCTTGCAGGACCAAAATGGTCAATAATTTGGTGATTCCCACGGGAAGCATGTCTGCTATGCTTAGAAGCTAGTTGCCTTAAATTCCATTAGGCACAGAGTTAGAACACAACTTGAAAAGAGTTAGCAACAACCTTGATAGATCTAAGAATCAATCATGAAGATTTTACCTCAAACACAAAGGAAAACACATACAAGGTTAAAAATGCTACATGTGTAAACATCACTTAGGGAAAATAGGAAAGAAAATTGAAAGCAAACTACTATGTACAGCTAACCAGGTATATTTGCCTCCCTCTTGGATCAAAGGAAAAAATTCTTAGGTCTCCTTCATGGCAAGAAAACTGATGGTGCTAGACAAGTGGCTGAATGGAATGGAGATTTGGTGACTTGCTCTTCTTGCCTACCATTTGAATTGGCTTACATCTGAGTGGATCAGAGTCAAACATGCTCCCAACATATATGTACTCTTCTTATTCTTGGAAGCTTGTCAAATGCTAGCTCTTCATGTTGGTGTATCTCATAAATAAATTGATGATTTTTGGCTCATCACCATAAGCCCTTTGATATGCATAGCTCCTTTGACAGGCATCATGGTTTGACCCATTCCCTTCTGCTTTATTGAAGACCCTGTAAAATTGATCCTCTACTTCCTCATGGCTTTATTGAAGAAGGGTGACTATTGTGATGTTTGAAATGGAATCATGGAGTGATTTCTCATCCCAAAAAACATCACCTTCTTGTTCAAGGCTCTCTTCTTTAAATCTCTTCTCAAGATAGACATGCTTCTCCTTTTCTTGCTCAAGGATCAGGGTCTCTAGTTGTTTAAAGACTTGATCATAATCCTCCTCCAACTTAGGCTCCATGGAATGGTCAACATCCTCATCAAAGCAACAGGGATGTTCATCAAATAAAGGAGGAGAGAGTTCACCATGCTTACATTCCTCTTCATATTGTTGGAACATGCGCATGTATGCATGGCATGTGCCTTATCCATTGTTGATGATGTCTTCAAAATGATTATCCATGATGATTTCCTCCTCATTGTCATCCATGATAGCCTCTTGGGAAGCTACATATTGGATCCTCTCTTCTTCACTTGCCTCCTACAAAATAGGTTCCTCCTTGAGAAGGGATGAAGTGGAAGGTTGATGATTAAACCCATGTGGAAGAGGAAGTAATCCTTGAACTAGAATCAAATTATTCTCCTCTTTCCATTTGGTTAGCACTTCATCTATATCAAATGTGCCCTAATAGATCTCTTGGAGGTGATTATATGGGGTGTGTTTAGGCATGGAATCTATTGTTTGGTCTGAACCATCCATCATACATTGGCTGAGGAATCTCACTCTGGACACCAACTCTACAATTTGCCTAGCTATATTATCTTGGAAGAGCTTTTCTTGGAGGTCACAAGCATCATCATGATGAGTAGGAGCAACTTCATCTTCCTCAAGGTTTTGAGCAAAACCTTTCTCCTCTTCCTTCTTGCCTCATGATTCCATTGTTTGCTTCCAGCTCATGACCTTAAGATTGGAACTTTTCCCTTGGGAAGAGGTAACAACTTTATCTTCTTCAAGGTCCCAAGCTGGTTGATGATTTTCCCTCTTCCAACTTAGAATTTGGACATCATGTTGAGAGACTTGAGGAGGTTGAGGAAGACTAGAAAGGGTATGCTCATGCACAAGAAGAGCTACTTGAAGAGAGGCATGTTAGTTCATGATATTCCCTTCAAAGGAGGATTTGCAATTTGAGGAATTGAGAAGGTTCATCTCCATGGGAGGGTGCTTTAGTTCCCTTTCATGTTGGAAAGTTAGATGCAAGGGGTTAAGAGCAAAAGTGGTTAATGCATTGATGAGCTAGAGTGAGCAAGTGCTATTTGGTAGAAAGGATTTGGTGTACAAAAGGGGGCTTTCTTTAGAATAGGAAGGGGCTAAATTAGAATGGAAGAAAGCACACAAGGCTGATTGCCTCGAATGAATGGACTCTTCCATTTTGATACCATCTCCTCCATGAATTACAAGGCCTGAGCTTGCCTGAACAAACACTCCTTTTTATACATAAGCTCCTGCTGATATCTATACTACTCATCCAATCTGTCTATCTCCATCACCTACTTCTCAAATTCTAGTGCTACTTCCCTTATTGTTGAAGGGCAACTAAGAGAGCTGCTTGAGGTGATTCCATGAACAACTTGAGCTTGATCAAAGTTATATGAAGGTAAATAAAGTCCATGATTCTAAGCAATGGGATTATACATACAAAAATAGGATTTCTTGATGGCACCTGGACTGCTTAACTAGGTGATTCAACTTGGAGTCACCATTGGTGTTGATGAAAAATCCTCTAAAGGCAAGGTGGTTGAAGAACACACCAAAATTATTCAACTCTTTAGGACAAAACTTGTCCCACAATCACCTAATTAAAGGTCAGATGCTATATTAATGGTTCATTCTACTGTAGCAGGACCAACACCAATCCTAGAACTTTTTTGAGTGTTAAAATGTAGTCCCACCAGGCGTGCCAAAAAGTATTAATGTTGTGGATTGCACCCTCAATAAGAGGCTAAGCTACTATCTTCCACGCATCATAATGGAAACTCCCCTCTTGTTTGTGGGTCTGAAAAAATTGGGGGGGAGAGTCTCTAGATAAGGGGTAGCTCCCTTTGATGTATCTCTATGGTCCTAGATTTTCTATTGCTAACAATGGGGGGAGGGGGTGAAAAGGGAGAAGGATGCTGAAAATAGAACAAAACTAAATGGTGATACACCAAAAAAGTTGATCTACTTAGCTTGAAACTACACTTTCCACCAAGAACAAGTTGGCATACATTTCATTTGATATGAGAAATTCTTCTGCATCAATGAGCTAGGGGTTTATGGAGATATAAGGAGGAAGAACTACCAAAGGTGTTCTGAGACACACTATGGCAGCCTGTTCACATATGCCTATACTCTACTGTAGACACTTCTAGCAGACCTACAAAAGAAGAAACTTCACAATACACTAGACATGCTGGAATCATTCTATGAAAGCATAAAGTAAAATGACTTAACATAGGACAAAACCATAGACATATCTGAAAGTGCAAACTCAAAATAGAGGTAAAAATTCTATGTCTTGATTCAAGGTAAAATTCAGCAGAGCTCTGCCTTACAAGCTGAGAGATATCCTTCTCAAATGTGAAGTTACAATATATATAAAGCAAGAGGAAGCAATAAATGACACCCTTTTACAAGTGGCCCATGCTGCATTAAAAAACATTGGGAAGAGGAAGTCATTGAAAGAACATGTTGTGTTAGTTTCTAGTCTTGACTTTGGCATTCAAACATTATTGTGAAAGCATGGGTAGTGCTATCTATCTACAAAGAAGACCTCTCCTTCAAGGCATTCACATGGTTTATCTGCTCATCAATGCTAAGTGAACAAAAATGGGTCACACCATTCACTATTTGTGCTCCTTGATGACCACTTGGTAGATATTGTGTCAACCGCTAGAGTAACTCCTTGAGTCGACACCTTCCTTTTCCACTTACACTATTTTTTCCATTTTTGCACTTGGTTCTTTTGCCTCTTCCTAGCCTTACCTTTCTAGCTCCTTCTGCCCCCGGGGGCTATCTTCTTTTTGGCCTTAAGCCTTTGAATTCCTTTGGGCTCACACCTTTTATTTAAAAAATCAATGGCTATTTCATTTCCATAAAGTTGACATTCATGCGCCCATCACCATTTGGTCGATTCCTTCAACCTTTTCTTTGTTTAGGACTCTGTCATTGAACCTTCTAATTGAACTGACTGATTGAACCAATAATTGGTTTAATGGTTCAATGGTTCAATGGTTTAATACTGTGTTTTACTCATTCATTTGACTGCTTGAACTAATCACTTAAACCCAGTGCTTGACCCAATCACTCGAACCCAATGCTTGAACCAATTGCTTGAACTGACTACTTGAACTAAGCGATGGTTCAAAGTTCAAGTTCAAAGAAATTGAGCTAATCACTTGAACCAAGCATTTGAACCAAATTATTGAACCAAGCGCTTGAACCAAATGATGGTTCAAAGTTCAAGTTCAAAGTGATTGAACCAAGCAGTTGAACCAAGTGATTAAACCAACTCTTTGAACCAAGATGGATGAACTGACTCTTTAAACTGAGCTGACTGAACCAACTGCTTGAACTGACTAATTAAACCAAGTCATTGAACTAAAACATTAAACCAATTGAGTGAACTAACCAATTGAACCAACTGAGTGAACCAACCGAGTGAACCAACTCTTTGAACCAAGCTGACTAAACCAACTCTTTAAACTAAGCTAACTGAACCAACTCTTTGAACCAACAATGGTTCAAAGTTCAAGTTCAAAGTTCCTAGAAAGATCATGTTGCTAAACCTTGACGTTGAACCACTTTTTCCAACTTTAAGGAAAAGTGTCTTGAATCATTTTCACTCTCTTTCCTTGTGAATTTCTTCAGACAAAATGTCTAAAGAAGCCTTATAAAATTCATTGTATTCTTTGAACTAGTTCTTCTTCTGTCGAAAGACTTTTGCAAACCAGATTTGAACTAGCTCATAATAGCAGGGGAAAAAGGAGACCAATTTTGGCCTGTAGGACCAAAATGGTCAACAGAATGTATAGGTGAAATATATGTCATTTAAGTATTTTTGATACTCTACATATGTAAAATAGGACTATATGCTCTTGTATAAATAGTAAGTGTATGTAATCACCTAAAATTTATAATTGGATGATAAGAGTGTCTCTTGAGTTATATTATCCATAACTTATCTCTAAACCTATCCTAGAGCCTTTGCCACACTTTTTCAATCATTATGTAGACCACAAACACCTACATTTAGCTTAAACATAGTCCTATGACAAAATTTTTGGTTCCCAACCTAGTTTACCCAATAGTCTACCAAATGGACATTAGTGCCACATTTGTGACACTACAACCACATGGTGCTAGTGTCCCTAACAGGGTGCTATTTTCCTTCACCTTAAATATCTTGAACATATACTTTTAAAAATGTGTACCCCTCATAAGGTCAACCTAAGCATATTTACTTATCCACACAAACTATAAATCTCTATAAATACAAGTCTATTTAACCTCTATTCACTAGATGTAAAATATATTCCAAAGCCTATTCAAATAAAAGACAAATTGAGAAAAGTTAAGGTATTTGATCCCTGTTCTACCCTCATTCTAGATACTACCAACTACAATATTGCTAGGCCTAATTTTTAAAGATTTCAAAGCTCAAGCACATTCAAGGCATGGGAGTCCACTCTCATTCTAGCATCCACTTGAACTGGCATCAAACACTAGGTGGGAAAACTACATTTGGTTTTATCCCTTGTTAGAGTATTGGTATATAGGATAATCTCTTCATAATAGGGTGTTGAGGATGTCCAAACTATCCTAATAATAAAAACACAATTATTTTTCATGCCATACTTTGAAGGAGGATTAGGGTTTGCAAACTAAATCAAGTTTTCTAGGCACAACATAGAGTTACAGAGTTCATGTGTATAGGAATAGGACCTAAAAACACAAGCATAGGTAGTCCTAGAAAATAAGAATAGACTTGAAAAGAGGACACTAGCACCACTTTGAGGACACTAAAACAATATTATGATACTGTACAGATGGGGTGTTATTATCCAATGATCAACCTAATCCCTGAATCTTGTTGATGACACTTAGAATTATGTAGAACCCAATTTTTAGAACCCAGGTCATCTGCAACAATTACATTTCAAATAAGTTTTTATTTAGTTGTATCTATTACTATTTTTATAAATTCAAATAAGTTCAAAATATATAACAAATTAGTACTTAATTATTGCATATTATTTAATTGATTTAGACATCGCAGCCCTTTAATCTAAACATAGGATTTACATAGTTAAAACTTAAAGATTAAATCTTTTTGAGAACTCGTCTTACTTTGAACATTACTTAAAATCCTAGTTTTACTTGGGGTTTACATTTTATACATTTTTTTCACCAAAATAGAGTTTACAATTCCTATTTTTTTGATTTTTTTTGCATAACCTAGCCCGTTTAATCATTACCATAGTAGGGTGTCATTTATTTAAATTTTATTTAAATATTTGGTTAACTAACTGTATTTTAAAACCTTGGTAATACCAGAACCTATGGTTTACATTTTTATAATTTAAATTTTAGACACACACATCTTTGATAATCATGATCATAATGACAGAACAAATCAATCACTTGAAAAGTTTAATAATTTCATTTGCATGTTTGTTCCCTTTAATTAGAAATAAACTTAGAAAAGACATATCCACATGTATAGATGATTTTATATATCAAATGCAAAATATATCACATCTCATATCATGTTATCTTTATTCTATGTGTAATACAATTAATACATTATTATTTAATCATGTAAATGCATGCATACATGATTTTTGATGTCAACTCAAATGTCTTTCATGTTTCATTCTTTATTTCACATGTTATCTCTCTTCTATGTGCAATAAAATTAAGACATAATTCTTTAATCACATAGATATATGCATACATGATGTTTCATGTCAATTCAAATGTATTTCATGTCTCATTTTTTATTTCACATGCTATATTTCTATTATGTGAAATAAAATTAAGACACTATTATTTAAACACATAGATAACTTATTAAATCATTTAATAGTTATACTACCTAAAATCAATAAATCTCCCTTAGATGTATTTTGCTCTTTGGTCTATTCTAATCCCTTTCCCATAATTCATAGATGTATCAAAAAATAATTGGTATCAATTATCCCTCCTTATTCTCATCATAAACATCTAACCAACATCTTGCATCTACTATTATCTCTACACTCTTGGTAGACCCTATGGTCCAGGTTATGATGTCCTCATGTGGTCCTAAATCTTGGTAGGTTTGAAATACCCATGGCTATAACTTTATGGATTAGATTAGTACTCATTAAAATAAAATTTACATTTTAGATATTTTAAATCAATCTAACACATACAAATATATTTTTTATGTGGCACTCTATGATACTTAGGTACTTCAAACTTCTGAGCCCACCAATGTTGCTTCTATTACCAACACTATGAAACGAACAAAAGAACATATGTATTTTGAGAGATAGGACCTTCCACCTCATTACATAATATATTTACACTTTCCTCTATATATTTATTTATAAATTAATGAGGTATGTGTCAAACAAGTTCTAGTTGATAATAGATTAGGGTTGAACATCTACATCTCTTTTATACATTGTATTAACATCCATGCTACATATTTGGATCCTTATAATATGATAATCTGAGGGTTTGAGAATATTTCATGAATTATTTTGGGTTAAATGACATTAAACCTTACCCTCAGACCCTAGATACTACCTAAAACATGCCAAGTTATGCCAAATGATCTCAATTACAATCTCTTTCTTGGTAGACCATGGATCCATGCTATGCATGTAGTTCCATCAATGTTACATACATGTTTAAAATTTAGATAAAAATACCATATATATACATGCCCTATGGATAAATAGCCATTTAAGTATTGTCAACATACAGAGCCTTCACATAACTATATTCCATGCAAGGATTTTTCTAGTAAACCACCCGATGCTGTAATTCAAAAGATTCATACAATTCTACTAATTATTTATAGTACATACGGTAATAAATTTACTTCATCTTTCACATTATGATATTTTTAGAAGATGGGTTACATAGGTTAGGTCCTTGGTAAACATGAGTAGGAAATACTAAATCCTATTAAAGCATATGATCAATAGGGAAAATAAGGACTTGGATATAGAAATGATACATCTAATTTCAAATCCTCTCATAATGCCTCTCAACATATCACATTTTATCAACCTATTCCATGAGTAATTGATACAGTGAACCATGTTTATACACTTTTAGTCATATGCCCTGATCTCATCGATGATATGGTTTCTCAATAACTACCAATTCTTGACCAGTTCACTAATGATGAAGCTATGTTAGAATTCCTAGGTACATATGAGGATCTCACTTCCATCTATCATAAGATTAGGTTTTATCATTCCAAAAGTGTCTAGGCATAATTTGGTGAGTATTTAGATTATTTGGATCATATGTTACCTGAGATAGATGATACAATCCCTACAACACCATATACTTTAGATCGATCTACATTTCTTAATGAAGAAATAATAATTTTAACTATGATACCAAAATCGATCCTCATATCATGCTCTTGGCTATCACATTACGCAAATAAGAGGAAATGGATATTCATCTTATTTTAATTTTTTTTTGATGTATTCTCATTAGTTTATTTTTATATTCCTGGCATTGATCTCTCAATCACAAAATTACAATATATCTCAATGCCAAACCAGTAAAGCAAAATATTCATAAAATGCATCCTACAGTGGCTCTCATTGTCAAAGATGAGATCTAATGGTTGTTAGATGTTGGTTTAATTTGAATAATTACCCATCTAAAGTGGGTTTCAAATATTGTTCCTATTTTAAAACCTAATGGAAAAATTTGATGTTGTTATGACTCCATAGACCTCAATAAAGCATGTCCTAAACATGATTTCCCTTTACCAAACATCGATATGATAGTTCATTCCACATTTTGCTATGAGATGCTATCCTTTATGGATTGTTTTATTAGGTATAATCAAATCAATATCACCTAAGAAGATTAATAAAAAAATTCTTTCACCACACCATGGGGCACCTTTTGCTATATAGTCATGCCATTCAGATTAAAGAATGTTGGTGAAACATACCAATGCACTATGACGCATATCTTTCATGACCTCATTAAAAATATGGTCAAAGATTATGTCAATGTTTTTTTATCAAATTCAAAAGAGTGAAAACATTATGTAAATTATTTGTGACAAATTTACAAATGACTTAGAAAATACAATGTTTAACTCAACCCTAAGAAATGCGTATTTGGAGTTTCTTTAGGGGAAATTTTGGGATTCATTATATCTCAATGCAGCATATAAGTTGACCCTAATAAGGTTAGGACAATCATGGATTTTCATCCTACTACTAATCTTAAATAAATTCAAACCCTATATGGAAGATTCAAGCAATTCATTGATTTATGGCACAACTCATAGATAAAACCCAATCATTCACTAGACTACTTAAAAAAGATGTGAAATTTGAATCGGATATCACATGTCAAGATAGTTTTGATACACTTAAGCAATAATTAATCAACCCTCCCATCTTGGTTCTACCTATACCTAGTAAATCACTCTTAGTTTAACTTCCTATGATAGATCATACATTGGGAGCACTCTTAACACAAAACGATGACCAGCATAAAGAAGAGCAATTTATTACATCAGTTGCACAATAGTTGACTATGAGAATTTTTTTTTATCAATTTAAAATATTTGCTTAGCATTAGTATTCACTACTCAAAAACTTCATCACTAAACGATTAAAAAAAAACATAGATCATTACCAAAGGCAATCCCTTAAAATTCCTCAAGTCAAAACCACATCTTTTGGGTCATATTTTAAAATGGGTTATGGTACTTACAAAATTTGACCTCAAAATCATATTAAAAAAATTGGTAAAAGGACAAATAATTATAGACCAATTGGTGACAAATCCATTACTAGATATAAATCCTATTAATGATGATTTTAGAGATGATTTCAAAACATACAATACCACTAAAAATACATGGATAATGTTCTTTAATGGTACTAGATGTGAATATGGTATTGGAATTGGAATTATTTTTCATTTATAGTTTGGGACACAGTATATATTTCATACTGACTTAGTTTTTCATGTACCAACAATATCGTGCAATATGAAGCTCTGATCTTAGGCCTTCAAGTAGCTCAAGATCTAAATATAGAATTAATAAAAGCTTATAGAGACTCCTATTTAAATATTATTTAAGTCACATATGTTTACTAAAAAAAATGAGAACATTTGATTCCTTATAAGTACATGGTTTAGTGTCTACATGATTAGTTTGATGTTTTTATTATCGAGAACATCCCACACAAAGATAATAATTACACCAATGCAATTACAAGTGCCACATCATTGATCACTATAGATATAGATGTAGAAAAATATCTATTCACAATTAAATGATTACAATATTCATTAGTATACCATGCAAACCTCATCATTCAATATATGATTTTTTTTGAATAAATCTATCACACCATATACCTTTACAAAGAATAAAAAGTGAAAACTACAATGAATATCTCATTAATATGTCATCATTGGTAGTGATTTATTAAAAATATCTTTTGATGGATACTTACTCTGATGTTTAACACTTGAGGAAGTTAAATTGGCTATTCGAAAAGTACATGATAGTGAATGTGGTTGTCATTTTAGTGATAAGGAAATATAACATAAGTTACCCAAACAAGGTTACTATTGGCCAACCATGGAACATGCATGTCAAGAGTATGTAAAATTATGTGGCAAATTTCAATGCCATGGTAACTTACACCTTTTACGTTCGTAATAGCTTCAACATATCATATCATCATGGCCATTCATGTTATGGGGCTTTGATCTAATCATAAAGATAAACCTAGAATCTATAGAAGGCCATAAATTCATTATCATAGCCACAAAATATTCTAAAAAGTGGGTAGAATCAATCCCATTACAATAAGTAAAGGGGGAAGATATTTGTTGGTTTCTTATGACCAATATTATTTCCCACTTTAGTTTCCTAGTAACTATAATTACATATAATGGAACCTCTTTTAAGAACAAAATAGTGAAATTTTTTTTGCACCAAATACGAAATATGACACACATTCTCTACACCATACTACCCATATGGTAATGGTCGATTAAAATCAATGAATAAGATGATCAACAATATTTTTAGCAAACTAATTACCAAATTTGGTGAGGATCGGCATAATCAACATTTTTATGCACTTTCATCTTAACAAACCAATATATGTACACCAACAAGAGATATTCCTTATTCACTCATATATGTCATAGAATCTATTATTATATTAGAATTATAAATCCCATATTTATGGGAATATTTAAAAGGACTCATCATAGATGACCAATATAGAGAGTGATGATCCACTTGCCTAGTGCATATGGAGACATTTTAGCCACACCCTTCATTTTATTCTATTCCCCCATTGTTTTTTGTTAAGTTATTGCCTATTTTCTAGGGGTAATGTTTGCCATCTTGTTTGTGTCGCATTTTTTGTACTAACATTATGACTGACCATCATTTGTTCATTTATTTTTATTATGTTTTATTTATTTATTTGTGTGCCTATTTTTTTACTTTAAGTATTTTTTCCTTGATTCAGGTCTATGTACATTCATTGTGTTATTCCTTACACACTTATTCTTGAATCCATCCATATTCATATGTTAGCATTATCATCATAGTTTTTATCATTAGTGCATTATTTTTAATTGAGTATTGGATATTGGAAGTTGGTACTTATAAATATTTTTGCCAAATCCTCATGGTGTTATATCATGAAGCTTACTGTCATGTGATACAAAAAAAATTAGGTTCGAGAAGTCTACACAACAATGCAACATCGATATCTCTTCAGCACTATCACCAACAACAATCTCGATCTACTCCAAATCATATCCCAAATAGACTAATTAAATATCAAAAGAATTTCAAACTTTGTTAGTTTAGATGAGCATCTCCTTACCAGTAAGTTGTTCTAGTTTATCTTTATCTTCTATATCAATTTGTTATCATCATATTTGCTATCATCAACCATCAATCTTGTTTTCCATAATTGGGGTATAATGCTTATAACTACCTTTGGGCAAACCATTGTACACTATCCCACCTACATTCTCAATGATTCTAACTACCTTTGGGAAAATCATTGTGTTATCATATCATATTTTTCAATATCAGGGTAAAATGCTTATAACCACCTTTGGGCAAACCATTCTACACCATCCCACTTTCATTCTTAATGATTATACCCATATTTGGGCAACTCATTTTCCTTCTTTTAAGGGACCATTTGCCAACCTTTTTGCCAATCATTCCCTTGAGGGGGCACCTTATATTTCATCCATTGTTGTTGAAGTCTTAAGCACAAAGAATATTTTTATTCTTTGAGAATACGTTACTATGCTTATAGCTTTCAATGCATTCCCAAATAGGGGTAAACTATAGACACCTAAAAGTGTCCACCAATGGCTTCATACCTGAATTTAGATCAATTATTACCAACCATTGAACATCTAGCCTAATAATTTATAAACATATCAAATTTGGCTTCATCACATACAATTAAATCAATTAAATAGAGAAAATACCCAAATCAATTAAATTAAAACTTGTAAAATATTCAAAAGCCATAAAAGGAATTAATTAACATGCAAATCCTAATCAAAGTCCCAATTGAATTCATCCTTGAAAACTTAAATAAATTATCAAAAAGGAAATAAAAAAATATCTTAATAAGTAATCATTACCTTTTGTGAGTTGTCTAAAATATAAAATATCTCAAAGCACACCTACTCCATGCTAATCATGAGGTTTGGACACTTTTTAACTCTATTGGGGATAATTAATAAAACCTAGGTTAGGATTTAACTCATTTGAAGTTGATTTCAAAACCTATAAATACACACATTTGGCTCTCCATTTAGGGAATTTGGACATAGTAATGCTATAATATAGGATTTACGGCATGAGGAAAATACATTGTTATAATGCCAAAATTGAGCAAGCCAAACCAACCATGGTGCCAAGAGGAGATGGAGATAGCCAAGCCCCATTGATGAAGACTTCTTGAGCACAATCTAAGAAAGACAAATGAAGAAACCTCTTGAAGCATTCAAGGAATTGGTAAGGAATTGTGTGAGTTATTTGCATTTTTAGTTGTGCTTCATTCATTTGTGTTTCTTCACCATGCTCCCCCATTTGATATATGAAAGATAGTGTTATGCATGTTAGTGTGTTTATTTTCATTTTGATTTCATTTTCATTATGAAGCTAAAATATGATCTAGCCACCCTTCTTGGATTCCTTAATCACATTAAGCTATATATCATCCTTTTCAATGATAACCTTCTCCATGTGAACTTCTTACTCTTCATTTATGCCACCAGTCTCTTTGGCATGCTCATATAAGGAGTCACTTGTATGGTCCTTGGGGGTTGATTCATCAGACTACTCACCCTTATCTCTTTCTTCATCATGGGTATTTTTGATAATTACCTCAATGGTTATACCTTTGACACTAGGATCACCTTTTTTCTACTACTGCTCCTCAACTATCTCTATTTGTTACTTGGAGTCACCAATATTTCCTTATTTTGGTCTAGACACCACTTCACTACTTGGGTGTGCCTTAGCCACTTCTTCAGCTTGTTTGATAGGGTCACTTGGCACTTGTTCAATGACCTCTACTAATGGTTCTATGCTTGAGGGTACTTTTGGGGCCCTCTTATTAAACTTGGACTTCTTCTATTCCCAATCAAGTTTCTACTTATCTTCAATCACTAAAGCCTAGCTTATGTCTTCCTCACTAAGTTCCATCTTTATCTAGGCCATTATTTTCTCCTTGAAAATTGAGGGGCCATAGAGGAGGAATTATCTTTGGATTTTAGTGCTAGTTTCCTCAATGGTATCTTAAGTAAGGTTATGCTAGATGTAAGGCTTTCCATTTCCTCAGTTACTTTCAGCATGGCGGCAATGTTTCTTTATAGAGCCTCTTGTATGTTTCCAACATTGAACTCCTCTTCACCTTCTTCTATTTGTAAGATATAATTTCTTATCTTTTCTTCTTCAGTCTCTTCTTCTATTAGGGGTGCTAAGGCTACCTCCTTTTCAATATCCATAAGGGTCTTAGTAGGGAACACCATAGGTCCTTTAGTCTTTTTTCTTGGATGATTTATGGAAGAAGTACCCTCCTACTCGAATGTCATGTGATTTTTTAGGGCATGTGGTGTGATTTATTATTTAGAGTCTATCTTCAACTATATACACTTAGTAATATTTCTAATTTTTCACCCTGCTTCTTTGAGAGTGACTTCACCTAAACTTTTGACACATCCTTTCCTTTATGTTTGGATAGGAAGTGGTGCTCATCATCCTTGCTAGGATATATGACCTTATTTCATGGATTCATCTCATAGTTTAAGTTGAAAATTATTCTATTGATTATTACCCTTTGGAGGGGATGGATGTTAGGCATTTTTCTATCACCCTCCTTATCCTTCATTGCCTTGGTTTCAAGGTGCATAAATTGGCACCTCATCATCCTTCTATCACAATCCATGACCTTGGCCTAGATATAAATTTATTTCACATTTATTATTATTTTTAGTACCAACATGAAGTATTTGGTTGAGAATGCGTAAGGTAATTAGACCTAACCTAATAGGTTTCCCTCTATGAGAACTAGGCATACCACACAAAAGTTTGGCATCATGATGAAGGCCAACATTCCCATGAGTTATTGAGGGAGTTCTTGTGGGATGCACAACTCCTTTATAAATGCCACCACATGTATATTGAACCACCTTTACACTCTAGTTTTGTACTTTTACAAGAAGCTAGGGGTAGATGAAGTCCTGGTACTTAATCATTAGGGACTTGTGGTTTTGTGTAAATACCCATAGGTGGTTATAATCACCATATGACACATTTATCTCCTTTATCACTATAAATATAAAAATGTATCTCTACCATAAGGTCTCATGATCTTGATGGCATTCTTACACATTCTTTATTATCTCCTCTATGATGAACTTGGAGATGTTGAACATTTCCACCTGTGCCATGTGGTGGGAAATGTAAATGAAGGTTTTAATTGTATTTAACCACCATCCATTATGGTAAATTTTGGTGCTTAACAAGTACACTAATACCCTTGTGCTTGGGTCTTGGATGTCTTTAATAGGGAATGCAAATATTGACTTATAATAGCCTAGGAGCTTCACAAACCTCTCTAGCTCTACATCATCCTCCATCATTTCTCATATATCTCCTCCTACACTAGGTAGCCCTATGATTCTACTTATGTGGATTGAATAAATTATCATGTTTCATCCATCAAAATAGAACCGGTCACCATACACCTACGAGAGAAGGAAATGTACCAAGTCTATTGGCTTGCCAAAGATTGAAATCTCAAAAAATTATGTTTCACCCATGGTTTGTAACTTTTCTCTAATGGTGACATCAAAAATCATGGTGCCTACCTTGGTTTTATTGCATGTATCCACCATCCAGTGTTTGTTTAACTCCTACATGTTGCTGCTTATCCTATGGTTATAGTCTTTCAACTTTCACACATCGGTGAAGGATACCCACTTTTCCACTGCCATGAATTCTGGTGAGTACTCCATATATTGGTATTTTTATGCTCATGGTTAGATCAATATCTATGATGTTAATTCCTACTACCAATTGTACCTCTAGTTTTACAGTAGCTACTTCCCTTATTGTTTTTGCTTTCATCACATCCCTATGTGCTTTTGGTGGTCTTGTGCTTATTATTTTCTTCCCCATCCTAAACCTAATACTATTAAAGTGTGGTTGATTGATCCTACTAAAGCATGAAATTATGTCTGGTCTATTTTATAGCTATGGGAAATATGACTACATGTTTAGCTATTGAGATCCCTACCTCGTTAATTGTAGACTAGTTATTCTATCAAAATATTTGATTTCCTATTTTT
Organism: Torreya grandis; assembly: GCA_037957365.1. Classification (NCBI taxonomy): domain Eukaryota; kingdom Viridiplantae; phylum Streptophyta; class Pinopsida; order Cupressales; family Taxaceae; genus Torreya; species Torreya grandis. The sequence continues at coordinate 1,049,403 of JARHVA010001610.1, forward strand.
CCTTTAAATTCTCTCTATTTTTCTCCTCTTCTCCTTAAGGAAAAATTCAATCTCCTATATTATCTTTTTATTGCACTTTGGAAGGCTATGGGGAACTTGTTTCCTCTTTAGTAGTGTTGTCTGTTTTGGTGGCTTTAGCTCCTTACTCTATTCTGATCTATTTAAAATGATAAGTAAACCTCTTACCTCTACCATCTCTAGTTTTATATACTATTATCATCCATAAAATTTATGTATAACATAATTTACATCCTATAAATCAATTAAAACCCACAAAATCTCCTAAAATTCACCTCCATCTACTCATCAATGAATATATTTATTCTTTCACCATTGTAGCATTAACTCTACTAATGGTTTCTTCAAAGAAGTGATAGGTAATTAAAACAATCACTTCCCACCAACTATTGGGTGGGTACCAGCTATAAAAATGGCCACTTTATTATGATTTATTCATCTTAGCATGACATTTTCCTTCCTTCTGGTTACCTGGGTGTAGTGCTTCACATGTATGCAATTCAACCTCATAGGTTCCATCTCTTCTCTGGTGTTGCACTTCCTTTCAAGTGTGCCTCAATATCTTGTTCAATTTCTCTCTACTTTATTATTTATTGATTTGGCCTCCCCTACCCCATATAAATCCTTGTGTTGGTCTTTTAATGCTTCATTATCTGCTCTTGGTCTCCTATGCATGAACACCTTGTGTGTTTTACTCATAAATTTGTACTTATAATTCACTTAGCTTGGTAGACTTCACATGTGCCCATAAACTTAGGTGTCTAACAATAGGTTCTTTAAAAAAAAATTGGTCTTGACTCACCTGACTAGATTTATTCAAGTATAAGCACTAGGAACATTATACTATGGGCTTAAAAGTGACATGCTTATTTCAAACTACAAAAGAAACAAAACATAAGGTAAAGAATTGGCTTTCACCAATTTTTTTATGGTCATAATATAAATTGATTGACTTTGAATAGAAATATAGTGTTAGATGGCACAAGTTCCATCTTATTGATGTTATAATTTCAATCTATTTCCATTTAAATGCTTCAAGAGCATTTTACAAGTTAGCATGCATAGTTTACATGTGCTAGTATTTAAGATGTTATGGATGACATAAGGTCCCATCCATCTAATCTATAATTTTCCTAGGTAGATTATGTACTTAGAATCATATAACAAGACCAATGCATCTTCTATCAACACCTTGCCCTTGATGTGCTTATCATGTCATGTCTTTTGGTGGGCCTTCTCTATCTACTGGCTCCATCATTCTTGGGCTCATCTTGTCTAGCCTCTCCAAATATTACAATCATGAACTTAATGAATCTTGGTCATCTAATCAACCAATGTGCTTGATGCACAATTAAGGAACTAGGAAATCCATACGTAAAATGGACTTTACACTAAAAACTATTTAGAAGGGTGTAGCCTTGTTTAGGTGCTTATATGTTTTAGGATATTCTCATAACACCACTGAAACTGGTCATCCCAATCCTTGAGATCAACATCACATAGTTTTTTGAGGCATGTCCCTAATATTTTATTGAATGCTTATGTGTTGCCACTAGTTTGGGGTGGGTAGGGCATTTTTTTATAGTGTGCCACCATATACTCAGATAACAAGAACTAAATTATTTTATTAATGAAATGTGTGCCATGGTCACTAGTCAAGTTGAGCAAGAACCCATACCTACTAATAATGTTTTCTCAAATAAATATTATTGCTATGGTGGATGTATAGTACTCAGTTGGTGCCACTTTTTCCCACTTAGTAAAATAATCTATTGTAGCCAAAATATACCATGAACATGTTCACCTCATATCAGGAGTAATATGCCCAACAAAATCAATGACCCATTTTTCAAATGTTACTTTTTCAAGGATGGGGATGAGGGCATCTCATCCTGGTGGTTTGGCTTCCCTATGTGATATCAGACCTCACATATTTTGTCATATTATTTTGCATCATTAAACATACTTGGCCACTAAAATCCTATTTTTAGATTTTTTTATGTTGTGGCATTTCCATCATAATGGCCTTTAGTAATCCACTCATGCATTTTTATTGTTCCAATTCATATTCATTCTCTAGGACAAATTGGTGCATGATCTCATCATGGATCAGTTTATAAAATTCCCCACCAATGAATTAAAATGAGGTAGCATGAACCACGAGTTTCTTCTTTACTTTAGCTGTCATGTCCTGAGGTGTAGATCTAGAGGTCAAAATTCATCTATCTTGGTTAAGTCTTCTAGGATGTATTGTATCCTATAGATTTGTGCATCAGGTATATCATATTCAATTGGCACTACTACATCTTCAGATTTGATTGGGTCTAAATTTTGATTTCCAGGCTTGAATACAACATAAAATTGGAATTCTTGAAATAATAAGATCCATTGACAAATACACCCATGTAAAACATTCTTATTTATTAGGTACTTAAACACCCCATGGTTAATAAAGAACAGAAATGGGTTACCAATAAATACTATCAAAATTTATGTAGGTCATAGACCATGGAAATCACTTCACACTTATTCATGGTGTAATTTTATTATGCCTTAGTCAGTTTATTGATTGAAAAATAAATAGGATGATCTATTTTCCCTTTTGCTTGGTTGTGTGAGAATGGTTGATTACAGTAATAGAGGCATCAATGTGGACATGGAAGGGAATTGTCTAGTCAATAAATTATAGTATTATCTAACTTACCAAATTTATAGTTAGGGTCTTGAAAGTATCCTATTGTGTCATGCCCCAATATAATGGTCCATCCTTCCATAATAGTTACTCTAGCAGCATCGTAATCCTAGCATAATTGCTTATAAAATTCTTGTACTATTCATAATGTCCAAGAAATACATGGATGTCTTTCTTCATTTATGGTGTTTGAATTTGAATGATGATTAAAATTTTGGTTGGATCAATGAGTAGACCATCCTTGTAGATGATGTTCTTGAGCAAAATTCCAAACAACATATTGAAAACACACTTCTTGAGATTCAAAGAGATATGAAACTTTGTCACCTTTCAAACATTAGGAAAAATTTATCATATTGATCTTTTATCAATCCATACACTATCCAATCATCTAAATATACTTGGAGGAACTTGTGAGTAAATTCTTAAAATACGATGATCTCCACCCACAAGAAAATTACTGGCACATTCTTCAATCCAAAGGGCATTACAATATACACTAAACATCCCCACTTAGTCACAAAGGTGGTTTTGGGCTTGTCCTCCACCTCAATCTAGACTTGATGGTATCCTAAAAATCCATTAGTAAATATGTATATTTTACAACCTACAATTCCATTTAATACTTTATCGGTGAATAGAGTAAGGAAGGCATCAATCATGTAGGTAACACTTAACATTTGGTAGTCAACACAAATTCAAATACACCCATCCTTTTTGATGTTGATGATAATGAGGATGACCCATTTAGACTCTTGTAATAGGTAGATAACTACTACAAATATCATGTCATTGATCTCAATTTTAACCTTGATGTGAAGACTTGGGTTCATTATATAAGGTTGCTTCTTGATGGTTCTTGCATCATCAACTAGTTTTATTCTCATCTTCCTAAGGGATAGGTAGATGAATTTAATATATTTATAGATTCATAGAAATAATTCTTAGAATTATTTTATGAGACCAACAATATGTGCCAATTCTATGTCAATCCAATAGGCACTCATATTAGCAATTTTAGGTTTCCCCTCTAAACTGATATATATTTTATAGTTTTTAATGTTGTTGGGTAGGGTTCATGCTTCTGCTGGTGTGAATATATGAGTTGTCTACTACCTTCGATTGTCTCTACTCAAATATGGGTAGGGTCTTTTTCTTCTAGGGTTCTATCCTTAACTTGGCACACTAACTTATTTTTACCTACCAAATTCTTCTAGTTACACACTTTCCAAGTGTTATCATCTTCATCACTAGAGTCAATCTTCAAAAAAAATTCTTTGAATAAGGTTGGGAGTGTTAACCCTTTTTCACCAAACATGTCCCTTAGGCACTTTTTAAATATAATCATTCCCTCAAAAAATAACATTTGAACTATCTTTAATGGCTCAATTAGTTCAAGATTTTGTAAAGATAAGAAGGTATGAACAAACCACTCTTTAGGGGCATCCCAATCTGTTGTTTCATATCATGTCTCATCTACTACATACCACGCCCACACCCAAGTCTTTAAGGTTCTATAGAAGGCATGCACCCATAGATTTATTAGGGCATTTTAACCATAAATAATCCACATTTATTCACAAAGTTATAAATGTGCTATGGGGTCAGATTTTCCTGAGTAAGCTAAAATGTCTAGGTCCTCAATGCTTTTTTCCAAATCTAGTGCAAATGGCTGCATTTACATCCTACCAAGCTAGAAAGCTAGGATTACAAACTACCCACCAATGAGCATCAGTGCTTTTTAATGTGTACACAAGTGTGCCTATTCTATCCACCTCCTTTGGGATGTATGATTCAATGTCATGGACATATTATTCTACAAGATTATTTCTTTCATAGCTTAGAATCACATTAAGTTTGCCCTTATTGATGTGTAACACTCTTTTTCCCATTTTCTTGGTCCTATTCTATTCTATCCTATCTAGCCTATGTGAAATCAATATATATCTAGCCTATCTTTACTAATTTTGACACCTTTACTTGTACCAAGTGGTACCATCATGAAGTGGTATCATATGACTCCTCAACCTATCGGTCACAAACAACATCTATGGTGTCTAAGGCTAATGATCCACCTTCCCAAGAGAGTATTCCTTGATAATTTGGCTTTAGAATCTTAGTTCCTTATGTTGTGATGTTATAGATATGGTTTAATTAATCTTCAATGTCCATGCTCTCAATATAATGGGGTCCTTGGTCATTTGAAAGAGGTATAACTACCCTCTCCTTTCCATTCTCAAAGGTTATGTAGCACCTTTTGAAGTGCATATCTGTATTATTTGCATAACACCATGATCTTCCCAAAAGCATCAAGTAGTTTTCCTTGTTTGTTAACTATATTAATTTAAAGTAAGATTAAAATTTGATGCACATGATATCTAAAACCATGCTCTTTAAAAATTTGATAGGATATACCTAGGTCTTATTGGCCATAAAGAGCACATAAAGGGAAGGTCTCAAAGCTAGTCTACTCATTTTCTCACAAATAGTCTTTATCAAGATGCTGACCTTGATTATAGTGTATATACTAACCTCACAGATAGACCATCCATCAATAGTGGTGTCCACTAGGATTTCTTGGTCATATTCAACATTTTGAGTGTATCAGACTTCTTACACCATCTCCATATGTGGTTTGGTGACCTCAACTTACCTTTGACTTGCATTTTCAAGGTGTAAGTTATTCAATAGGGAAAATAAACCCTTAATTTGTAGGATATATAGGATCTTATTCAATTCTTGTACTTTAGCTTCTCGACTATCTTACTTCTTTTGAGAGGTAATAGCCTATGTTTCTAGGTCCCACACTAATTATATCTCCCATCATAATTTTAGATTATACACATATCCTATTGTAGTATATATTTCTCACATGTTGGGTATAGATAAGGCATAATTTGTGGTTCAAACCATGTTAAACATTCATTTTAACCCTTATCCCCATAATTGAGGCATAACTTAGGTATTGGCATAGTTAGTCATTGAGTGGTGAATCCACTGTAAGTAGTTTCTTGTACCTTAACTTTCATTATGTGTATAATTTGCACATTTGGGGTCTATTTTTATGTTTTCTACTCATGTATAATCACCCATGTACCCTTGTCTACACCAATCCTACCTTGGGTCAATATTTTGTCAAGGTCAAGGCATTATTAGACCTTATGGGGCCCTCAAAAATACCCACACATAGGATGTGTAGGGAATTATGATAATAATGATCTATTGAGCCATGCTTATAACATGAGCATGGTAGGAACCTTCCACCATTACATCTTCCACCTTAGCCTCCAGTACATCACTTCATCTCAAAGCCTATATTCTATTGGCCATACCCATCATTCCCTTGGCTTGCTTTATTTTTGACTATTGATATTGCCTATCACATGCCCCTTTCCATGTTTTTGTGCATTTTATAAATCACTTGGTAGTATTATGGGTGAATGCATCACAAAATCATAATAAATGGTTGTGTTGACTTGGTTGGTATATTGTAACAAAGGTCAATTTTGTACATTGTGTGCTTCTTAATAGGCTCCAAATCTTAGAAGCAGAGCATGCACATTCTTACATGGGTAGTTAGTTAAATTATGGCCTTCTACTTTGTAGGCAATGCACCATAGTCCACTTTGAGCATCATGCATAGTTCCATTGGTAAGCTTCTAGAGATAGGATACCATAGATGCAATATATGCCTCTATAAATGGTTTGATCCTAACATCTACACTTTTGACTACCTTGGCTTTGAGCGTAGCTTCAAGTGCTTCTTGAGGGTCTATAAAAGTCTTCATGGAAAGTTCTCTTTAGAATTACATGAACAACCCCCCAATGAACCATTATGGATGTTGGGAAGGGTGAATGCCATATGTGAGCTTTGATATGAGATTTTTAAACCATGCATCATACAAATTCATACTCTATACAAGTCCTTAGGTAATTTATTTTAGCACAACGATGCTCTATTTTTTGAACTTTGGGATGTTGAACTCTTTTAATAATGCATCCTTCAAGGTATCATAGTCAATCATGGCCTATTTGGGATCAAAATTCTTGTACCAGGTGTGTGCATGAATGTAAAGTGGTTATAAACTAAGTAGCCTTGAATTATTATAAGGTTATGCCTTGTGCATGCCACTATATTTTACACTTCAACACATTTTATGTAGTATTTTCCATGCCATGATACTTTAAGAGGTGCATAACCATTTCTTAGTATATTTGTTATGCGTAGGGGGGAATTTGGTGTTTGTGGCCCTTGTCCCCCTAGTGCTTATCCTCCTAGTGATGATCCTCCACTCCCTCTAGCCTTAAAAGTAGGTGTTAGTCCCATCATTCTTGATGGTACAGTTAATGTTGTCAGTGTTATGCTACTTATTAATGGTGTTAAACTACTTTTTGTAGGCTATTGCCCACCTTGTGTTACTAACATTAGATATGCTGGTATGTTTGCATTTATGTTCTTCTATAGTGAGCTAACACTCAATGGTCTAGAGGTAGTTGTGCTCACCTCCTTGTATGGAATAATCTATTCAATAACAAAGTTACAATCTAAATCTACAAATATCTAAGATCTGAGGCATTGATAGGGTCAACAATCATTTCTATATTATATTTAGGTTGGGGATCTAGTGTGTGAGCATGCACCATAGATTCAAAAGTGGTAGGCACATCAAGCATATCTATAGTCACCAAATTTTTTAGGAACTCAACAAATTCCACACTTGTCAAGTGTTAATATTAGTCCATTGCTTGATTATACCTCTCATATTTATGATGATGCTTTTCAATAGATCCTTCCCCATGCCCTTCCCATTTGTTTCAGGCCCTCTCAACAATTCCAAGTTATAAATACTTCATCAATTGACACTATCTCTTATTATAGGCTTATCTTCTAAGCTCTCGAGTGTCAATTTTCTTGTCCCTTTCCATCATGCCTCACCTACACATCCCCCTCTTCCCCTTTGTATATCTCATATGCAAAAGGATTTTAACCTTCCATCACCAAAGTTTCAAAACCATAATCAATCATTAGCTTCTTGAGCTCTATGCCAAACTCATTCATGAACATGACTCTAGGGTCGTACAATAATTGGTACTCCACTTCCTTAGGGCATGAATAAGTTGATACTATGAACTCAAATATATAGCTATTCAAAACTATTTACCACCATTTATCCACCACTCTAGTCCAAGTAACATCCAAGGTCACAAGCCTCTCTAAGCACTCATTTGTCTAATCATAACATCATCTATAGCTTCTTCTTCTCTAGGTTGAATATTTAACCAACCACTTGTACACATGCTCAAATAACTCAAAGAAAAAAACCTCATATAAAGCATCATATAGGTTATCATAAACCCATTTTCTTGGATTTTTACCTTTTTAGGTTGGGTGCTTCTATGAAAAATGACTTTCTACCTAATACAATAAGTTCTCAATGTTTCCAAGATAAATCCAATACATCATTATAGCACACCATCATAACAACAAAATTCAACATGGGTCCTGGCAATAGAACTAAAATATTTTGAAAGTCTGGGGGTGGTTTACTGAAAACAAGCATAAGCATGGGATAACTCCTTTTTCACTTAACATTTAAACACTCGATTACACTATCATAAATCCACATGAGGCACATGCCTTATGCACTCACCTGAAACTTAGCTAAGAAGGAACTGGGGCCCACATTGTGTTATTTGTGCCATGGTGTGAGGCTCTATTAAGGGGAATCAAGTAATACACCAAAAGCTTAACTCTAGGGAAGACCCATAGGTATAGGACTATACTCGAGGTAAGCCCAAGGTCATATAGGCACTTAATGGGCTGCAAGACTAATTTGATTTAACTTACTCTCCATACTAAACAAATGTAAATTAAACATGGGTTAGGTTCACTATCATAGAACTATACTCATCTTGCATGTAAAATGATGATGGATTCATGAAAATTATATAGACTTCATTTAAATTGTGAAACCAACAAGACACATGAACTTTAATTCACATAATTGATCAAAAGTGTGACATGACTCAAACATTTACATCCCACAATAATACTACAAGACATGCAAACTAGACAAACACATAATTTAAAGAAACACCAATTGTCATTGTTCAAATTATATAGCAAGATTTTATATTAAATTCATAATACTAAAAACATATAGGTTAAAAAATGAGCTTGGGAAATACAATTGGAGCCAGAGTGGCCTCCAATCTATATCTAAGCCTCAAAGGCTGCTAGAGCAAAGTTTATAAAGCATGGTTTCAAAGTCATTCCACTAGAGATTCACTACAATTATTCCTCTTTTTCATTCTATATTTTGAGCTCTTTATATAAGCCTTCAATAGCATATTTTCCTAGGTGGAAGCTACATGCTGAGTGTTGAGCTGGACTTTTGTTATCATAACCATTCACTCCATGACCCCATAATTCCTACACTTTACTTTCCCTCTATCTTTAAATATTCATTGATGCCCTGATTATCTAGGACATTGTTAGCCATTGGATAGATGATGCATGACTTATGATGCATCCTCTAGCTAGCTACCAAAATTTTTGGGCTAACCACTTGCAAAAATATCTAGATGCGTTGAGGTGGATATCAAGTTGGCATGAAAACTCCACTAAACAGGTTAGGGGCCCAACAATTGGAATGACTTTTTTAGGTGATAACTTCAACATATTGATGTTTAATTTATTACTATGGCCATTATCACCAAGTACATTCTCCAATGATTGTTTTGACTCAAATAAACTTTATTATTCATAATTTTAATCTTATATTGATTCTTCTCTTGTTATATATTTTTTTCAATCCATATTGTCTTCAAATATTGAAAATAATATAATCTAGAGATTCATGTGGTACATCATGTTTACATCATCTAATGTCATCCATAATTTTATGGGAATAAACAAATCATATGCACTTCAATCTCTAAATTGATAATCCATCCTTTGGTCTTTTTAGGAAATATTAACCTTTTGTCAAACCACACATCTCATGTTTACCCTTGAGATGATATAGTTTTATGAATTGTTTAAAAGTTACCACGTCTTCCATAATTTATGGTGTAAAAATTATTTTAGTTTCATATATTCTATATATATCCATCATTTATTGAAGATTCCACACATCTATTCCCTTCAAAGTTACATTTAAATTTCTAAATATGCCATCTATATCTTCATGAGTATGACCTACCAGAAAGAATCCAATCTAAATATCTTTGAAAACACTTTTTATGTTATAGGTGAGAGGTAATATATCAAAAAGTTATTCATATTCATTGATGGAAGATATAAATTCATGAATATGATTCAACAATATAAAAATTACTCATAAGGTGATCATTTGAAAACAAATTTATAAACAACAATTTTGTAAAATGTTATCCCCACATAGTCATGAGCTCTAACAACCATGAGAAGTTCATAAAATGGAATTCCCATGGTTAATTTTTTTCCAAAATTTTAGGGAGGTCAATTCCCCCCCACCCATGGTATAGGGGGTGCTTGACTAATGGGAGTTTTTTTTTTACAAGTAATACTCAATATGTCATATTCTAACAAATTAACTTGAATTAAATATAAGTCATTACTTGTTATATTTTACCTATTTGTATTATCCCATTTATAATTGAAGTAATAGAATTGGAGGAAGCTTCTTAAAATTGCTAGACTAAATTTTTTACATGGGGAATTAACCAAATTGTTGAGAAAAGCATCACAGATATGGTACTTAGATGTCCCATGAGTATTCTTTAGGTCTCCATATTTTTTTCAAGTGTAGTCTCTAAATATTTTAATTTTTTTTTAAATACATCATAGTAAAATTTGACCCACCTACAACATCCAAACCCCCATTTACTATATCCATGTGCAAGG